>FPAK01000009.1:7126244-7541993 GCA_900116095.1 Euclidium syriacum | reverse complement strand
TGTGCTTATGAATATGGCCGAGGGAATGCTTCTCAGCCCCCCTCGTTTTTCCGCCTTTGATGCTCCTTCCGAGGCTGATGGCTCTACCGGAGCAGACGATTATTTGTGGAATTTCCCTTGATAACATAAACTAACCATACAATACTTAGTATGTGATTTTGTGCGTTTCTCTAAATATAATATATATATATATATATATATATATACATTGGTGTCAATGCAATATAATATATATATGCAATGTATGAAATATTTTGGCCCCAAAAAAAGAAACTATGTATGAAATAAAGAATTGGTGTCAAGTATATGCATTGCATGGTAAGGCCCCCGTTATGACCGTGAGATAAAATCGTGTACTGTATTGAGTTTCTGTCTTTAAATTACAATATAGGCTCATGTAACTGGTAATGTAATCGAAGTCAATGCCTTGACGGATACTCATATTGTTTTTCTTACGGATGGATAAAAAGTTTCATAGGGTTTGTTTTTAATTACTATTTTTTGATATAGACTATATAGTCCTTATACTCAAAGCCAATTTGACAAGTAAAGATTTTCGAGGGGTTTTTTATATGTACAAGAAAATAATCACACTATAGTAGTAATGCCACGGAATATAATTCTAGTTGTCACATACATGTGACCACAATATGGTAATTCAATTTCTAAACAGTTTAAAACTGTAGAGATTTGAAGAAAAATGTTACAACATATTCTAAGTAACTTAGATCCCTTGATCATTTTTAAATATATAACCCTAGCAAGCAGATAGAAAAAATATTTATTTTGTAACCAAAATGCGAGAATTCATAGCTAATTAGAAAAATGAAAAAGAAAGGAGCTAAATGGGTTTGGTGAGGAAAACACACAAGTTGGTTATGAATACGAGTCTTCATCAAATCATAAGCTTGCTGAATTTTCCTGTATTTTACTTTTTGATTTGACCACTTATAAATTTATATTAAGTATCCTTGGGATATATCTAAGTTTAACTTTATTTTCATCAATTAGATGGCCTATTCAGAAAATGTCACTGGAACAAGAAAAGCTGAATGACGTGGCACATGGACTTGTCGTCGATTAGGCGCGACTTGATAAATGTTTGAACCGATTAAATGATGTTTAGAGGGAAGATTTGGAGAGATTTAGAGGACTTCAAATCAAGCCAATCTAATCTAAGAGATGCATTGGGCCTTCATAAACTTCTGGGTATCCTAATGTTTTGGACTTTCCCGAGATGCGCGTAGCCCTCATCAAAGTTTTTGATGGAAGTAAAGTTTTTTATTTCGACGCTGCTTTTTTGCGAAGGTTCACTTGGACACACTTTAGTTTATTTTTTAGTTGGTAGTTGCACTCTTGAGTATCTTGTTAACTACATACCCTCATAGTTTAATGAGTTGCACCTCGAGATTCACTTGCTTTTTTGTCATCTCGATGAAACCCTATTGGGGGCTAGCTAGCTCCATCTTGGCAGTGTGGTTTCTGCTTTACCATTAATGACTAATCCAAGTTCTGTTGGCTTTGTTTATTTCATTACTTTTGTCTAATTATAGGATATTAATGATATGATAGGATTTTTTTTCGATTTTAGCACTGTAATTTTCATAGTTTTGACCAATATCATAAATTACTAAGTTTATGTGCTTATAGTTTGTTTAGTGTCTATCCACATTTTGCATACATCAGTTGCTAGTTTTAAAGGTTATTAGGTACCAATTAAGTTAGGGGAACTTCAAGAACAACCATAGACCAAAAGAATGAAAGAAAGGAGGCCAAAGAAGTGAAAATAAGTCAAGATCATAAAGACAATCCCGAATGTCCATGTCGGCTACATGAAGGAGGAACACAGCCCATAATCATATGTCATTGACACATGAGGTAACACATAGTAGAACGAGCATATATGTAGCCACCCATGTTGGCGACCAGGAGCCTAGAAGTAGCCCATGTCAACGACATGGCTGAGGACACGACGGAACTGAGTTAAAAGATTCAACTTTTTTAACCCTTGTGGTTAACTGTTATGTGTATTTTTTTTATCATAGTTTGTAATAAGTAGTATAAAACCCTAAAAACCTAATATTGGGTCAGATCAACGTGCTATGATTTTAAGAGTTTCAATGTTTGTTTTTTAGGAGTTTTGAGAGAGAGAGAAAGTAGGATCTACACACAAAGGAGAGAAAAATACAAAACCTTTATTGTATGGTCTTCTTATCCACGACTTGATTGAGGAATTCCAAACTATTTTCATTAAAAAGTTTCATGTCTTCTTCCCTTTTTTTTATTTTCACTCCCTTTGGTCATCATTTAACCATGAGTAAGTATATATCTGTTTGGGTCATTGTTTGGTTGAAGAAGGCTAGATCCATGGGTTGCAACAATCCTAAGAGCTATAAGATCTAGTATTTATATCTTTCTTGCAAAAGGTTTAAGCCTTGAAAATAGCTTGAACACTTTGATCCTTGCTATAAGTTTTGCAATGTCCAAAACGTGTTTTCTATAATTCCTAAGAAAACCTTGCAAGAGAGTTTATGATTCATTTTCATTGTAAGATGAGTTTAGGGTTATATATACAAGTATTAAGGCTAGATTTTAAAGTTTTCTTATATATTGGTCACTATTATAACTCAAGAAATCATGTATAGTGAAAGATATTTTACTATGGAAGTGACTAATATTAGGATTAGGACCTTTAATCTACTAGATTTATGTTTGAGTTGTTGCCGGATGGAATAATGTTGCAATATTTAAGTCATACTAGTTTATAACCCACGCTAAGCGTGGGATAGTTTTGCTTAATTTATGAATTTTAGTTTGTATCCAAAGTGCGTAAGAAAAATATTTAGAATTGATAAGATGTAGTACATAACAATAAATTGTTTTAAACACAAATAGGTAAATATTTTGTGAATTAGAAAATCTTTTTAACTGTATCCTATGCTTTCTTAGGCCTGCATTTAGAAACATATACCAAATTAGGGATTATGCATATAATTTTGGAAGATAAGTAATATTGGATTTTATTAAATCTGCATGTTTATACCTGAGACTTTCGAAAACTTCTTTGAAAACAACATTCATTGTCTCTTTATGCGTTTTGCCATCTTTATCTAAAATTAGAACTTTGATCCCAGATTTTTTTGTGACCCTAGATAAAGCAACATATAGCTGGCCGTGTGAAAACACAGGCCGAGGCAAAAACAATCCAACATTAGCCAAAGTTTATCCTTGGCTTTTGTTGATTGTCATTGCAAAAGCTATTGTCAGTGGAAATTGCCTCCGCCGCATTCTAAAAGGATATATTCCTTCCGTTGGGGTGGCAATGACTCTAGGAATGTACACCTTTTTTCCAATATCATTACCAGTGATTATTTTTGCTTCGACAATATGTCTGGTCAACTGAACTACCATGAGTCTAGTCCCGTTACACAAACCTTGTTTTGGATCGATATTCCGAAGTAACATGATAGGAGCTCCGAATTTGAATTTAATATTATGGTTAGGCAGACCTGCAAGTTTTATGGTATTAAAGAAATCTGGAGAATACAACTCGCTATCATCAGTGGCAGGTGAATCTGCTGGGTCAATACTATCTGAACTAAGATACACTTCCTCTTCTCCTAATAATTGGAAAGAAATACATTTATTAGATATGTTGACAAAATATATAAAAAATATTAATATGTTTATAAGCAATTCATATCTGGTAGCAAAGAAAGCATGTAATCGTTAACCATATTGACATCGTCATTAGTTGGGCATAATATAGCTATATCCTGATAGAAATTAGGATCGTTTGAGTTTACGAAATCATCTCCATAAACAGCATCCACAATAGATTTGATGGGTTTGCTACTTTTCGGTATGAGAAAATCTTTTGGGATGTCAATCATAACCTCTCCGGAGTTAGGCTCATTGATTCGTCCATCTCCAATGGCTAGTAGGTAATCAGAGAATTCCTTTATCTCTTGAGAGTCAGTATTATTATTACCACCAAGTAGCCTCATATTCTTTGTCAATCTAAGAATTTCACAATTATCCCAAAGATCAGAGGAATTCAAAGATGCCATAACAATATCAGCTCTACTCCCTTTTCGAATAACAGGCAATATCTGACGGAAATCACCACCAAATACTATCACTTTACCACCGAAAGGTGTATCTGGCCTTTGTAGTTTGTCACGCATACTACGGTCCAAAGTTTCAAAGCAATGTCGACTCATCATCGGTGCTTCATCCCAAATTATTAAGGAAGTCTCACTCACTAATCCTGCAATATCAGATCATGGTTTCATGTTGCACATAGAAAACTCATCATGATTTAATGGAATTGCAAATCTTGAATGAGCTGTTATTCCTCCTGGTAATAGTAAAGCAGCTATTCCGCTTGATGCAACATTCAAAACAATTTTTCCTTTAGACCTTAGAGCAGCTGATAAAATTGTCCACAAAAACGTTTTACCAATCCCACCAAAGCCATATAGGAAAAACACACCTCCGTTTCCTCCTGATACTACATTCATGATTTTTTTGTATATACCTTTCTGCTCATCAGTTAACTTGGGTAACAACTCTTGATGATCTTTAGCCAACTGTTCTTTTGGATAGTTTGTCTCATCGTAAAGAAGTTTGTTAATAGATCTCCGTCTTAGGTTCTCATCTGGCATAGGCATACCGTCAATCCTGGCCAATGAACTTCCATTACTCCGCAAAATCTCCTCCATCTCCAGTAAGGTGTAGTTCTTTATTTCTTGTTCTGATAGTTTTAAATCTGGAAAAGAAAAGAAGAACATGAAGAAATATTAAGCATTATTTATTATACAAAGTTAAGAAAAATTGATTTACTATAAAAAAAATATAAGTTATATATTAACAAACAATGAGATATTAAAAAAAAAAAATTATATTACCTAGACGTTTTTCTATCTCTCTTCTTTTATGAAGTATGTCTTTGGATAAGACATCATACGTTTTTTCCCATACATGAACTGGAACTGAGATACAACCTGAGTGAAGCATAATTGCGAATAATCTTCTAAGTGAATCTCCAAAAGCAATGAAACTAATATCACGTATTCCTTCTATATACTCTCTATCGTCATCCAAAAGCTTTCGTGCGTAGCAAGCTTCTTTAAATGTTTCATAAATGATAGCAAGATTGAGGACCAGGTACAACGTTGAGAAGAATACGCAAATAATACCATTCACCTGAGGATGGATACGCATGGTCTAGCCTTCCTACTGAAAAGCCTCCTTCTCTAGGTGTCCATTCTCTTGTTTTCTTGTTGTACACAAACATAGTCGGAAACTGAGGGTAAGTTAGTTTTTCAGCTATGTTTTTGTACTTCTTATTGGCTATCATCCAAGCCACGAACATCGATTCGGCAATTGTTGGTCGATTTAGCAAATCTTCAAGATCATCATCATCTTCGTAAATAATAGTTTGCTCGTCTGGTAAATGAAATGAAAGTTTCTGAACTGGAATAGTACGATGATGAATAGGAAATGCCAGTATTCGCCATGTTGCCTTGCAAGCGGAAACATATCTGTAAATAAGAGGTACAAAATCCATTAATTGATAAAAAAAATTTGTTTTGTAATACATTATATATACCTTGGAAATATAAATTGTTAAAATATCGTGATACTGTCATAAACGTATCATATGTTATGATTTGATATTAAAGTACATATATTATTATATTGAGTAAGAATTCTGGAATTTATTTTATTTTAGTAAATAATTGTTAACTATTCAGTTACATATATATTAAAAATTATATGTAGGTATTAATATTATTTTATATCATATTTATAAACACATACCTGCATTCTAAATAGTTTTCCACCTCGTCGACCTCCTTCTTCTGTGTTCGGACATTTTCAGCGGGATTCGAGCTAACATGCGATTCACCACTTGTATTTGAAGAAGTTTGCTGGATGATAGCAAGTACTTTATCTTGGCCTTTATTAATATACTTGAATAAGTATTTAATAGATCGAGATTGATTGCACCATTCCACATTAATATGAGCTCGGTAGAGTAGCGACAACTCTCTATTGTACGGCACAACGAATTGGTTATCCACCTCGATACCGCCTCTGATAACTTTTGGGCCATTTACTCTTTTTCTATACACTGGATATCCCTCATCGTCTACAGTGGTATTTTTTATTATTTTTTTTAGGGAAATATTTAGAACACTTACCATCCACCATGCAAGGAGAGTTTAGATTTGCTTGGCCACATGGTCCGTGAATCATCATTTCCGAAACCACTTCATACAAATGCAGATCAGATTGTTTATCAGGTACTTTAGTGCAAATAACCTTGTCAATATCTTTAGGCGTTGGAAATTTTCAAGAAGGATGCATAAACAATAGTATGTGGGCATGCGGAAATCCTCGCTTTTGAAACTCAATGGTATACATACCTACAATGTATAAAAGCATGAGAAGAATCCAATATATAAAAATAGACAAATCAACCAAAATGATTCATACCTGCCAATTTTCTTCCAAGAAGTTGTTTTTCTGTTAAATCAGACATTAGTCTTTCAAGCTTAATCTTGAAAATTCGACTACAAACATCTGGTCGATCTTCTCGGCTCATTTTTGTTGATTGAATTAGTCGGGTTATTTCTGGCCACCTAGGGTTGCAAGTAAAAGTAATAAATAGATCTGGGAAACCATAGTATTTGCAAACCGCCATAGCATCCAAATAATTGTTCCTCATATAACAACTGCCACCAGTGAAAGATGCTGGCATGATTACCCGTTGTCCAGTCGTGGATAGATCTGAATTTCCTTCACTCGCTGCCTCCACTAAATTTCCATATTTCTCAGCTCGTAGCCTTTTTTGGTTTTTCCGAATATATCGTAGCCGTCCTGCTTCAATCATTGTTTTAAGCATCTACCAAAAACTGTTGGAAAAGTCTTTTTGATCGAATGACCGTCTGGGATTCTGTAAGACGATCCATAATTCGAAAAGCAAAAAACTTCCTCATGCTAATCGTCCCTCTCTTTGTAACTCTCTTTGCCTTACTTCCAGTTTTGATTCCTAAACTGAAACCATCTTCACCGTAAGGAAAAATGAGTGGGTATTGGAGAGCGAGATAACCTGGATATAGTTCGATGATTCGTTGAAGGTGCCCCGATTGTGTTTCTAGAATGATGTCTCTTTTATCTACTCCAAATCTGAAATCGTTTGGTATCAACGCTGCAACTTCATTTGTTGTAGGTAAATTATGAGTCCTTGCATCTTTATTTTGATTATTTATCAACACTAAATGAAGTCCTTGGTCTACTTGTGGCCCTTGACATCTATCTCTATAAGTACGAAATGCTTTCACCAGAGGATTACAAATATTCAACATGTTGCTCAAAGCTTCTACTAATTATGGGATTAGTTTCTTCTTTTTCCTGCTCTTTTTACTGTGGATAAAAAAATCTAATGAAATCAATTCCTTAATTTAATTTTTGAATGAAAATTTATTTAAAAAAAAAAAATATATATATATATATATATATAGTACCTGTAAGCATTTATTCTATTAGGTGTTTTATTTTCAGTGTCATGAATATAAAGCTGCAAGAATTTCAGATCACCATTTGATTGAGGAATATGCTACCTATCAAATGATAGTTTGCTCCATGAAGTTGAAAAATCTGTGGCCCTCCGTTTATGTTGATTGAATGATTCACTGTTCCACCAAGAGAAGGGAAAGAGAAAATGTTATCCCGGAAATGCTTGTAGATATCATCGTCACTTGTAAACAAATACATCAACAAAGGAGGAGGTTGGTGTAGTAAAGGCAATTCCACTTTGCCTTGCCCGCAACATAATGAGAAAACATAGTTTCTAGAGTTTAGTTTTTTCCCTATTCGCTCATTAAACCACATAAATGCACTGCAATAAGAGCAAGTAAATGTGGCATCTCCATCATCATAATATCCTATACCATAAAAGCAAAAAAAAAATTCAACTAAAAGTCTAAAACATCTTTATCTATAAATATGGAAATTATTAATTTTTGCCTACCATTGCTCTGAAGACCCGGAGCTACCGCATTTGATGATGATGAAGTTGATGACGGTATGTTCGGATTAGAGGTTGCATTGGTATCAGCAAATTCGGACGGAATGTAGTTGTTATCCACGCGTATTGAATATGTAGTCGGTTCTTCATCAAAATCACTTTCATAGTTAAAATCCCGAATTTCATCATCAGAGTCCGCATCCGCATCTAAAAGAAAATAATTTGGAATTTTTTATAATAATTTTTCTATTTAAATATGAAAACGATAGTTAACATTTGTTATATATATGTTAATGAAATTGTAATAGTTAAAATTGTACCTAACTGTCTGGAATTTAATTCCAAATTTGACGAATTAGTTGAGAATGTTGAAGTACCTACATATAGAGAGTTAAGAGTATAATAGTTAAGAATTAAGTATAAACAATTAAAATTCAGTAGATAAATGCAAATACACAACAAAAAGAAAATCAAAACTTTACTATTAATGTGGTCATCAAAAGTTTTTTGTCTTTTCCTTTGCGATGAAGATTCGCCTCCTAATTGTCATAAAAGTGAAATGTAGGATGTGAATGTATTTTAGTATTGTAACAAAATGTTGTACAGTGATAAATTAGTTATAAATTGTCTAGTAAGTTACAATTTTTAAAAACATAAGCCGCATAAATATATAAAATATAGTTAGTATTTAATTTTTATTTCGACAAAGTTAGATTTTTTTAGAAAAATAGTGTAACGGTAATGTGATAGAAATGTTTAAACCTGATGTGCTAAGTATTAGAGTTTTGAGGCTTTGGGTATTGCCTCGTTGAGAAGATATGGTAGACATATTACTTTGAGCTGCATATATTTAACAAATGAACTCATATCAATCTCATGCGTAATATTAAAATCAGTAGAATCAACGTTGTTATATTTATAATTGTGTATATTTTTACCTTTGGAGTTAGATGATTGACCATATCGTGTTGGTGTGTTAAGTTGTCGCGTCTGAGTGGAAGATGAAGTAACCATAGCTGGAGCTATATAGATAATGCGAAATTTATTATATTATGAACAAAGATATATAAAGTCATGATATATTAATTTTCTGTATGTTTTTTGTTTGTAAAGTAATTTACCTTGCGTTGAAATTCGGTTTTTTTTTTTTTAAGGTAATTATTGTTTTCCTTGTTATTCTCTTTTCTCTTTCTCGCTGGAGTCGCATGTTAGTTGGGTCAAATCTTTGTGAAACATCTTGCCACCATTTTAAAACTATATTTTGAAAAAGTAAATATAAATATAACAATAAAATGACGAAGGAAAATAAACAACCAAGATAAGATGGAAATTTACATGTAAACTCTAGGTTTGCATTTTCCTGAGGTACTTGTGTTTTTCTTTTCCTGGACGCAGAAGTTTCACCTTGTACTTGTCCACTATTTTCTTTTCCATTACCTAACCATGTAATATGAGGGTGTAAATATTAAATTATTTTTTATAATTAATTACTATTTTAAATTTGATTAAATTAATTGATAGACATATTACATATTTGAAATCGTTTGAGCATGATCTACACGCTGAGGAATTGTTGAATTGATCCCAGGAGTACTTGTATTTATTATATCTCTAAAAATGACATTTTGCTGAGAAGATATATTTGATGTTTGAGTTGAAGAAGCAATGTATATGGTTTCATTCTGCGCATCTGTGAAAATTTAGAAGTACATTAAATATATGCATAGTAATATATAAGAAACGTATATAAAGACGATTGTTTTGTTGATTTATGTACAATCATTTTTACATGCGTATACATACGTACCTTTACTATTCTGATTTTGACGTGTTGTTCCAAGCGGACACCTCTTTTTTATTTTTGAATCATCATGTTGAATTTTTTTGTTTTTCATGCTGGAAAAAGAAAGATCAAATGTTTAGCAATTTCTTGTTTGAATAAGGAGGAATGGTTTTAAATTTATGGGAATGGAGTCTTTATATATATAGGAAAAATTGTTTTTTTTTTTTAATTTGGAGATAATATAATAATGTCAGCAAGTGTTTTGGCTTAAATTTAGGGATACAATGAGATTTTTATATATAATCAAATTTAAGAATATTTAATTACGGAAAGCATATAAAAAAGATCACCTTATTTGTATGTGATTCGATTCCACCGCATTTAATTTTTTTTTTCTGTTATTACTAAATAGTAATTGTTATGCTTGAAAAAGCATTAACTGATTTATAGGCTTAATTATAGTGGTTTTTAAAGTGAAAATGTTACATACCTAAAATGATTAACTTATATTTCTAAATCGATTTGTAATAAAGGACCACAAATATTAAGACAATAATTTATGGAATTATAAAGACTGGATTGTTGATTTAAAAATTTGTCTCCCATTAATTCACAAAATTAGTTAGATTCATTGGTTATCTTTTTTGCATGAAAAAATCTTAAATTTATTCATTTAACTATTGGTATATATACTCGATTATGTTTGTTAGTTAGTCATTGAAGAATAAAAACGTTTTTTTTTGTTGACATCAAAATGTCAATAATGCTTTTAAATCATGTATTATACTTTTATAATCCATATTAAAGAATGAGGTAGTAATTATATAATGGAAAGTTCCTCCCAAATATTGACTTTGTTTTTATATTTAACGTAATTTATGGTTCGTGGATATTTAATTGTAACTATTATAAATCTGGAAAAAATAGAATTAGAAGAAATTAATATAACTACAAGTCCAATTTTTATTCATTATCTTCCCTCCGATGTGGAATATTGAAAAACATAGAAATTGAAATGTGAAATTAAAATAACTTCAAAGGCAACTGATAGTTGCGTTTTATTTTTTTAAAAAGAAAAAACTTATTAAGCAGCATATTGTTTTCATAGTTGGACGCTTAATCTGTGAACTTGGCTTCTTCAGTGGAGTGGAAGTCTCGCCCATTTCATTATTTGGTTCGTTTGGCTCACGGTGACGTTTAAGAACTTCATGCGCATCAATGTATGGGACGTTGTACGATCGAATATCAGGATCAATTTCATACATTTCGTGAACTGTGTAGAGCTCATAGTTAGAGACGATATGCTCAGGGCCAACACCAATCGTAAATCTAATTTTCCTGCCCACCAACTCGTTAAAAGCTCGGTAAATAGCTTGATTATCCTAAAAATTCCAAATATATATTATCGTTAGGGAAGAATTATTCAATATTAATAATAAATTTTAATAAAATAAAATTATCATTTCGTTGAAAAATACCTTTTCAGATTTTTCAAGTAGTTCTTTAGCAGATTGATTCATCAATTTTGTACCGATAGTGTCAAAAATGCTCAGTTTAGCAGACCCGGTATTATCCAAGCCACGAATATCGAAGGAGAACCTGATTATGATAAAAAATGTACTTAGATCTTAGTAACTACTTAATACTATAAATTTATGCTATAGAAATTTTTAATAGAACGTAGAAGTTTATGACTAAGATAATGTATACATAAATAGTTGTGAATGTTACTACCCTTGGTACATTTTCTTTCGTAATTGCTTTGCATGTGAAACAGAATCTGTCACTTGGTGAAAGAAATTGTGCAATTGCAGGATCAACATGTTGGAGTGGAAGAGGGATAACCTTTCAATTGCATTGTTTGCATCATAAAATATACCACCTAACATTAAAAGATACAGAAACAATCTTACAGTCAATTGACCGAGGGTCGACCTATAATGTTTAAGAAAAAAAAGTGAATTAGGAAAAATAATGGTCGGACATAAATAAATTTAAAAACATGTTGAGAGACTTTATGAAAACTTTTTAATTCAATTAAAGAAACCTCGTCAGCTTTTAGTAGCTGAGTAATTTTGTTTGGAGGAATAGAAGACATTCTTATAGATGTTTTTATAAAAGGTGAGGTGACTGTGTGTCTCTGGAGCAAAGTAATCATGTATTGTGATCTATATATATAGTAAAATACTGATTAGGATTTTTGGTTTGGAAAAAAATCTTTTAAAAAACTTAAAATAGGTTATAGTTTTCTATTTGTAATTAACGTTTACCTCCAATAATAATAATCTTAGCAAAAAGGAAATGATTTATTCATGCTACTGTTTTAAGTAACAAAGTGAGAAAATTAAGGATAATTAATTTGTTGTATATAAATTAGTATGTCAATCAGGGGCGAAAATTAAGGATGATTAATTACTTCACAAAGATACGTTACTTCCATAAAAATAGATATTTCATACTAAAGAATCAGGTTTTATATGATTAAAATGATGAAATTATAAACTGAATTATTATTAGGTGAGGTTTTTATGGCTATTCGTAACCATAAAAGTAGTTTGGCGGAAAATACAGTAATTATTCTTTGTCATTGTGTCATAATTTATTGCTGAATAAAGTATTGATATCAATGTGCTCCATATAATTAGTGTCAAAGTGATTGGACTACATATAGTTATTATAATATTTGAATAATTTATAAATTTATTATGTATTTGTTGTTGTAAACCTTCAATTTATAATTTTCAAATAAACTAATGTATTATTAAAACTGTTTTAATTCATTTATTTGTACTTTTTAAAATTGTTTTACAATACCGATTAACTATTTTTTTATGATAATAACCATATGACTTGTTAGACTGTAAAATTTATATAACAACTTCGATATCAATACGGTATATACACATGTAAATAAAGACATGTAAGTAAAACATTGTAAAAAGTTTATCTATTTTTAAATTGTATTAATTTTTTTTTTTTGGTTTTTTGTAATTGCTTTACAATATTGATAAATTATATATTTGTAATATAATTACCGTGTGAGTTGTTGCATATTTTAAATTAATATTGTAAAACTTATCTCACAATTTCAAGCATATTAAGGGAAAATGCAGCAATTTATTCATTAAAAACCAAAAGCAATAAAATTGTTTCTGAAACATGGCAACGAAACTTCAATATTGAAGTAAATGGTAGGGAATAAAATAAAAACAAACTGGAAAATAAAAACTAAAAAGAAAAATGCAGTTGCAGGCGATGGCATTGTTGATCACGTCTACGGTTTCTCCTTTTTGATCATTGTCATGACCAAATCTTCTTGTTTAACTGATTTCATCTTTGGAATACAAATCTTTTTAGAAACTGAGCCGAGATCATCATGAGTGTTTTCATCAGTGCTAGCGTCACTTATGCGTTTTGAGGCTGGCATTATTTCATCTTCAACACTATTTGTTACAAACTTTTTACGTTATCAAGCAATTAAACATGTTGTTTCACACGCTTTTTTTATTAGCATATACACATTTAGTTATGTAATCAAATCGTATTTTTGATGAGTCTATTCCAGAGAATTCTTTAATTGTCTTACTTTCGGTGATAATTGTAAGAACCTTGAATGTATCCTTAAGTCCTAAAATATACTCCTTCTCTATGGATACCTTGAATAGGAAGGTTTTTCCGCATACGTTGGTCAACGCCAAGGGTAGTGTCTTTGGGTTTTGAATCTAAGATAGAGGAACAATGGAGGATAAATAAAGAGAAGGTAGGTGATAAAGATTTACATTTTTTTATCATTGGAAAACTATATAAATACCTCGTCGAATGTTTGATTAAGCGAAGCTGCAGAAGCATTAACAATTTGTTCTGCAATTCGATCAAACATAAGGAATTTCGTTTCTCCAGTAGTATCCATAACTCGAATAGTGACCATAAACCTGAAGAACAAACGTCACATGAATTAGTTATATTTTTAATGAGAAATATATAATAAATCATATTATCTATGGAAGTTGTTGTATATGAATTTTTTTCAAGTGTTAAGGGGGAAACCTTGGAACGATATCAGAAACATAGTCGGTGCATTTTCCCGAACACTTCCAAAGCTGAGTAGTGATTGGTTTGTCTCTGCCTTTGTTTACTTCTTCCATCGCAGCTGGTAATACCTTTTTTGAGCAGACCTTACATGCTTGGTAATACCAGCCATATTCATTATCAATTGACATTATAGTACACATTGTGACACAATTCAAAACCTGATACATCATGCAATTCAAAAATGTTATTCTTGAATCTTTATTTTTTTAATAAAAATGATTATAATTTGTAACACTTAGTTATCACACCTCAGATGAAGATAATATATCAGTTATTGTTCTTCGAGGGCTATGAATAAGGAAATCATCTTTGAGGGAACTTGAGTTAACAACGGTTAACTGTTGAGGATGATCTTTGGAAAACACCATTCCATCTTCTGGAAGTCTGGCAATATAAAATAAGATGTAAGATAGTAACATGTATGGTATACGATATATAAATATTTATTCCTTTGTTTATGAAAAACAAACTAAGAATTTAAAAATCTGTCAATACCTGTTTTTGAAAACTTCAGTGACTTCGTTGTTTGGATCCATAAAAATTCTTGAACAATTGTAGCTATTGCCTACACTCCAAGTTTCTATTGAATTTGAAATACATATAATTAATTACTCTTCAAATTATATGAATTGATTAGTAATATATATATATTTAACAACAAAGATAGATTACCATTGTATAGATTGAGCTTAGCAAATTGCAAAACGAAAATGATGACAGCATCCTTCTTATCTTGTACGTAAGATTCAAAACAGTCAGCATAGTCTCTCCACAGTACACATTGGATCCGATAATCCCTATAGGTTGGAAGTAACTCAAAAATGTTAGCTATCTGAAAATTGTGGAATGACTATTTAAAAAACAGGTTTCTCTATGAAATAGTCTTCTTAATGTTTGCTACAATTTAGATGAGAAATATATATTACTCTGTATCACAAAGCTTCATATTGAATTTCTTGGTCTGCTTCTTGTTGACATTCAATATCTAAATGGAGTTTATGCTGATCACTTGATCGATAACATCTGTGTAAACAAAACATGCAAACATATTGGACAGAAAAACTAAGAACTATCATTTGTGTTGTCTATATTGGAGAAAACCGTGGCATTACCTATCAAGTAATCGGTATTTTTTCCTCCACCATGAATGTCGCTAAAGCTAGTAAAACTCAATCCCGTTATTCCCAACGGAAACATGGTGCTTGGCTTAATCCAAGTTGTGTCAGCAAAAAAGATTTTGTAACCATGAGTGCTAGTTCTGAAATGACCTCCAACCGAAGCAACTTTGAAATTGGTTATGGTGATGGCTTCATCTTCGACCAAATAGGGACGATATTTTTGGATTAGATTTTTTTTAATGGTTACATAGATTTTATGGTTTTGCAGGAAGAAAAATTAAATATATAGTCATAAAAGAATCAAGACATTACCAAAGCATTTATTATATATATAAATGTAAAATACGGAATGATACCTTTGCATCGACAACAACAGCTTCCATCGTCTCAACACCGTTGAGAAAGCTCTTCCATTGTTTTAGTACCTTGACATGAATTTTCCATTGGGTTTTGAATGGTTTCAATTCCCAAACTGGAGTGTAGTCGGACATTGATGAGTTTTTGGATTTCTATAAACTTGTAGGAAATTGCTAGGTAGTTCTTGTGGTAATGATGGTGTAGTGATTTGGAGATTGATGAGATGTGGATATTTATATAGCTGTATTAATGAGTTGGGAAAAAATAAAGGCTATTGTTATGGAATATAAAATGGAGTAAATCTTGGAAATTAGAATAATCATAACTTGATAGTGATTGCTGACTATCTAATTACGAAATACACGTGATTGGAAAATTTAGATTGTCCAATCCAATTTAGGAAAGTTTGACAATCAAGGATAATTAGTTTATATAAAATAAGATTTGATTGAAATATAATAAGTTTATGAGTAACTGTCTTCGAAACTGAAATTTACCAATTATTTAGCATAACAATTTTCCAGAATAAAATCATTTATGACTTTCTAAAATAAGAGGGATCTGACACTTTAAAAAAATGGCATTTAAAATTCATATCTATTTATTTATTGGTATCTCGGGAAATTGGGCAGATATTTTGCTTGATGAGTAAATTAATACTAATTATTTTCTATGGCGAGGGTGATTTATTTAAAGTATAATTAGGTTTATACATTATAATGGTGACGTGTCTGAGTAACTCTGTTGGTAAGCTTGTGAAGAAGTTGTGTGGTTTTTAAAAGTTTCGAGGAAACTCTAAAGTGGGTTAAACCTAATATGCTTAACGACTATATATAGAAGGATGACTAAGTTATGTTTTCGCTTAGGTTATAAAATTTTATTCGGTTAGTGTTGAAAATAGTTTTAATAATTATTTAACAATAACTATGGTATATCAACATTTAAATTTTCTTTTTAGGAAACCCGCTTGGTTTTTTTGATAATTTAAGGTTTTGATATGATACTAATTTGTAAAATTTAATCAATTACGTCATCATAGGGTAGAAATTTGTGGGTACATTTAGTATTTGTATCAATGTAGATATTTTAAAATTTCATCAATTACGTGTTAATAGGGTAGTAATTTGTGGGGACAATTATTATTTGTATCAATTTGATCCGTAAAATTAGGGTGAAATGATTATACTCTGAATAGTGACAATTATAAATAGTTATATTGTAAAGTTGTCATGTTTGTGTGTGTGTGGGGGGGGGGAAGATTCTAAAATTTATTTTTTGTTGTTTTAATTTTTATTTTAAAGTGACCGAATTTTTCTATATTCTTATATAGATTATCATTTTTCCGTTAAATTTTTATGTTGTTTATCATGAAAATAGATTATAGTTGTTTAATAATCTACATTTTTGAAGCAAATGTAGTTTATATTTTCTAATTTTAAAGGTACCGTTTAGGAGAATGCAGCATTTTATATTATTTTAAACCAAAAGAAATCAATTTGTTTCTCAAACATGACATCGCAATTTTAAAATATAAATAAAGGGAAGGAAATAACAGAAAAACTAACTGAAAAGTAAAAATGAAAAAGAAAAAGCTAGCGATGCCATTGTTGGTTACGACTACGGACACTCCTTTTTTATCATCGTCATGATTAATTTCACTTGATCGACTGATTTTATATTTGAGATGCAAATCTTCTTTGAAATTGAGCTGCGATTTTCATAAGTGTTTTCATCAATGCACACCTCATTTTCGCCAACCTATGTCAACAACAAATCAAAATTTTAATAGAAATATTGGTTATAAACTATAACTCACTGCAAAAAAAAAATGATGTAAGAAAAATAATACCTTTTCTCCTTCCAAAATCTGATTTAGGTTTAACTTGTTCTGTGAAAACATTTTAGCATAGAGAATTCGGTTCTCCTCTATTGTTACGTAATTGGAGGTAATCGCCTTAGCAAAGGCCAAATCCTTTAAACGATTGCAATCAGACATTGGGAAATTAATATTTTGATATTTGAATATGATATATATATAGGGTTAAGGAAAACTTAGGGTTCTAGAGAAAAAATTGTGAGGATTGATTTGAATTGATTATTGTTAATATGTCATCCATGATTCTTTCTAATTAACATCAATTAGCATTATTACATAAAACCAATCACCATCCATGATTTGTTTTATTTGAAATCAATAAGCATTTTCTGGTAATAAATTATTATTTTCTTATGTTATTTGATTGTCTCAATTGATTCAAATAAATAATGATATTTCTGTAAGAGAATAAAGATGTAATATAAGGATGATTCGTTTAGCTTTTATTTAAAAAAAATGATCAAGTCATTTGAACATAATTTTGATACATGTAGTCGACAAACTGGAGGTTTTAATTAGGGGTGTGCAAAAATACCCAAAATGAACTGAACCAAACTTACGGTTGGCAAATAATTATCACCGAGTTAACCAAACTGAACCGAACCCAAACCGAACCCAAAATTAACTGAAATGCGCACTCCTAATTTCAATAGTTATGAATTAAATTAAAGTAATATGTATGGATGAATTTGAAAGTTTTATAGATAATATATATCCTGATGAAGGGTTGTTTAATAAGTGGTTGTGAAAAAAGTTTATATTTGTCTATATATAACTTTTAAAAAAGTTTAGGTCTTAAAGTTTATATTTTTCTATAGATAACTTTTAAAAAAATTTAGGATTTACAAATTAATATTGTTTTTTTATAGAATGGCGTCGTAATGTATATTTGAAAGTGTTTATTTTTTAATATTAACTTGTTTAACACAATATATATTTTAGAAATTTGAATAAGGTAAACGAAATATTAGGTTGTAAACACCATATGAATTTTATTGTAATTAAAATAACAAAAGTAAATAATTGATAAAAATTGGAAACAAATACCAAAAGAAAAACAAAAAAAATTGAAGAACTGTAATAACATAAGTGCTATAGTTTGTAATTTATTTGGGACTATAATTAGCCCAAAAAGAAAAAAAAGATAAAAATATTTTATTACTGATTCATAGGTGATATCATAGCATACGTCAGATATGCTTTTATTTTATTTTTAAAAAATGCTTCAAATCTCCCAAATATGCATGTAAGTTGTAGTTAAAAGTTGAATGGTGTCAATGAAATAAAATTTTGAAAAAATAAAGTAGAACCAATATAAATTAAAGTGTAAAAATTACTTATATAAAATAACCCTCTCCAACAAATTTTGGGATTACATCATCCACTAAAACTTCAGACTTTTCACCACAATTAGTGATATGTCTTATGCCTATATAAATATGTAAAATCAATATATATTAAATTAGTAACAATTAGAAAATATAATACTATTAAAATTATACATAATTGTTGAAAAAGATCACCTTTGACAATCTCAATCTGATAGAACTGTAAAACGCAGCACTGAACATAATCTGGATCAGGTTTGATAGAGCGATAAAGCTTTTTGGCGTCATCACCGTACAAAATACAGGAAATGCTATCGAAACTATAAAATGTGGAAGGTCATTATAATAATTATTATTTGTTTTTTACTGAATCATCCCAATTAGGAAATATGATTTTACCTTTGATCGATAAGTTCAAACCTAATGCAGAAAGTTGCATTTGGACTCTGTTTGCGAATGATGTCTAGATCTTCAACACCGCGAAGTAGACCGATAACATCTAAAATAAAAACAAAGATACGGATAATTATAATAAATTTAATGAACCGGAAATTGAACGAATATATATTAGCTAAGATGATGTACCAACTAAATGAGTGTTATCGAGATTTTCTATATTAGAATATTTGACGAAATGACACCAAATTCTTTTTGTTAAATCATAACTTGGGATGACCGAAATGTTTGCTTTAAACACCATCTTCAATGGATGTTTAGTAGTTCGATTAAGTCCAACTTGTGGAATTAGAAAGAATGTGGAAATGTAGAACGAATTAAAGCCCTTTGAGAATAGTAGATCATATTGGATCTCTGTAGCTTTTTTTATCCAAGCTTCGATCTTATTGCCCAAGTCAAATAATAATCAAAAGATAAAGTATTTATTATATGAAGGAGTGTGCTACGAAAATAGAACTCTAGTGATATATCACCAAAATAAATAAAAAAGAATGCTGAAATATTATCGTTTCGTCGGCGAGAATGAGAAAAAATGAACGGTTCAAAACGCCACGGGCATGCCACTTACGAACTATTGTTACGTGAACAGAGGACCTCGCCTTAGTAAATGACAAATTTTTTAAAAGAACGTAATCAGACATAGGAAAATGGAAAAATAACAAATGAATTTTTTCTTCTGTTGTATGTGTGAAGCAATCACGGTTGGCATCCCTAATATATAATACACTCGTACATTAATGGTTTCAAGATTTATTTAATTTGATTTTTATTTATTGCCTAAATAGGAAAATATTGTATCAACAAATTGATTTTAACGTGTATGTACTAAGGAAATGCAATTGCATAATTGATTTGTAAAAGAAAATTAAAAATTTAGTGGTTTAAGAGGAAACCAAGTTTTCATAATATATAAGAATTTAGGCGATCGTTATTATTTGGCTAATTAATTATTATTCCTTAAACATAAAATATTCGAATAAACAATAATGATTTATGTGTTATTATTTCGGAAACTTGACTACTATGAATATGTTTGGTTTTAATAAAAATATAGGGTAATTAAAGTATATCTCCATAAAATCAGCAATTATATATTCTTGTAATAAAATAGTAAATTAGGTGGTGAGTAAAACGGCCACTTATTTTAATATTTTTGAAAATCTGGGAAACTTGGCTACTATGATTATTTATTTACTGTGTAAAGAATGATTGCATCAAATAAAGAATAACGATTTATGTGGAAATGTTAGGAAACTTGGATACTATGCTTATGTTTAATTTGGAAAGATATATACCGAAATTATGGGACGATCAATCACTATATAAATATTAAAGTACATGTATTTCAAATGGGCAACTAATTATTTTGTAATCAAAGAGTAAATTAGGTGGATTATGGTTTAGTTTTTTAATAATTTAAATACTTTCTAAACTCTCTTAAATATTTTGTAATAAATCCACAACCAACAAATAATGAAATTAGTTGTTTTTGGATTAGGATAATTCTAAACAGTACAAACTAAGCAGCGTGCATGTTTTTTCTATGAGTGTTTCATGGTCTTTGTCCGAGAGCTGAATGTTTGTGATTAAATTTTGTTGGTTTAATACAATTCCAGTTCTAGGTTGAGTGAGGAGAAGAATAACTTAACAATAAATCAAAGGATTCATTTTTGAAATTAAAGAAATTGATAAATAACATAACAAAAAGTAGACATGAATTTTTGGGAGATGTAGTACGTATTAATTATCCAACGGTTCATGACGAAATTATGAAATAACTAAGGTTACTTGAAATAAGTTTCATTTTAAATATCTATTGCAATTGTTGGTGGAGTAGGCGGAGGTACTTCTGCTTGAACCATGTCGCGAAACTCATACACTTCTTTAATTGATGGATCAACCATGACTTCCAAAAATACAGAAGCTGTTGTCACAGTCCATTCACCTAATTTCGGCACTAAAGTGTAAGAGTAATGTTAAAGTTATGGAAATATTAATGTGTAAGGATTAGAAGAAGTAAAAAAACCTTCGGACATGATGAAGGTCCCGAATCGGATAACACAGATGCGGGTATATTGGCCGGATTGGTTAAATTGTTTGTTGAATTCCACAGCATATGAGTCAGTTAACCGACATGGAAGATAACAGCCCCATCATGTATAACAAAATGGAGTTAAAGACGGAAGATGACACTAAAATTATCTTTGCAGAATACAAATGTCAAAAATCATATTAAGATAGTTTACCGTCCATTATGTAATTCAAATTTGATTGCAAAAGAATTCTTGAAAGGGGATGGATTCAACGTCTCTCAATTGAGAACAGTTAACAATTTGACCGATAAAATCTAGTGGAATAAAATATTAAATGGTTAAAATAATTGCTAAATTTGTAACTAAATCATTATATAAGAAAGATAAGAGTTAGAAAATTTACCAACACAATAGTTTGGAATGTCGTCTCCGCTTTGAATACTTTCGAAGTCTACAAAATCAAAGTAATAACCTTCGTCTCTTGATTTTATTATTTTAACCGAAGATGTAGAACTCAATTCGATTTTGAAAGGATGCATGGTTGTTCTGAAAGTGCCATCAAAAAATTTAAGTCGAAATTTTGATAGTCGAAGCTAGTTTCCAACAATTAGTTTCGTTGAGAATCGTTTGATTAAAATTCTCGATATGGTTCCATGAATTTTATCGTTCGGCAGAGTAAACAATTTGTTAAACATTATTGTTATGGCCGACAGTGGAAACTATTTTTTACTTTTAAAAGAAATGAATAACATGTTACCTTGTCATCCACGAATAAAAATTCAACAGTTTCACGGCCTGCATATGATTGCGAGAATTGTCGGAGCAGCTTGACTCGAGTTACCCATTCATTTACAAAGGGATTCAATTGGCGCACCTTGTAAACCTTGCTTTTCTTCTTTAATTCGAGACCGAGCATAATTACTTAATTTTTTCAGATCGTGGTAAGTGAGATTGTGGAAAAAGTCATACGATTTTATTGTAATGTAGAAGATGTTAGTCTAGGGTTATTTTTAAATAATTTGCACGGTTTATTAGAAACGCATTAAGTGGCTATTATATGGGAAATTATTATATTTCCATAAATTGGATGGGCATGAAATTAATCGGAAATTATTATATTTCCGTCATTAATAGGGACGTTTTGGAAACTCAATATATATAGAAACAAATCGGCTATAAATATATAATCATCTTCCGTCTCTATATAAATTTTGCGAGATTTTAGTGGATTTGAAATCTTTTGATTTAAAACGAATCTTTTGATTTAAAACGAACAAATCTAAATTACTGAATAAAATAAATCAAAATTCGTCCAAAAAAATGAAAGCTTGACACGTATACAAAAATATGATTACTTTAATATATTAGGGATGTGTATCAAACACTTTTAAAAAAGCTTTGATATTTTCTTTACTTTTGCATTAATTAATTCATTTTCTCGTGATTTCATCATTTAGCTTTGTTTTTAGGTTGCATTTTCAAACATGGTAACTTATTGTTTTGCTAGGTTGCTATTTATCTTGTTTTAATTTTGTTAGGCTTTTAGAGGAATCCTATTAATTTACATATTTTTTTGTTAATCCTAATCATAGTCCTATTTCCATCTTAGTCCACTATTAGGTCCGACTTTATTGTTCTATAAAAATTTAGTCTTTATACTTGGGGTTATTGTTACATGATTAAGAGTATAAATTCTTAAACGCATTGAATCAAACTGATGACAAAGGCATGTTAAGATTTTGGTACTGTTGTCGCGGAGAAAATTGGCGTTAAAGATTCTAACTAGGATTATTTTAGGATTTTTTACTTATAATTGTATAATCACTTGTTTGTCTTTCAGTATTTGTTTTGCAAGGAAATTGACAACTTTATTTACCGGGGAAGCAATTAAAGATGGAAGAAAGAAAGATAAGAGCTTATGATGAAGTTATTCCTCTACCCTCTCAATTGGTATTAAAGTTCCTCCTTGTGAAAAAAGGGTAGAATTTAATCTTGAGTTGGGCAGAATGATTCAAAGCAAGAAATATCTTGGTTTACCAAATGATAACCCCTCTGAGCATTTTGGTGAAGTAGAGAGTTTGTGCATTAGATTTTGTTAGTGGACTGAAGGAGAAGTTTCTCAAACTCACTTTATTCCCATTTTCATTAGAAGGAAGAGCTAGATTGTGGGACAAACGTGTGAGAAGCTCAACCATAAATACTTGAGAAGATTGCAAGTGAGCATTTCTCAAGAAGTTCTACCCAAGATCGAAGACCGTTGAATTTCACACAAATATCACAACTTTAAAACAAGGGCTTAATGAAGAACTATTCGAAGCTGGGAGCGCTTCAAGTGCTACACTCTACAATGCTCTCATCAGAGACATGTTAGACATGCTCTCATAAGCTACTTTCACTACGGGTTAATTGAAAGATGATTTGGTGGAAGCTTTGCCAATATCACAATAAGTGATTTCAAGTGGTGGAAGCTTTCCAATATCACAATGAGTGAAGGAGAACAGTTGATTAAAAACTTAGTGTGCTTCAAATAATGCTACATCCAAAGCTATAACCAAACTCCCATTGGAGGTGAATGCCATAACGACAAAAAGAAACTCGAAGAAAATATCAAAGGACATAGAAAAGGTTCTTGAGTTTGGTGAGGAGAGTGTGAGCATGGTGCAAGGAAGATTCAAGGATGAGCACCTGATTGAGAATCATGAAATTGAAGTGCTAAACTGTTTCGGTGATTAGGGATGCATCATAGACCCCAAGTGGAGTGGTATGGATTACCAGGCTTAGAAACCACATTCTGCACAACCTACTCTTTCACCAAACCTCAAAGGAATGATGTGGGAGTGATGATCAAGTTTTTCCTCAACAATAGAAACCAATGCTAAAAAAACAACAATTAGCCAACATCCAAACTTCAGTCGATAAATCAAGTAAGGTAGTCCGAAAAATTAATTAAAGTCTTCAATATGTCTCAATGAATCTTCATTTGCAGTTCCATGGTACTGCTTCTCTTCCACCAATGTAGTCACCTTTGGATTGGCTCCATGTCTCGGTCCGTTGTGGCTCCAAAGGTTGAATCGCAGCTCAATTTTTGTAGAAAGCTCATGGTGAATCGCATGTGCCAGTGACAAGGCAGCATGTGCCCTCGTTCCATCTGTTGGAGGCGGCATGATACCAAGAGGATTTGACACTCCTCTTTTCAAATTTTATCTTTTGCTTCTCTTCATGTTAAGTTCCTTGAATGTTCTCTTAAAGGTTACCAAGCTTGTTAAACTCGGTTGAGTTGTGTACCTTAAAGAGATACGAAGAAAGAAAAGGTTTCTAAATAATAAAAAAAACTTATGTTTGATTCTAGTCCTAGATACGTAGGTAGCCAATTGGTCATCAGCAACAGTCCCTAAAATTTAATACAAATTTATTTTCCTACTCAAATTATAAAACTCTAACTAACTGCAAGTCAGCAGTTGTATTGCTTGTAGTACTTGTTGGTTTTTATGAGACTTAACTCACCACCATGATAGATTTGGTGAAACTAAGCTCTGTAATCAAGAGATGAGACCATCAATGTTGTGATTAAATCCACCCCACGAACCCTAATAGAACCGGATCAAAGTGTTGGAAATCGGTTCTATCTAAGGGAAATTTTCTAGTTTGAGACTAATCCAAGAGAAATAACACAACACATTTTAGTTTGTGTACTCAATATTTAAGATTAAAATCTTGACTAATGATTAAGCTTGGAACAAAGGAATTTAGAACTTGTTCCTTAAGAGGGAAATGTTAACCACTTGTATCACTCTTGAATTAGCTATATAATGAACTAATCAAGAGTGTATTTGGCTGATTATAGCAGCCCTAAACCGTGGCTCTTTAATGATCTACACTATGTCTAATAAACTTAAGACAATGGAGAGAAAAGAGAGAATAAATGGGAGAAAATACTTGTGTATTTCTTAAGTTATCTATTTCATAATCATTTACATCCTTATAAATAGAAGGCAAATGGTAAAATATATAGCACAAATTAAGAGACATGGAGAGAGAGAGAGAGAGAGAGAATCCCTCATTTCCAACAGTCATAGATAAAACATTTCTTCCCGAATTGTTAGACGTTTATCCGTTTATCCAAAGTTGGATAAGCGTTATCTCTTTCCAACGGTTATATTTCACCGGATTGGTAACTGCTTACTCATATCTTGATAAACATGTATCTATATAGGTAAACGTTTGTCCAGACTGTTTATCCATTCGGATGTAAACTTTTATCTCTTACTGAAGTAGATGTTTACCCGAACTAAATACTACATGAGACTTCTTAGACCACCATGAGGCCAGCCTTGTCTTATAGACTTCGACCTTGCCTAGCATGTGATGTTGTTCTTATCTGGACCGGCCTAGTTCTTCCCTTAGCCGGCCTTGCCATCTCTTCTTCTTATTTCACTCCTTAGTGTAGAGTTGACCTTCTAGATGCCTTTCTCCTTAGTGATCCTAAGTAAGAATCTCATATTTGGCCTTCCTTTTGCAACACCAAAGCACAACCAACTGTAGAGATCCTCGGCCTTGTCTTGTAGACTTCAGACTTGCCTCTCATTTTCTTCTTCTTCTCTAATAGTACTTAGGGTGTCAAATCCACTAGAGACTAGTAAGTTTACAAATGCTTACAACCTAGAAATAAGAAAATATGAAAATTTAATCAATGTGACAAGAGTAGTATTTAAACGAGAGTGGGAAAGTAAAGCAGGAATACATTAGTAATGAGGCCATAAAGGTAAATCCAACATAGTAGTGGCAGTAAACTTGATTTAGTGGGAAAGTAAACAATTGAGCAGAGTAACAACAATAAAGTAACAAAGCAGTAAGTAAATTGGCATAGTAATGGTGGGAAAATAAATCTAACTAAGTAGGAAATTAAGTTGTTGCGTCATAGGGTCTATGTAGAGGTTTTTTAGAGAACCGGGAATGCCAAGTTGAACGGATGCTCACTTGGGTTGTCTGGTCTGAGGTTTTTCCCTGCTGTTTAGTCACTTTATAGAATCAAGCCTCATGAAATATCTGGATCGCCAGCACCACTCTTAAGCCAACATAAAAATACTATCTTCGAATTTCTACAAGGTTCCTCTTAGAGCCCTATTCACCAACTATAAGAACTACACGAGCATAAATCACTTTATTAAAAACATAAAACACTTTATTGGGGATTCAAATCCCTAGACTAATGGAGATTCTAACTGCTAAAACTATTTGTACTACATGAAAGAAAAGAAATTTAATTGAGTTTCTGAAATAAAATTGAAGTCAGAGTATTAGAAACTAAGGAGATAAGAGGGGGGGGTTATATAATCGAGTCGAGGGGCTAACTGGGGAAGAAAAATCGCAGGTGCAATTTGGCTCGAACTAGGGTCAATTCTACACCTTGGGCCTGATTTTCTTGGGTTTGATTCCGGCCTGTTATCTCGGCAGTTCTGACACCCTTCAAAAAAACTTGACAATCGTCAATCTAATCGACTCAAAACAAATTGGAAGTCGAAGCTAACATCTATATCTATCTGTTGGCATAGTTTAGGTCTTGAAATACCTTATGGAGACGTCCAAACTGTTGCCAAAATTCTGATGTAAATGTTCTATGTAGTTTGTTTGGTCTTCTTGTAAGTGTTAATCAATCATCAGAACCATATTGATGGTTGAACATTGAATGATCTTCATGTGTCTTCCCTTTGTCGACATTGAATTCATTAGGGTCTTGAGTGTATCAATTTCCAGTAATATCTCTATAAAAGAATAAATATGCAATACAAGCAAAATAGACAACATAATGACATCTTAATATTTTGAAAGTACTATAAAACATATCCTAAATGAGTACTAAAATCAATAAAAATATGGTGTTATCACTTGCTTAGAAAAGGATGCAAGATTATGGTACCAAGAATGGAACGCAAGACAAAAATTCCGGTTGAATGGGGAGGATTACCACTATTTAAATCTACATGGTAGCCTTTGGCTAGGTTGGTGGCACAATTCTCATTTTTGTCACCTTGACGATAATGATAAGCTAGCAGTGTCATTCGCATATATCAGGGAAAAGCTGAGAACAAATGCTAAGGTGGCTAGGAAGTGTGAGAAGAGGCTGAAGCTTAAAAGTGGCTAAAGATGACACAAGGAGCTATGTCGAAGAACCTTTGGCTGAGACAGAGACTTCACTTTCTATTACACTATCGTTTTGTTTTTGAGAATAAGGAAATATGTATATATGGAATGTACCATTTTAGGGTTTTTGCATCTAAGAAATTACATGAGAATTTTTCTAATATATCGCCTTACTCTCTTTTGTCTAAATCTCTTCGTATTTCTTCATCGAACTTCTAATTCTTCTTGATAAGTCCGTACATATCAATTGGTTTGAAAAGGTGTAAGAGCGCAATTCCCTTTTTCTCCATATAAATTGGCTATGAATAATGCGGTTTGATGTAACGAAACATACACCAAAAACAAAACAAAAAAGAAATGTACTGTCGTTTAAGAAAATAAAAGTTTCGGAAACATATTATTCTTTTTTTTTTTTTTTTTTTTTAATATTTATAACCAAACTGAAAGATCAATCAGATCTAAATACGAAGAGAATGCAGCTATGCTACTACGATTCCATAGAGTCTTAAGTATCAAGTTTTCTAAAAAGTAATATTCAACGAAGATCTGTACAATAAAAGATATGGATGAGTACGAAGGATTAACGTATTGACCTTTTATTAGAAGCGACAGGAAAAATCCACCGGTCATGGGATTAGAAACATTATAATAGTTAGTTCGGTTTACAAGTGAAAGATATCTAAAATCTAGTAAGTTTACAGTCTCTATAAAGTTCATTACTTCTTCATGGAGAAATAGAGACAAGTTCGTAGGAAAACTCATCAATCAAGAAGACGAAAATAGATAGCTCCACATCGGACACAGCCTCTTCCACTTCCACACGGTATCTTGTCCATTCACCGGCTTCCTCTCTCATATCTTTCTGCACGACGGCTACAACGTCCTCCTCCGCTGCCAAACCTACCCTCCATGCAGTCATCAACGTCCATTTCTTCTGCCTCTCATCATTCTTATTCCTCCGCTCCTCTTCGGCATATTCATATTCGCTCTCTCGTGCCATCGCTTCATCCACATCCTCGAATTCTTCATCCGAATCATAAACCCTTATGTTATCGTCTTCCTCACTCTCCTCATTTTTTTTCTCGTCATCTTCATATTCTTCGTCTTCTTCTTCTGACATCTTCCGTTCAAGCTCTATAGGATCCAGCCCCGCTAGCTTCTTGAATTTACACAGCTTCTTGTGTAGTTTCCTTTTTCCTCCTGTATAATCTAAATCACAACACTTTTAACCCTTGCCCCATGTGATGTGAATTGTACTCACGTTGTACAACTTCAAAGCGGCAAGAGAGGAGATTGTGGTTGTCAGGCTCTCCTTGTTGGTGGTCCTTGTCGTCCTCCTTCTCCTCTCAAAAGGGTCAAATACGAAGACAGGGCTGCATTGTTCCTTGGCTTCTTCATCTTTATCTTCTTCCTCTTGACCTCTCACTTTCTCTAAGTTTTCTGTCTTATTGCTATCTTCGTCCTGTTACAACTCATGTACACTTTTGGTTTCACCATTTTTTGTCTCTTACTATTAATGGCTTTGTATCATAACTAACTTTAGTTAGTCAAATTTATATGAGAAAATATTATAAAAAACTTTTATAATTGGAAAAATATCTAATATTTGAAAAATTTTGAACAATATTTTTTATTTTAACTGAAAATTATTAGAATAATCTTAATTAATCAAACATAAGAATTTAGATTTAGAAAAACAAAAATTATCTAACGTTTTTTTTTTTTGTCGAACCAACTGAATTTTTCATTAAACCAGAATCAAGAGTACAAACCGCCTAAAGGAGCGTTAATCGACAGCAAAGCAGACTTAGCAAGTTTATCTGCTTCCTTATTGAAATAACGTTAATTAAAAAAATAACATTAATTATTCCAAGTCTTAAGCAATACGAACTCTACAAAGCAAACATTTTAAGAAAAACTTGCAGCTGGTTCCAACGTTTGATCGATGTAGACAATCCCACAAAACACTAATTGCTATATTAATCTCCACATCGGCGATTTCAGAAGAGATGCTCTGATTTTCTTGAGCGATCTCTGTCTTCTTTGTTTTTCTATTTTGGTTTCTTTTATCTTTGGGTTATGAATTAAACTCATCGGTACATCTCTAAATCATTTTGGTTTCTTTTATATTTGAGTTATGTATTAAACTCATCGATACAATTCTAATTCTCGGTTCATATGTACAAAGTTATTATTAATGAAATCCATCTTGCAAAAAGAAAAAGTTGCACGAGATATGCTTAATCCATATGAATGTGCTTGGGTTCGCAAAGGTGGGTCTAGGGTTTAGATTCTCCATAGAAAAGTATTGTGGATATCATGGATTGTATATGAATGTGCTTGAATTCCCAAAAGAGAGTCTAGGGTTTAGATTCCCTAGAGAAAAATATCTAAGATATCGTAGACTTATATGAATGTGATTGGGTTCGAAAAAGGAGGGTCTAGGGTTTAGATTCCTCAAAGTAAAGTATCGTAGATATTGTGGACAGCATATGAATGTGCTTGGGTTCCCAAAAGAGGGTTTATATTCCCTAAAGTAATGTATCGTAGATATCGTGTACTGTATATGAATGTGCTTAGGTTCTTAAAAGAGTGTCTAGGGTTTAGATTCCCTAAAGTAATGTATCGTAGATATCATTTAGTATATATAAATTTTCTTGAGTTCTTAAAAGATGGTCTAGGGTTTATATTCCCTAAAGTAATGTATCGTAGATATTGTGTACTGTATATGAATGTGCTTGGGTTTTGGAAAAAGGGTTTATGGTTTAGGCGTATCGAGTTTACGCGTTTAGGATTTAGGCGTTTCGTGTTTAAGCGTTTAGGGTTTAGGGATCATGGTGTTTTTTTATGGTTGAGGTTTAGGGTTTAAGGTTTAGAGTTTAGGTTTTAGGGTGTAGATTGTAGGGTGTATTTAACCTACATAATTACACGAAAGTTATACTGCTACAAAATAACATAAGCAATGAGTATGGCAAGGAGACGAAGTGGCGGTTTGATCTCTTTGTATGGTTTATACAAGTTGAACTTGGTAGTATTGTACATAAAGAGGAAGTAATTGTACAAGCAAATGAAGTACAAAACAATGTTACTCGTATACGAAGCAAGTCTGTACACACTCACTTGCTCGTACGTGAAATGAGTCTGTACAAACATTTACAAAAGATGTAAATCCAGTATGTACTCTTATATTTACTATTGAACGAGTAGATATGGGTGTACATAACTGATTCATATAAGAGTAAATGTTTGAATGCATATTAGATTGGTATATGAATAATTTAGTATTAAAGTGTATGTGTACAAATTAGATGTGAGTGTACAAATTAGATTCTTGTACAAGTAAATATTTATATATAGACCGGTTTCTTTTATGAATTACGTATCGTAGATGAATACGTATAAATGTTTTTTACAACCTGAACTAATGTACAAGTCTTAATTCGTATAGAATCTAATAAATAATTATAATATAGACAAATTAAATAGGTAATATATATTTCAAAAGATAGATTTATATTTGTATATAAATTGATTGTTTTTTATAATAAATATAATCACACATGAAATAGATTAAAAAAATGTGTAAAATAAAAAAAAGGAGTTTTTACGATTTTGTGTGGAAGAAGAGAGAAGTTGAGAGGTGAAAAAAAAATTAAAAAAAATTAAAATAACAAATATTTTTATTTTCTCATTTGTTTGATGATGGGGCAATAGGAGATAGGGGAATTTGTCAGAAGTAAAACAATTGTTATGGGTTCAAATTAATTTTGTATCATAATGATATGATCATAATTTTTGTATCATAATGATATGATCATAATATACAAGATCCTTGAGGATTTAATAGTCTGTAACAATGCTGTTATAATGTCAAAAGTGTTATGATAACATAAATCTTTACAAAAATGTTATAACTCACAAATATTTTATCGATAAATGCTAGTGCAAATTTTCTCATATAAGTATGGCCGTATTTATTTTTTTCTCATTCGTATTGTTGTTCAAACCACCATTTATGTAATTTGGCGAGAACGTAATGTAATGCGTCATCAAAAGTATTCTCGGAACCCTACTTTGCTTGTCTATAATATTAAGAAGTTGATCAAAAATATAATTTCCTCTTTAAACTTTTCCAAAAACAAAGAGTTTGAAACTCTTCTTCAAAGTTGGTTCAAACACGTCGTTCTCTTCATAATAATGTACTATATTCGCATGTTATAAATATTAATTCTATTCCTAACAATACTTCATAAAAATAAAAGAATATGGTATACTTAGTTTTATTTATTATTTAAACTATTTCAATAATTTTTTTTATAATTTATGTTGGGGAAAGACTTGAGACAAAACTCATTGTTATGTCACGTCAAAAGAGTGGTCGTCCATGTTAATACAACCGTATTTTTAACCCACATTTATATAGTTTATTAGAATCTCTTTAATGTCTAGAGTATTTTTTATAGGTTTTATAGGTCTAATGATGAGTTAGAGATTTTGGAGATTTTGGAGATTTTGGAGATTTTTAGATTAATTAATAGATGCGCAAATATTGTTAATTGCTGGATTAATATTAGGTGAGCAAAGTAGTCTAAACGTGTAGAAAACTTGGTTTAGGGAATTTATGAACATATTAAACTTGAATTCATTTCATGCTTAGACTCGTATGATTCTCATAGGAAACTTGGTGTTCTAGTTTCTAAGCATAGACATCTCGTTCTAAACGGTTGGTGAAAGTTGGCGAGCGCATAACGATGTTTTGAGTTCTAGACAGTTCTTAATAAAAAAACTAATTAATTTGTTAGTCACAATTTAATTACCCTAGGCTTAACGCTTTGCCCATCTGATTTACAACCGTTATTTTACATTGTTTTGCTGCGTTTTAATTATAATTTACACTATCTACCTTAATATGAATCTAGAAATCATTATGTCTTACCAAGTCCTTATGTATTCAACTTCTAAGTACTACAATTACCTTTGCTGTGCATTTGAAATTTTTATTAGGTAAAATTTATCTCGTATCAAATTTTTGACACTATTGCCGAGAACTCGGTTATGACCAATATGTTTTATGTATTAGGATTTAGTCTAACACACTTTTTGTTTTTTTCTGTGTTTTTTTAACTAACTTCTTTATAAAATTATTTCATGTCTTTTTGAGTAGCATGGTTGGAGGGCGGAAGCAATAACAGTTACAATGAGTTAGCACCCATGGAAAACAATAATCGGTCACATGAGGTAATTTGTAGTCCGCATATGCAATTTGTGCATGAGTTTGGGGAAAAAATTTATGAACTCATAAACATATGTAAAAGACGGGAAAACTGTCATTCTCTACTCCTCATCAAACTTTTATATTGTTTTGCACCCCCGTTTCAGTTTCGACCAAATTACACCCTTTTCACAAACTTACTGTCAAATTGCACCTTATTTTCAAATTTCGGGTTTAACTCTTTACCAAACCACGTAAACCATAACCAAACCCGATTTTGACCCAAATTGAGGATCCGAAACCCGATTACAAACCCAACCCAATTAAAAAAATAAAAAAATAAATCGAAAAAATTTCAAAAATTCAAAATAAATTCAAAAAATCAAAAGAAAATTTAAAATAAATTATAAAAAGTCAAAAAAACTTCAAAAATTCAAAAAATCGAAAATAAAATAAATACAAAAAATTTCAATTTTTCTCAACTAAACTAATAATTAAAAATAAATTTAAATTTTTTTTATAAAAAGTCCAAATATTTCCAAAATAAATCATGATATGTCAATTATTATCTCCACAAAACCTTCTCACGTACCCTTCATGAAATAAATTTGTGCTCATACAAAATGAGATAGATAGTTGTGCTCATACAAAATTTAATTAGATGAAATAAAAACAAAAATTTGTTAATTTTATACGACAATTAATATTTTTGTCATCACAATAAATATATATTAATAACATATTAGACTACCCAATTAAGATGATATATGTTAAAGTTATAGATTTTAGAATAAATGATGGATATTATTTTTAATATTGATGACGAAATTAAAAATAATAGTACAATAACCTAATTTGAAAACACAACAACATAATGGAATAGGAAAATAAGAAATAAAATGAAACAAAAATTCAAATTACAAAGAAAAAAACACACTACTAGAAATATAAATCTGTAGTTTGTCTTAGTGTCTTCTAATAGTAAGATTCATTGGAAAAACTGTATTTTTTCATATCTATGTATTCTATATGATGAATTGTTCTCATAAGTTTTGTTGATGAAGGGTGCAAGAAAAGGTTTGGAGGAGATGCTAAATAACATATCATGAGTTTTTTTTGGAAAACTTTTTGACATTTTTTTTAAAAAATAAAAAATTATTTTAATTATTAGTTTAATTGAAAAAATTGAATTTTTTTGTATTTATTTTGATTTTTCGATTTTTTGAATTTTTGAGTTTTTTTTTTGAAGTTTTTTATTTTTTTATATTTGATAATTTCTTTTGAATTTTCTGATTTTTTTTGAATTTTATTTTGATTTTTTGAATTTATTTTGAATTATTGAATTTTTTTTTCAATCGGGTCGGGTTTGTAATCGGGTTTTGGATCATCAATTTGGGTCAAAATTGGGTTTGGTTACGGTTTACGTGGTTTGGTCAAAAGTCAAACCCGAAATTTGAAAATAGGGTGCAATTTGACAGTATGTTTGTGAGGAGGGTGCAATTTGGTCGAAACTGGAACGGGGATGCAAAACGATGTAAAAGTTTGATGAGGGGTAGAGAATGACAGTTTTCCCGTAAAAGATGCCATCATTTTAGACTCGAAAATGTTAAGATAGGGCTTGAATATAGATTTAATTTATTTAATATCAACTAGAATCTGAGCCTTTGGAATTTGAAAAACATGGTTTACCTAATTTACATCTAGGGGGTGATATTAACATTGATAGTAACCTGAAATTTGAAGTTCAGAGGAAGGACAAAGAAGAAAATTTAGTTATGTTTGAGATTGATGGGGATGAAGTTAATTGTTTTGTTATGAAGTCATTCTAACCTGATATTGATTTTATTTTTTCATCAAGTATGTTTAACCCTTCTATGAATCTGAACTTGGGAGATAGTTTCAGGATTTATGCTACTTTCGTAGATTCCCCCTCCGAATTCTCTGTCTCTTCTGCTTGGTTTGTTGTGCCTCGTTTTCCACAATTTCTTCCTTGCAGAATAAGGAGAAGGAAAAAAGGTGCTCAACCGTTCGGTTCATTGGACTAACACTTGTGTTCTAAGGTCAAGGTATATACCTTAAATAAGCGCTTAGTGAGAGGCAGCCCACTCCATCCAGTTTTTTCCATGCGAATTTTCGAGTTCTATCCATTACCATTCATTCTTCATTCAAGTCTGCAAATGTATGGTCTCGAATTTCTATTTTTATCTTTGTTTTATTTTTGATTTTTCTTCTCTCTTCTGGATTTATTTTCTCTTTGGGGACAGTGTGAAGTAAGTCTGGGAAAGGAAGTTACTAATATTATTTATTTTTGTGGATTTTTCTTTGATTTTCATTATATTTTTCAAGTCATAAATGTTTTTATTGAGTCAAAATCTAGTTTTTGGAAAAATGATTGATTGGAGGACTATAACCTCATTAGTAGGAACTTGATGCACAATTATTGCAGGGATTTAGCTTTGGTCTATGAATAATGGACAACCTAGAAGTAGATCAACCATCAATTGCACATATCTTCAGTCGTAAAACTCAAGTAAGCCTCAGCTACAAACTTTTCTCATTATAGAAGCTAGACCTCGTTTAATGATTTGTTAAGATTTTCTAAGATATTAGTTTCTAGCACTCCCCTTAGAAAGAAAGAAAGAAAGAATAAATTTCTTAATTAGGTACTCATTGATGAGGCTGAGGACTTACCTCCCAGTAAGCCATTATTTATCTTGTAAGGGATTATAGTAGGGCGAGAATGTGACAGTCCAAACATACCTGCCATATCTATAGATTTTAAAAGTTATAATTTGCAAAGAAATAAGTCTGGGATAGAGGAACGGAAATTTTTTTGTTAAGACTTTCTTAGCTTGGTATTGGAAAGGGAAAGAATTGAGTTCTTTGGGCAATGCTTCTGTGGTGTTGCGATGAAGGTAACTAGGTGAATTGATTGTTAGATTGTAACGCAAGTGTGGAAAAGTTGCTAACCTTAGGGGAATTACATGGTGGTCTTTATTTAATCGAGTAATTGTAGTAAGTGGTTTTTGAAGTGAGAGTTGTGTGGTGTTCTTATGACATGATGAGTTTTCAATGTTTTCAAAACCTCTTTTGCAATTTAATTTTGTGTTTTACTTGAGGGCAAGCAAAGGCTAAGTCTGAGGTAGTTGATATAATTTTTTTTTTAAGGATTTCTAATCCACATTTATATAGTTTACTAGGGTCTTTTTAGTGTCTAGAGTATGTTTGATAGGTTTTATAGGTCTAATGATGAGTTACATATTTTGGAGCAAAAAGGACAAGAAAAGGAAATGTAGAGACAAAAATGACTTTTTGAAGTTTGACATTCGTTAGACCACGTATCGGATGAGCATGGAGACGATCTACATACCAAAATTAAGATACATAAGTTATCTTTCATCTCCAATTTGAATGAAGTAATTTGAAGTTATGTAGCTCTAGATTTGGCGAAAGCTGACGAGAGAAAAAAAGAAATTTATATTTTCTATTTCTAATGGGCTTTAAAGTTTCATATTCTCACAAGACCAAGACCTAGGAAGACCGTATTGCTTATAAATATATATATTAATCCATTTTTAAGGCTATGCTTTATTTTACTTAAGGTTTTTAGATAGAGACTGTTTTAGGGAGAAGAGATATATGAACCCTATTTGTTTATACTCTTGAATTCTATTATGTTTTCTATTCAATACATGATGCTTGCTTCAGTCATCATGTATGAGTAGTTTGTTTTTTTAGGTCTAGGGGTTCCATATAAGGTTGATGAAGAATTGTTGATGCTAGTTTTTTTAGGGTTTATCTTAAAATCTTTGCACTTGATTGTTCTTAACTACTTGTTCTAGATTGATCACCTAGAATTAAGCCCTTAGGTTAATTAATATATGCGAAAGTTTTGTTAATTTTTAGATCTATCTTAGGTGAGCAAAGTCACCTAAACACGTAGGAAACTCGGTTTAGAGACTTTGTGAACATATTTAACTTGAATTCATTGGATGCTTAGCCTCAGATTTTTCTCATAGGAAACTTGGTCTTCTAATATCTAGGCATAGGCATCTCGTTCAACGAAAGTTGGCGAGCGCATAACCGTGTTTTGAGTTCTAGACGGTTCTTAATAGAAAAACCTAATTAATTTGTTAGTCACAATTTGAATTCACCTTAGGAATTATCCTAGGCTTAACGTTTTTCCCATCTGATTTACAACCGTTATTTTACATTGCTTTGCTGCGTTTTAATTGCAATTTTCACTACTTAGTTTAATTTGAATCTAGAAATCATTGTGTCTTACAAAGTCTTTGTGGGTTCGACCTCTAAGTACTACAATTATCTTTGTTGTGCAATTTTTATTGGGTAAAACTTATCTTGTATTTGATGTAAAGTGGCAAGTCTAGTCACTGGAAGAAGGAATTCTTTGTTGGACAACATGAAAAGGGCTATCACAAAAGCACTTTTCTATAATCTCCAATAATCTCTCTCGACGTCAACTGCTGCTGGCCGGTTCTCACCCGCGTTTCAACGAAATTATGTTTTTGTCAGCATTATCCATATGCGGTTTATCTTTTCTTTGCCTCTTCAAAATGGACCCAAACATCGCAAACATGTTTCCTCTGGTCTGACCTTTGTTTTTCTTTGCCTTCGTCTTTTCCAACTACTTATTTTGTATCCTGGTCACCTACTCGAGTAGAATTTCTGTCTTTCTCGCTAGAATCTGGGAGAAAACCCGATCGACATGGTTTTTGTCCTTCCCAAAGAGTGGAGTTCAAAGCGATGAGATTTTGTCGGATCAGGATATTTATGAGTCGGCACAAAGAAACATGAATTCTTGTAGGAGAAGAAAGCATGAGTAAGTGCAACAGCGTTGTTGCCGGCAACAAATAGACCAAAACAGGCTTTCACTTCTTAAGACTCAAATCGGAGAAATGTGAGGGATTACTCTTGTTCAACTCCCTTAATCTCTTTAGCTATATTCGTAGAATTTGTTATAGTATATATATATTTTCCTCACATTTATATATATATGTAGTTTTAAGTATTTAGGACTATGCATCCACATTAAAGTAGTTATCATGTATGATCTAAATTGGTTGTTATTTAGTGAGTGAAACTGGTATTTATTAATTTCTTATATAGTAGAAGTTAGGGTTTTGATTGTGTTGATTCTTGGAAGGGTTTATTATTGAGCTCTCTTGGCGTATGCTTTGGTAACCTTAAAGCCTCGAGGGTTGTGTTGGCTTTGGCAGTTGGTGTTGTGGTTGTTTCAATTTTGGGGTATGTTTTGTTGATTATTGTTGTATCATGTTCTAGAGATCTGGTTAGAGTTGTAATGGTTGTTGTTACATGACCATGAACTCATTGGGTATTTATAGGAATATTCACCTCTCTCTCTATCTACGTGTGTTTCAGGAAGTTAGGAATAACTAGTGACGTGATGTTATTTCAAAGATTTCGGCATTTTTCTTTCTTTTTAACAAGATTGATTTTTCGAACTTTGTTTTTAAGATTTTGCGTTTGGTTTACTTGAGATATTTTTGGGAATATTGTTGTTTTGTAAATAAAAGATTTGTTGAAATAAGAGTACTTGGTTTAAAAATTTAGGTTAGTAGCTTGTCGTCTCCGGGAGTAAGAGATGAGTGTTCAAATTTTAGTATCAAAGCGGGGTTTATTTGTTGTTGTTGAGCAGGAGTTTGTTTCAAAGTGTAAGCAAAAACCAAAGATGGTTATGCAAAAGGATTAGTGGAAGGTCTATCAAATAAGGCGGCGTAAGATCAAACTGCTCGAACAAATGGGAGGATAGCACCTCTTGAGAGTAGTGGATGATGGAGTGAAAGGATATGACACCATGAACAATGGAATGAAAAATGAAGCATTAGATCAACTCACTTGTAATAAATAGATGTAACAATAGATATACTCACTCATAATAAATAAATAAAAAAATCATAATGAATAGAATATATCACATAGATAAAAGAAATACAAATCAACAGGGGTTCGAATATTGGAGTGAATTAAATATAGATCTCTTTTTCCCAAAAGCTCTCAAACATAGAAAGTATGGAATGAAAGTGTTTGTGAAAGAATGACCTAAAAAATAGTCAATAAAACCCTAATATACTAAAAAAAAACATGAGCTAGGGATCTTTTGCAATTAAAGATAATTCATGTACAAAATCTAGAAATTTCCTTTTGTGCAACTATGAATTTTTGTGCAAGGCTTATTTGGCCTAGATAACCATTTCGAAACCTAGTCAGTCAAACCTACAAAATTACTTAAAAAGACTCGATAAAACCAAACAGAAAAACTAGATAAAAAAATCATAAAAACCATAACATATTAGATAAGTTAATGAGTCTTGAATTTCATGGTTCTTATGCCTCATTTTTATACGAGTTTTAGGTCGAAGACATTGACTTATCATGTAAATAACCGCATTTTCACTAAATATTATCTTATTGCATTTAGAGTTAGGATCTTGTACCTTTGCATACATTTGGTGTTTGGGTTATCAATAGGTCGCAAAGAGGATCCTTCGAGGCTTATGGAGCTTATCGGAACCAAGCGGAATAAAAGTAGCGCATAAGAAATTAAGAAAAAGAAGTCGGAACAGCACGAAACCATAAAACAGGTCCTTAACGACGACATGAAATAAGGACTGGATGATAGAAGCAAAAGAAAGTAAAAATCTGATCAAAGAAGCCTTGTGTCGCCGGCACAGAAGCCAGTTCTAGCGGCACATAACTAGCAGAAGTGACCCAGGAAAACAGTGCTTCCCTACCGCCCAGACTTCTTTCCATGCCGCCGACGCGAGCTGGATTTTGCCTGCACAGCTAGAATTTTACCGTTTTACCCCCGTAGCTTCTCCTACTTAGTATAAATATATCATTATGTACTAGGATAAGGGGAGATTTGATGCAATGTATTTTTTAGAGTTCTTATGTGTTCTTGAGAGCTTTGCTCTCCCTTTTACTTTTCTTTGTTGAATCTTGTTATGTTATTTAATCTATTGCATCTTTTATTATGCGTTCTCTTATGTTTGCTTTTCTTTCCCCTTTCTATTCATCATGGATTTACCGTATCCATGGATGAATCTTTAAATAAATAGATCAAGGATGCTTAGGTTTGATTAGGCTTGGGTTTCTCTTATTCTAGGCTAAAGTAGCTGTTATCTATCATTTGAATGGTTTAGAAAGTTGATATATGAAGTAATTAAATCATAGGGTTTTATGGACTCTAGTTGTTTGTGTCAATGCCTTGACCACTTTGAAATGAGCAAGATATTGTTGAGCTCATGAATGTCTCGTTATTCCTCTTGTAATCGATTAGAGATGAGATTAAGTGACTAGGATTGATTGTTATCTAGCTAGCGAGAGCCTCACTAGGTCTATTAGTCTTGGATATATCATCGTCATTAATATGGGTTGATTGAGCCGTCATTGATCTCTAATTTATAGATTGTTCGTTAAATGAGCTGACAATCAGACCCAAGGAACCCAATACTAGTTCTTGCTACTTATTAATCCTTGTCCATATCTCTTTAGTTACTTGTACTCATCTATATTTACGTATTTTCTTTACATTTTGTCTTAGCATTATTTTCTAGTTTATATTTATGCATAGTAGATTAGCTAAACCATGAATAAACCTTTTTCTTAGCTTAAGTGGACCATCTAGTACTAGAAATTAGCTAACTTTGCCTCCTTGTGGTTTGATACTCGTATTTCCGCTATTCTATCTAATTTAAGATAAATTTGGATAAGCTGACATGTTATAAATGTGTTGATTAAAGAGGTTTTAGTTATAAACGACAAGCCAAAACCTCTTAGTCAAATAGGGCCGTTGCTGGAATGGCAAGGCATAGCTATTTCTAGCAAAAAATAGTAGCTGAAGACTAAGATTTTTTTTTTTTTTTGCATTTCCCCTTATACTAATCACTATTCTCTTAATCTTTGTGTCTTGTAGGTACTTATACCTTGAGGAAGAGATCGTGATTAGAAGAGTTCACTAATCAAGAAGCAATGAGTTAAAGATTGGAACCAATGCTTGATATTCTCTTGGGAACTCAATCAAAAATGGTGATTAGAGTAGAAGAAGCGGTTAGCTTCATGAACAACAAGTTTGATCAAATCAACCAAAACTTTGAAGAGTTAAAGAGTAAAATCACGTGTCTTTCTTCTGACTCCAAAGTGAAGAAGTTGAGGCAAGTTTAGTGATCTCTAAAGACTAGGACTCTCCTTGGCTATATGAAGAGACTGAAAGCCACCAAGAAGTGATGGTTTGGAGAATTTAGAACCACCAACTTGTATGAGGAGGCAACTTAGAGATCATGAATTTTTTGAATGAAGAGGATTCTTAATCTCAAGATTTGTATGATGAAAAGCTAGAAAAGCATGATAAGCAAGAGATTTAAGATATTGATCTTTGTGGAGTAGTTTTAAGCAAGGAGAAGAGCCTTGTTACCAACATGAGCATTGCAAAGGATAATTCAAAAGCTACTTTAGTCTCAAGAGACGCGGTTAAAAGTGTGGTCAAGAATAGAAAGAAAGGTTTAGGTTCAAACCCAAGTACTTTGTGAACATAGTGAGGAAGCTTTAGCTTTGGATGGAGATTTTCTGGGCAATCTTTTCTCCAAGACATTGGATGAGAATGAGGTGAAGGATGAGCATAAGGAAATTTGTAGCCCTACTCACTCTTTTACCGTGACCCTTAATCACTTGCAAAATCAAGATGAGTGGATTGATTAAAAGATGAAACTCAAAGGCATTACTAAGTCTTTTGCAAGCATTAGAGCTTTTTTCATCTCACAAGATCAAATCAACTTTTCAAGAATCCATCTCAAAGATTTAGCGGGAGAGCTCGGAAGCAGCTTGGTTTAACTGAAAAATAGCAAGATAGAGTTAAAATTTTAGTTAAGAAAGGAAGAAAAGACCTAGTTTCTACCAATTATGGTCTTCCACTTTCAGAAGATTACGGCGTCGGGTTTATAAACTGAAGCTTGGTTGATTCGAACATAAAAATAACTTCAGAACCACAACTTCGTGCCCAAACGAAGTCCAGTAAGTATCTTTCTTTTGGGTATGATATTAATTTTGAAGGTTCTTTTTGGGCTTTTGGAAGATAAGATGTTCGTCAGCTCCTCTAGTTTCCAGGAGTTTAATTTAACATCACATCGAGCAGCGAGTACTAGGAGAGCAGTGATGATTTTGACCGAGTTTGGTGTTAGTTGAGACATTGTCATTCCTCGACGAGCGCAATAGCCTACCATTAGCTGTGGGATTGGAAACCAGAGATTAGTTTCGGAAAAGAAGCTTTCGTAGAGACAGAAGTAACCCGGAGGCGAGGTCCAAGGTCTTTGGTCGGATCTCGGAACTAGGATTTCGATCTCTTCGGGATTCTAAGCTCTCCTTTTGATTTGACCGATCTCAGATATAGGAAAGAGAGAGGGTCCAACGTCTGGGATATCCGGCCAGGATATTGTGTTTCCAGAATGTTAAAAAAAATAATAATAAAAAAAATATAAAAAAAAGAATGTTAGAGATTCAAGAAGGGGAATTGAAGATTACCTCGGAGAGTGAAAAACAGATTTTGGTGAAGAATTGATCGTGGAAAGAGAGTTATATATAAGCAGTAAAGGTAATGAATAACACTTCGTTTTTAGTGTCGAGAGGATTTGATTAACTGATATTTGGAAGAAAAAGGAGGCGCCAGTTTTCATTTGTTTTCGTCTGTTTTCGAGACGACACGTCATGGGGGAGTTGAAAGGTTTTGTGGTAATGGAGGATTGTGCGTCTAGATTGAAGACAAAGATCGACTACCACCGAGCTTCAATTATCCACAAGCTATTAAATTACGGAAATTCGCCAACTCTGCCCGAAGACATCCTCGGACGAACTGGGGGGGGTGACTTACGGTTGATGGTGGGGTTACCATCCCTTAGCAATAGTTTGGCGATAATTGAGGTTCGGTCCCTACCGACCTTTCCCTGATAATTTATCAGGTTATAAGTCTCTTCAACAAGATTAGAACCCTCGGCCCAGATGACCGAGGGATACCTCGGTGAAGAATGATTGGATTATTAGTGTCCTAAGTGAGGGTATAAATAACTTCGTCCCAAGCCGAAGTCTAGAGCTTGGACAGAATAAGATCAAATCTTATCACAGATTCCCTGATCTTTGAAAAATGGAAATATTCTATTTTTCCGAGGTTAGCCATGGGCTTGCATCACCGACTACTAAGGATATATAAATACATACCCCCCCTTCACTAATTCAATTCATTCAGAATCGGGGAGAAGGATTACCAGATAGCCTAGGTTTAATACTTCTCTTTGATAAAGTTAACTCGACATTTCGAGTTAACACCTTTGTAACCAATACGATTAATAAAATTCTCTTTTCCGAGGTTTCTCTTTTGTCTTTTGTCTAAACTCATTCCCAAAACGAATCCCTCTAATTACAAATAATTAGTAGTTGAACCCAGTATCAACAGAAACTCAACGGTTAGCTTTATTCGAAGTATGTTTTGACTTTGCATCAACCCCATTTGAAGATAAACCTAATTTGATAAATATATTGCATGAGTCTCGATAACAATCTTATGGAGAGAACAAAAATTCAGATTTTTCTTTTTACCTTTTACCACACTTGTGCTAAATCCAAATGATTATCCACACTTATAATCAACAAAATTACTCTTTGAGAGATTGTGAGGCCTCTTCCATGGTGAACCTTAACAAAAAGTGTTGGGTTTTGAAAAAAAATTAATGAATCCCATGTAGAAGTTTGCTTAGTCAAAGCAAAGCATTAGGCCTAGGATTAGAATATGTTTGGGGATGGGTTTTTTCGGATTTGGATTGGACCGGAAACGAAGAGAAAAAGATAAGAAGATGAAGCCAAGTGTTTGAAAAGCGAAAAAACAATAAAGGAAAAGGAAATAACCGAATGTGAGTAAATAAAGGAAAGAAAATGAAACAAAAGGGAATGGAGGAAGAAATCAATCAAGAGCTCATGTATTATCAAAAGAAGAAAGTCAATCCTCAATAAGCATAAAATCTGAAAAACCTTATGGAATGAATCAAAGAAAGCAAAGAAGAGGATGAAATAATCAAGAAGAAACGAGCTATATGTGCAAAGCTCTAAAGGAGTCTTCCCTAAGATGTAAAGAGATTAAAAGAAAAGGATGAGGCTAAAAATAACCAAAGAATTTGGTAGATATAGGTTTGGAGAAGTGACAAAAGGGTGTAGATTACTAGGATAAATCATCTTGAATGGGTAGATAGGATCTCATGACTTGTTTGTCTTAAGATTCATTACCCTTAGTATTTTTTTAAAAGAGTACCATATTTTGAGAAAACCCCATTATAAAACAAAAATCGTTCTCTTAATACATCAAAACTGTTTCTTACCTTAACCAAATAAGCTTGGTATATACTCTCCTGAAAGATCACCTAATCACTTTGAATAAACTTGATAAAGGGGTTGATTTTCAATGATTCTCATATGGAGATGAAAAGTTAATTAGAGAGTTTAATTGTGATGGACTTGGATTTGTTATAGGAATCATCTTGATTATGCATCAGACTACTTTTGATTGAGAATGTATTAATTGACCAATGAAGTATTGTGAAGAAGTGTATGAAACACCAATTTCAAACTTCACTCTTCCAACATCGAGCGATTTTCTCGAGGACGAGCAAAAGGTAATTCAAGGGGAGTTGATGAGTCTCAAATTCAGCGGTTCTTAGGCCTCATTTGTAAACGGTTTTTAGGTCCAAGACACTGCTTTATCATGTAAATAACCGCATTTTCGCTTAAATACCGTCGTATTTCATCTAATTTAGGATATTGTACATTTGCATACATTTTTGTGTTTAGGTTATCAATAGGCCGCAAAGAGAATCCTTCAAGGCTTATGGAGTTTAGTGGAACCAAACGGAATCAAAATAGCGCATAAGTAATCAAGAAAAGAAAAGTCGGGGCAACATGTAACCATAAAACAGGTCCATGTCGACGACATGAAGCAAGGGCTGGATGATAGAAGTAATAAAAAGTCAAAATATGATCAAAGAAGCCCTGTGTTGCCGGCACATAAGTTAGTTCCAACGGCAGATAGCCAGCATAAGTGACCTATAAAAACAGTGTTTCTATGCCGCCCAGATTGCTTTCCATGCCGCCGGCGTTAGGATACTTTCCAGTGAAAAAAAATGGGCAGAAGAGACTTCGAATCCATGCCACCAAAATTAAACCTCGTGCCGACGGAACGAGTCCAAAGAGGAATTTTTTGCAAAATTTTAGAATTATTCCATCCTTTCTCGCATCCTTTAGTTTATAGGGGTCGTTCTAAAAATAATTTTAATTGCACTTAAGTCCCTACGGTTTTTAAAACAACATAAAAGGAAATAAATCATATATATAATGAGTGACCAACTCTCTCCATGGAGATGACACCTAAACATTTAGGAGAGTGACATGTGTCCAATTAATTTTTGTATTAAAAAAATAAAATAAAAAATCTTTTCAAACTTTTCATATTTTTAACTTCCATTGTCTTTTAGTATTACTTAAGTTACATTTTAGTGAAATAAATGATTTTAATTTAAGTGCACAAATTTTTAAATGTTTATAATATATGATAAATTCAACATTAATAAAAAAAAAAATTTTTAACTTTTCATATTTTTGTCTTCAATTGTCTTTAAGTATTACTTAAGTTATATTTTAGTGAAACAAATGATTTTAATTTAAGTGCGCAAATTTTTAAATGTTTATCATATATGATAAATTCAACATTTTAAAATATTTTTGTGTTTCTAGATTTATTTTCTTACAAAAATAATGAAGAAGCAAAATAATAAGTGGAATAGAGAAATGATATGATGGTAAATGTGTTAAGAGAGGCAAAGGGGCGAAGTTATAAATTTTCAAGATCTTAAAAATTGGAATGCAATATAAATGAAAAGGTAACAAGGGAAATATATATCAAGAAGATGAAAAAAAAATAGGCGTGGAAATATACAAGATTGTCTTATCAAAATATATGAATAACTCTTTAATTATGGCCATCAACATAGTTGAAAAACTATCTCTATATCAGCATAGGAGAATTTTCCACATGTACCACTAAAAAATTTGACATTCAAACTTCTCTGACTCTTTATGGCCGTTTCACTCAACATTTCCTCTTAAAATTTAACCTTCAAACTTCCCTGAGTTTTATGGCCATTATACTTAACATTCCCTTTTACATTTAATTATTCCTTAGGATGAGGAAATAAATTACTATGGTTTGAAAGCAGAGGAACAATCTGCAAAGAAGAATACGTAAAGTCATGATTTACAAGGTTTGATCTTTGGCCCATATTGTTTTTTATAAAAATAGTATTAATATAATGATGTAATATCAAGATTTTTTTTTCTATGATGTTGAAGCCTTGAAGCAATAGAATATCGGAAAGAAGACTGAGGTTTTGTTGATGAAGAATGACGAAATCTTCATGAAAAAGGAAGAGCGAGAGATGAGAGAGGTTGGGCATGAGAAGCTTAAGGTGGAGTTCAAGAAAGTGTACAAGATGAAGAAATTAAAATCTAACATGGTATGATATCTAAATCTAGCTTACATTTTCAATATGTATATTTACGTATATTGCTTCTGGTATCCATAGACGCAATTGAATTTTCCACATCTCATCCCGTGATTCTCTCTATTCCAAATACTTTTTTGTGGTTTTCTATTGGGGTATTTTGAGTTTTAAAATTATTTGTGTTTTTCATTAATAAATAGCGAAGATAAAACTAACGTCAAAAAAAAATGTAGAGATCATGCAGGAAAAACTCATATGAAATTTCATACATTTATTATATCCTCGGAGAGTTTGGTGAAGGCATATCAAAAGAAAAAGATTTTCAAAATCATTAGCAATGGAGGTAAGTCATTCACTGGTTAATTTTTTATACCTTTTAGATGAATGTGGATAGATCATAGATGACGCCTAATATATTTTTTAAATCTTCATGTAACTCGAAATTTAAGAGATATCGTGAAAAAAAAAATGAGGTAAAACTGTTTGGAATATAAAAATTAAAAGTTATGAGACAATGAACATAAAATATGTTTTATAGGTTAACAAAAAATATGTTCATTTCAAGATGGGTGAAAGTGAATTATAAAAGAAATCAAGATGCTTGATAGGGAGGTAATTCCTAGGAAAAAAACATTTTCTTTAGGTACATATGTCTTTTTCACCATTATTTTTTATGAGTTCAACAATATAAATTTCTATCTATAAAATACATAAATACAAAACAAGATATGATTTGTTAAAAAAAAATTTCGTGACATAGTCTTATCTCCTACCGCGTCAGTGCTCCCCAATAGTGGCAAACCATATTGATCTTATTGGTTTTTAATCTATCATCTCTGCTTATATCAATGTTCATATGTCAAATATAGATAAACGAAAAGCATATCAACATATGAAATGTAGTTATTTTAAAACTCTTTCTCTTTTTGGTATTCTGAAACATGAATTGATTTGATTTTGCAAAAATAACCATTACTCTAATTTTAAATTTAATGTTTTGTGTGGACATCTACAGGGAAGAAGATTGAATTTGCTATTAATTAATTAGTATCTATGACAACTTTAGTTTTGTTTTTGTTCAGAAAGAATATCGAAAATTTTAGGGATCACCTTTTCACAAATTTTATCTTCTACCTAAATTAAAAATTTCTTGAATCATGAGTATATAATAGAAAACCCGCACATCGCGCGGATACTCACCTAATTTTATTAAAATCGAAAAAAGTTTCTTCTTCTTCCTCTCGACACCTCCGTCGCCACCTCCATTCTCTTCACTTTCAAACCCGATTTTTGCATATATTTTTCTAGTTTCTCGCTCATTTCATCACCATCTTAGTCCCAATCAAGGTATTACGATTAACTATGCAAATATTCACATAATTATCAAGGTTTTTGGGTTTTGCATGAATTTTGGTTTTTGGGGCAATGTGGTTTAGGTAGTGTGGAATTGGGTCGACACATCAGTTAATCATTGATATACGGGCATGGGAAGATCGTTTTTATAGCCAACTTCGCACGGTTTTGTGCTTTTGAAAATTTGGTTTCACCCATGAAGTTTAATGACGAAAATTCTTTTGAATTTCTTGAATTTCGGTTGAAACTTGGAGTGACTGTGAGTTGGATAACTTGTTTGTACCTTAGACATTAGCTGGAACATGACTCATTGTGAGATTGAAAGATTTTGAAAAATTCACCATTGCGAGGACGAGAAACGCGGCTCAACACCGCAGTAGCACGAGCACTGAACATGAGCACGCGAAAAATTTCACCGCAATTAGAGAAGGACGGCACGTCTCCGACATCGAGTGTCTCGAACAATTTTCAACCAACATGGTTCACCCAACCAAATTTTTGGATTTACAACTCGTTCAGCATATGGGTCTAGAAGATTACCTCAACACGCTATTCTATCAATGCTGAGTCGGAGGCACCTCTCTTTACAAGCGAGCCGCGACATATGCAAACGTCACCAAGAAATTTCTCGCTATGCTCCAAGTGCACTACTCAGGAAGAGGCGACTCTCGCGCAACATTATCTTTTCGCATTCAAGATAAAAAAATATACAAGTGATATATAGAGGGTTTGCTCAATATTTGGTTTTCCCTATGACCCGATCCACGGCGATGAAGGAGAAATCGATAACTTTTTGATATGGGAAGTAACCACCGGGGAGCGGTATAACGCACAAACCTCAAGACCCTAACAAGATTCAAAATCCAGAAAATCCGCTACGCCACAAGAGCCTTGTATTGACAGTGTTTGGGAGATATGATGACGGGAGAATTAAATTTACTGAAATGGGGATATTGACGCGCGAGTTCTCCAAGAGATGATCGGCAACATCGAGGCGAACAACGAGTGTTTCATGGTTGAATTTTGGTAGGATATTTCAATAAAGATTCGTGAGAAGAACAAGAACATGAGAATTTATTTTGGAGGAATGATTTCCATATTTCTTCAAGTACTTGGGACCGATTTGAGTAGGGGCAAACCCGTCACAAGAAAGATACCCGAAATCAATGTTAAATAGCTCAAGCGTATGCGTTATCTCGTCGACGCCTTCGAAGATGATCCGATAAAGGACCCATTCTACATGTATCGTTCCAAAATCAACCCCACTACGGAAAGAATCTTCATCTTGCCGCTGCTCGAGAAGTACCTTGGTTTCACGGAAGATGAAATCGAGTTTAAGATCCTGGATGAGGAGTGTTTCCGCTATGATGGAAAGAAGTCAAAAGTCAGACATCGGGTAAGATTTTATTAAGGAACTCGAGTCATTTGTCGATCTCGACTACCCTCATCCCATCAATTCATCCGATCCCGACGATCTCCAAGCAAAGTAATTCTACAACAAGTACATGGGGAAGAAAGAACAAATCAAACGAACGCAACGTGCCCATGAATCTATTCTTGCAAGGGTGAAGAATATTTTCCAAAAGATCATCTCCAAATTCAAGAAGACGGCGTCACCAAAACCCAAACCGTTGGCGACTAAGCGTTCCACTAATGTACCGGTCACAATAAATGAGCCTGCGATGAAACACCACGTCAAATCATCTTCAAGCACCACTAAAGCTAAAGGAAAGGGGAAGGCGAAAGCGAAAGATGACAAGGACTACGACTATGAAGAATAGCAGAAAATTTGGAAGCCATTAAGACGTGAAGCTCGAGAAGCCCACAACCGCCAAGCATACTACTTTGGGAGCCCATCCAACTTCTAAACCAAAAACACACCAAACCGACCATTGTAATATGCCTCGCACTCTATCTTTATTTTTCTTTGAAATTCTGCACTTTTTAATCTCCTTTTTCGATTTTATTTCTCATCGAGGACAGTGTGATTTAAGTTTCGGGGTAGGAGGGAGGAGGGGGCAGATCTTTGAACCTAACTTTATTTTTCTATTTTCTTAGTTTTTCGTTATCACATTTGGACATTTAAATTTAATATGTATGCATTTAAATTTTTTGCATTTCTAAAAGATTTTTCACATTTCTAAAAGATTTTTCACACACTTTTTTAGGTTTATGATGATTGTTATCCAAATAGAAATGAACAAATCTCAATGTTTAGAATTTCTTATTTATAACTTGGTGCATATTTTAACCAATGGCTTAGTAATTTCATCTAAAAGAAAAAAAATGGTGATTTCTATGTGAAGTTGGTTTTGATTGATTGCTTACTCCGATTATATAATTAACATAATCGGTTTTTGATGATCTTACTATGAAGTCTTGGTTTACACTTGTGGGTCAAAACATCTTAATTATCTTATCCCCTTTCCCACCCTCTAATGATTCAAGATGGCTACTCCAAACCTTAACCATTACCTCGTTTTGAAGCCAACTCTATTCTTTTGTGTGTAATTGGTAAGACCTTTTTTGAGGAAAAACTTGGAAAATGGTGTTAGGTTGGATATGGATAAGGAAAGAGATTTTGTATAAACGCCACTCACCTCCACGAACTTGGCATAGGATCCTAGATTTAGTATAGGTTTGGGAAAATGAGTTGATTGAAGAACAAAAGAAGTGTGAGCTCAACAAAAAGAAGAGCGTGGAAATCCTTTGAGGTACAAAAATGAAGAATGTCAAATAAGGAATGAAGAAAAGTGAAAACCTAAGGCCAATTCAAAACCAAGTAAGTGATAAGAGCAAAAGAGCTTGAAGAGAATCTCAAAAAGTTTAAACTTTGAAGTAATGAACAAAAGGGAAGTGAAGCAAGTGAAATGAGAAAAAAATGAAAGATTCATGTCAAGTAACAAAGAAGCTAAAAAAGAAGAACTAATTAAAGGAGAAAATTTCCCAAAATAGGGAAGTCAATATGCTAAAAAAGATGAAGGATCAAGAGGATATGTAAAGAAGAAATGCTTGGATGAAACAAAGAGAGCAAAAGAAGCTCATCCCTTCAACAAAAAAGGAGCAAAGCTAAAGAGCTCTCCTTGATTTTGGGTAGATACTAGGAGGGATAGAGAAAAGAGATGAATTAGAAATGGGTAGACGAAATCTTGGTCCTTGTATGCGCAAATTGTTTCATACCTTTAGCCTTTTGATGAAACTATACCCATTTCAATGAGAAAAACCGAATCATGCAACCATTAGCTACATTGTGGAAGAAGTTTAATTAGGAACCTTCGAATTCACCTGTCATTGTTAAATAAGTGTAGTTGCTTGTGCTTATTTGGAAGAAAGTATTGCATTATCTTATAAGTGATTGAAAGAATCTTTTCTTTGGGGTCCTTCGCTCGTTTGTAAGGATTTGAAACCCCTCTCCCGAGGTGTCGTTGTCTAATCTTTACTCGGGGACGAGTAAAAGGCAAGTCTGGGAGAGTTGATGAGTGTGTGAATTCACTCATTTTAAGTCTTAGATTTCATATATTTTAGGAGGATTTAACCCATATAGTAATGTATATGCATGATTTAGGCCTAGTTTAGCCTATGATTCACGTGACTGCATTGCATCGGCTTTAGTGCATTGCATCGGCTTTAGTGCATGGCATTTGACTTAATATGTTGAAGATGGAAGCGTTGGAGTTTGGTGGAACGATTGTACCAATCAAGGAATTAGAAGGGCCGAACAAGAAGAGATTTAAATGGAAGAAAGTAGAGATTTAGAGAAGAGCCAATTCGTGTCGACGGCACAAAGAAGTATTGGGCGATAGGAGCAAGGAAAGTCAAGGCTAGACAGTCAACCCAGCCGCATGATGAGAGGATTTTTGAGAATCCAAGGGTCATCAATTACCCCTAATCATTGTAGTTTGAGATGTCAATCCGAACTCGCTATTAATTTGTCACCTAGGATGCAAGGATCTACTTAATCTAAGCCTAATGAGAATGTTTGTTGGTTTTGATTAACTAAATTGACTGAATGTAAGTAATAAATTGACTAAGTTATGCAATGATTAAAACAAGGGTCTTTGGATGGATTATTTGTGATTTGGGATCACTAAGCATGGTTTAGAATGTCTAACTTACACTAATTAGCTATTCCCTAGGTTAATGATCCATTTAATTGACTAATTCATTTCCATGCAATTAATCACTTCATTAATTATAGCATCATTAGCAAATTTCCATTTGTGATGATAATAATCAATGAGCTTAAATCCAAATTACTAGATCAACTTAATTACATCCTTAAGCACCAATCCCTTGGGTTTAGGATCATAATTCCATCTCTAAGCTCTCTTGGGCATTTCATCAAACACTTGGTGTTCATGAAATGTCTCATATCATCTTCATCATTCCCATGCAAGAAGAAGCTTTAAGGACTCTTAGAGATGGATGAAATGTTTGATTTAAGACCTAATCCATGACTAGATCACCCTCATCTAACCCATCCTTAAACCCTAATGAAACTACTTAAGACCCATGATGATTCTCCCAAAACCAAGTTTGATTAGAGAAGAAATCATGATGGAAAATAAGATAGATTGATGAAGGAATGTAAAAAGCAAAGATTACTTAAGGGAAATGCAAATTGTATTAAAAGATAGAACTAGAGTTTTGAAAAAAATAAGAACAAGCTAGAGAAAACTCTTGAAATTCAAAGGATAAGCAAATAAGTGTGAAAATGGGGTTTTTAATGATTATGGGTCAGATCGGGTCGACCCGGGACAAACCGGGTTTCGACCTGTAAGATTTCTGTCCGTCAGGGGTCGCAGCGGTCACCTTCTGACCGCTGCAGGACCACTGCATGTTGTTCAAGGTCTTGCTCAGAAGTTCGCAGCGGACCATGCAACGGTCTAAGTCAGACCGCTGTGGTAAAAATACGATATCTACCAAAATATAAGCCCAAACGACCTGATTCCAGCTTTTGAAGAAAGATAAATCCATCCTCTAAAACTTCTATGAATAACTTGAAGGCTGAATCTGATTGGAAGGCCTTCGTTTTGCCAGGTCTTTGGGAGGTGTCATTTTCTCTCGGCAAGACAGATACTCTCCAGAAAATCGGTCATATCTCTTGAACCACATGTCTGATCGACGTGAATCCAATTTCTATAGTTAGAGGACTCCTCTGGCTACAACTCTCATGAAGGACACCAAGGCTGAGTAGGCATGGAAACTCTCCATCTGATCGGATCTTTGGGAGGCTCCGGATGGATTCTATTTTCTCTTTTGCATCCATGCCTCATTCCTTTGCTCCAATGCACCTAATAAACATCCAAATGCAGTAAAAGACTCTCCTAGGACCTAATGAAACACCTAGAACTTAAATGCAATGAAATCCATGACAAATGTAACAAAACTAGCCGAATATGCAATGTAATCATACTCTAATGCAAACCTAAATGATGCAAAATATGACAATATCACCGCACCGCGGGCAGAAGGAAGAGCATGGACGACACAGAAGGATCAGAAGCGACCCCACAATGAGAACCACTCCATGCCGCCCAAGGCATGAACCGTGTCGCCGACACGAAAAGGAATCCGACTGGAAATGATGTTTTTACCATTCTATTCCTTGAAACTTGTATATAAATCCTTAGCCATTTGTGGCAAAAGGATTTAGAGTTTTTAATCAATCTTTGCATGTCCTTTCATCTTCTTCTAGTTTTTAATTATGTCTTTACATTCAATTACTTTGTTTTGTTTATCTCTCACCATGTGTGAGTAGATTTATTGTGGATTAAGGATGGGTTGAAGAAGGGATTATTAGACTTTGGGTTCTTGAGTTCTAGGCTATTGAAGAGAATACATATCATTTGAATGGATTGAATCTATGGATTAGGAAGTAATTACCCCTAATTTCATCTGTATAAACTCTATGTATGCTAGGTGTTTGATGAAATGTTTTGACCAGTTTTGAATGAGTATGATGTTGTATAGCTCACGAAAGTCTCACTACGCATCCCATAATCGACTGGAGATGGAATGAATGACTATAATGGATTGCTATCTAACTCGTAAGAGCCTCGTTAGGTCTTTTCGTCTTAGATATATCTTCATCATTAATTTGGGTTGATTAAGTGCAAATGATCTCTAAACTATAGATTTTTTAGTAATTGAGCCTCTAATAGAACTTGGAAAACCAAAGACTAGTTGTCCCTATCCGTAATACTCATCCCTTGATCCACTTTAACTTTAATTGTTTACAACTTCATTAGCATTGCATAATTTAGATTGTCTTTGTCATTTGTCTTACTATTAATATTTGCTTAGCTTCAGTTTACTTTTTAGCATTCAAATTACAAAAACCCCTAAATATTTTAGCTTAAGTCAACTAATCGGTGTTAGAAATTAGCAATACATTCGCCTCCTTGTGGTACGATATTTAGTCTTACCTTTATATTTACATATTAATGAGTAAATACATATAAATCGAAAATTATAATTATGGTTGATTGAATAGTGTTTATCGAATAGCAACACGGTATAACCCCGCTCATCATAAATGCATTGAAGATCATGAACATGATCAATTACATGTATTTATTCTACTAGCTAGTTGCATGTGTTATTGATTGAGTATTCTTACGTGTTTGATTATTAACTTTTGTTTTGAGATCACGTTGGCGAGTGTTATCGTCCTCGTTGAGTAGGTTTGTTGCTCATCATTTTCTTTTTTCTTAGGTAAGCAATTTTTGATGGCATGTATGACAAAATCGATGGTGTGGTTTTGATTGAATGGTATCCAAAGTACGAACGAGAAAGATGTTTATTGTTCCAACCATTTTAATTATATCATTTATTGTCCCTTTGATCATTCATTGTTCTTTTTGGTCTTGTGACGATTCATTGTTCATTATCTAGTTTCCTAAAACAAACGGATTTAGTATCTTTATTTTGGGATAAATATGTTACAATCTTCCTTAAAAATATTGCTAAGCTAAACCACGAACAATTGAAAGATTCTCTGTTTCCACTATATTTTGAAGCATGTGATGTAAGTATATGTTAGTTTGTTTTTCTGGAAATCAAAATCACCATATATTAGTTAGAATGGTGGAAAAGGTTTGCATCGGTACTAACCAAACCAATCTTACATAGCTAGTATGGAAAAATAGAGAATTTCGTGCTCTTACCCCTTTTGCAAGGACATCGCTACAGACATTATAAGATCTAGGTTTGAAAACTAAAGTGAAATTTGAAAACGTAAAGTAATCTAAATTCACATAGAAAATAGGCTAATCTGAATGATTTTCCGTCATCGAAATCAATGTCAAGCAGTCCATCTCTATCATGACTGAAATGATATGTCTTTCTTAAAGATAAGACATAACCCAAAGAAGGTCGTCTAGTTCAGCATGAAGGACTGAAAGACTCCGTCGACATCCTTGCATTCCCAGAAGGTAGCGGCCACTGGTATCTCGTAGACACCATCCTAATCAACTTACTGTTCCAAGATCGAGCCAAGAGGCATCTATCTGACATGTAAGGGACTAAGATGACACAAGAGACACATCTAAAACCTCTTCTTCTTCTTCTTTGCCTTTCTGATTGGCCGATCTCCAACTCTCCGCCTCTAAAACCTCTATGTGAAGAGTATTCTTTGGCGAAACATTCTCGCCATAGAACACTTTTTCATTTTTTGCTTTCCAAGTACCACATGATCAGTTTCTCATTTCTGATTGACCAATCTCCAAATGTTTCAATTTCTTGGATGTCGTCATTTTCCATACTTGGCTTTTTAGTGTGGTAGTGATCAGTTCCAAGATCGGTTTAGGGACTGGATTATCTTCTATCTTACTCGCTATCTCATATCATGATTTAACCGTGTAAATTCCATATTTTGTATAAAACCAAACATATCCATCCATGGTGAAATGTCGACTCGATCTCATCCCTATAATAAGCTAGATGTCCTCTGGATGAATAAGATCGCAGAGTTTCGTCTTATCCCATCCACGTGCATTCCGTTGGATAAGACTATGTACCAACAAGGAAAGATCTCAATCTTGGAATCGGATATCAGGTCTCGCCAGACAGGTTGGGACGTGTGGGATTCAAAGTTCATTATATACATTCGTATTACATCATGATGTGATAGTCTTTCTAAACCCGTGAAAAAAAAGAGGTTTTGCAATTAGAATACTCCTCTTTCTTATCCTCCACCCAAAAGAAAAAGAAAGGGAAAGGGACCGAGACTTGAGTATGCCAGTTTGTAGTTACCGGAATGATAAGCTGATTATTCGCTAAGCAGCTTTGTTTCATTTATTTTATTTTCGGTTTTGAATTTTTACTCTTTTTCTACCTTTCCGACAGCTTTTAGATTCAGGGTGCACGCGAGACACTTTTCTTTTTTTTTTTGCCAACTAAACACTTTTCTAAAAGCGAAAAATAGTGAAACAATTTCAAATAAAATAAATAAATTCTTCAAAAAAGAAAAAGAAATAAAAAATACAGAGAAAAGAAATAAAAAATCACTGTGATGAGTTTCAGTGTCCTAAGAAATAAGAAACACCCCATTTTCCCGTCCCTAATTTGGTTAACAAAATAAAGCGAACCCATAAATTTTACAAACCAACCCCATGATTTCAAACACCCACAATCTTAAAATACACACAACTTAACTTACAAAATGAGAATTAAACTAGGTACATCACACAAAGAACCAATACCCTAAACCCAAATTAGTTCTTGAATTGAACAAATTCACATTTTTTCTATGCTCTTGCTCAGCTCCTCCAGCTTCGTCAACCTCAGCTTCTCGCTTTCTCCAACCAACTGTTCCATCTCCCCAAGAAGAAAACCAAACACCATTTATGTATAATAAGCGATGAAAAGCTCGAAACCATAAAAGGAAAGATATGTAGAGAGGTGTATCTAAAGCAACTGAGAAAGTTAGATAAGAAGAGCTCGGAAGTCGGAACTAACCTCCATGAGTTTGGTGATGAGCTGTACTTTCTCCCGGTTCTTGTCGTTGAATGTATCAAGTGCTTCTTTGTACTCCCTTTCCTGTTAAGAAAACATCCCAGATTTTCAGGTTTTGTTTAGCCTCTCCACAAATGGAAATAGTGATAATTGATTGCTAAAGTTTTCAGGCTTTAGGGATTCAATTGGTTACCACAAGGAGCAAATATCGAATTCTTAGACATATATATTTTTCATCGCAGTCAAAGAGATTTGTGATTGACCAAAATGAATTCAAATGATGCAAACAGCAAATAGTTAAAGAGTAATTTTTGCACCTTCTTTTGAACAAGGGAACCTAAAGGTTTGAGTTCTTTGTTCACACTATCAATCTTCTTCCGCACCACAGAAACTTCTTTTCTCATTGGATCTGCCATGGTTTCAAGCTCCTGTAGCAATAGCAACACAACACATGATTCCAACAAAGAAACAGTTCATGCCTAAAGAAAAAAAGTGGAAATGTTTATGTCTGAAATATGTGTGCATCTCTAGGGTTTATGTCTTCAAACTCTAATAAGGAAGAAAAGAGAGTAAATCAAACCTCGCGAATGGTGGAGAGGCGTCGGGTTTCTTCCTCGACCCGACCAAGCTGAGCCTGGATCCGTTCACGGACTTCCATCCTCCTCTTCTCGATCTCATCCTCTTTGGCTCTAAAGGCCGAAAGCGCCGAGCGAGTCATCTCCTCGTCTTCCTTCGACATATGGCTGCTGAAGCTCAAGCTTCCGGTGTGGAGCACCACATCGTTGTTCTGCGGCTGCGCCTGAGGAGGCTCTGCAGTTGCGGCGGCTCCGGCGTTGCTCTGAGTCATTTTCGCCTTCTCCTTGCTATTCCTCTTCCTAAAGCCAAAGCAGGAACTCAATTCCTCGGTGGAATTACGGCGCGGCTCTTCGATTAACCCTATTTTTGCTGATTTGGGGTTCAGAGAGGTATTTTAATGGCGGAGCGGCGTCTCTGTTTAGGTGGGTTCGTTTGCTGGATTCTTAGTGGGTTTCGGTGGTATTACTATTACTACTATTCATAAAGCCGTTCCAATTAAATTATCATTGTCCAGCGTTAACTACATCATTTACCTAATTTAATCTTTAATCATATTAATTCTGCATTTGCATTTCAAACTTTATTTTATCAAATAGAATTACATCTTTCGGAAAGCGGAAGGCTGTCTGTAAAGCAAAAGCATAAGTGGTGTGCCAATGCCTAAAATAACAATTAAATTTGTTAAACTACAGAGACAATACAGTTCTATATTTTACAGACTGTTTTTATTAATTAAAATAAGCAAATCCACGAAAATGACCTAACTGCCAAGTGACAACCATGTCCAACCAATCATATGTGCAAGCAACATTTACTGTTCTTTAGTGTACCGTGAGAAACCAAAATATCTTAAAATCAAATTCTAGTCTTATAATTGGATTAAATAATAAACGTCATAGCTGTAGATATAAAGCAAAAAGACTCATCAAATTCTCTTAAACTTTATACAATAATTTCAATCACTTTTCATTTCATCCGAAATTTTTTTAGTGTTGCGTGGAAACGTTCTTCGTTTAAATGACATCATGAACAAACAAGTGTTCAAAATAATAATTTGCCTCAATATGTTTTATTCGTTCGTGAAACACATAATTAGCAACAATCAGTGCCGGATCTAAAATTTTTTTATACCAAGATCATTAAAAATTTAATATTTTCTTAGAAAAAACCTAATATTCTAAAACACCAAAAAATAGATTGAATCTAAACCTAATAATCTAAACCTAATAATATAGGTAATTTTGTTGTGTCGTATCATAATAACATTTTTTAATTGGGATATTACCCATAGTATAAAAAACATGGGAGCAAAAATCAATAATAACAAAGGATAATACAATCTCCAATGAAAAATGGAAAGAATTTTTTAACACAGAAACCAAAAAGAAAAATTAATTAAAAAAAATTGGGTCCCACTTGTTAGATAAGGATCGATTCTTTGGTATCTTATTTAAGGAACCGTTTCTTGAATGTGTGTTACATGGCAGGTTGTGATTTGTTCAGTTTTTTTTTTCTTCTTTTTTTAAAATAAAAAATTATGGGCCCACGAAAAAAAAAAATAATAAAAAATTCTTTAAGAAACTCCCACCAAAAACACAGTTGGAGATGCTCTAAGAGAAAAAGTCGAATTCATTTTACCAGGGTCAATGGTAAAATTGTCCACCACCAGAACCATCTTTACAAACACAACTAAAACAACATTACTTTTATATAAATATATTTTAAAGGGTTTCACATGACCCGCACAAAATAAACGTGGATCCACCCTTAATAGGAATGTAAATCGCAGTTTTATTTTCACAATAGAAGGTGATCAACATAGTCTACGTGATGGAAAAGAAACAAAACTGTTCTTTTAACCAATGAAATTTCGAATAAATATAAGAGTGAGTAATGCACGATATTCTGCTTCAACCGAGAGATATTGTGGGTTATTTTTTCGTCTTCCAAGATATTGAGGAGTTGCCGAGAATAACCACAAACCCAGTAAGACAACAGTGCGAAGTGTGACATGCTATCCAATCGGAATCTGAATAAGCCGCAAGCGAATTAAACGGTTCATAACTTAACAAAACACTTTGTTAGATTGGTTGGTTTAAGCTTTGATTATGAATTCTTAGGGTTAAATCTATAAGAAATTTATTCTTTGGGGTGATCTTAATGCTAAGTTGAGATTGATCAACTCAAGTTAGATTTTGGGTTTCATGATGTGATAGTACTATAGTGTTCTGAAGCCCAAACCTTATACTCTTTAAGTCTTAACTTATTACTATAGCTTGCGAATGTGCATTTTCCATATATTCTAGGTTGATTTTGGATTAAGACATATGATGGCATTTGCATAGCATATGGTTTAAAGAAATGTAAACCATAAAAAATTGGGTCTGATTCAGAGCTATGGCTAGTTTTAAAGGTCATATCAATGACATGCCTTCATGGAACAACACAGTTCCACGATCTTTATAGGAACTCATCAAATAATCAATTATGTGTAAATGTTCTTTATTTGGCGTATTTAAAAGATATGTTACTTTATCTACTAATTTTTTATCTTCTACCATTAGCTAGGTGATCGAATCGTTAAGCTCTAGCAATGATGCAAGTTTTTTTTGTATTGGTTACTTCAAGAGATTTTAGCCCATAAAAACTTTTAATGAAATATGGAATCTTCTCAATATCATTATTGCTGAGAATGAACTTTTCTAGGTTCTAGGCACTTCGTTTATTGTTGTCTTGTGATGCAAATCTCTTAATTTTTGTATAAAAACAATTATACTTGCACATTGGAGAGAAGAATTTAATAACATACAACAACAATAAATTGCACACATACGAGGAGAATAAAATTTAACAAATCCCTTACAATAAGACTAAAAAGTATTTCTTAACAAATTAACACCTTAGACTTCGAAATAAAGATTGCTATATAATTTCGAACCATACTTCATTTTAAAGTCTCGTGATTAACTATAATAATTTCATAAAATGGACATATAACCTATAAATTTATGAAACTTATACAAGAATATCAACCAGTCGTGGACTTAAAAATATATTTTAAAGGAGTCAAAATATATACATTAATTTCTTTTTCGGTCATAAGAGATTATAAAATTTGACATGTATCTTCTTGTATATCAACTATATATATAGTAGGTAATTTCCTGCACTCAATGCGGGCATTAATTCTTATAACGATTAAATATGAATATCGAAGATTTAAAAAAACCAATATTGTAATTACCAAAAAAAAAACGTAAAAAAATTAAGAAAAATAACGAAAACCCAAAAAAAAGAAATTTTTTTATTGATATCATGATATGCAATGTGTAGTGCCCGAAACACAACAATCATATGAGCTTTTCAAGAACGGGAGGATTTAAAAATAACGTTAAACACTATTAATGTATTGATATTTTTACCGGTTTTCACATGCATATTCCATATGGTTTTGGAGCATTTTCCACATTTTAACCTGGATAAGCAGGAGAATTCACGTGATGGAGCATTTGGAGAAGACTTGAGAAGATTTGGAGCGAAAATGAAGAATTTACCGAAAAATACAGAATTCGACTGACTGAAACAATAGTCGACCGACTCGATTAGGTCGGTCTAAATAAAAGAAATTGTTTCACGGGCCATTTTCCAAACCCTAATGTCTTGAGGATTCATCGGCGATGAAGAATAGGAAGAAGAAGCTTTAGAAGAAGATGACTGACATCAAGCTTAACGCCAAGGGAGAAAGAGTTGATGATGAAGGACATCAACTAGATGTTGAAGGAAACAGGATTTGAGACAACGGAGAAGAGCTGAAAATGTCGAATATAAGCTGAAAACCGATGAATACTTTTCAAACAAGTCACCAATTGTACTACAAAAGGTTGGAAAAAAAAGGCTATGATTTGAAGAACAACATAATATCTTTTGTGCGGGACGTGCAATCCAATGGATTGAAGAGTAAAATTCGATGGACCATATTGAGACACTTGAGGACCTCGTTGGGAACATGAATTTTGAAGGCGTATCGAAGGAAATGTTGTATTGCAAGCTATTCCCTCATTCACTTGCACACAAGGTATTGAGATGATTCAAAAAGCTAAAACTCGGATCGTTGAAGAATTCAAATGCAATTTTATTACAGGATCCAACACAATATAATTAGAGGATATTTGATGCAACGGGGTTAATAATAGAAAATTTCATTATTTCAAGGGTGTTAGCTGACCCTACTAGGTTGCAAGTAGGATTGACCCTGGTAACAAAAATAACTAACAAAAATCTGAAAAAAAATCTAAAAAACTCATCACAAATAAGTTAAAAAATACATTTTAACAAAATTGATACCTAAGATTCATAACGAAGTCGACTAAAAACAAGACCTCGTTATGAAGTTTGAAGAATATGAGTTAAATACTTAATACCTTAGCAAAAATGACTTAAAAATAATTATAACAACTAAAAAGGTCAACCTCATACATCATCAAGAGCACACATGTGAGAACAAAATGTTTTTATCAAATCATTACAAATACACTAAAGTTTCATCTTTACCTAAATTAATATCTTAGACTTCACCACGAAGTCTCTCTGAGAATGTGAACAAGAGTTCGTTTTGAAGCCTGGTTCACATTCTCAAAGAAGCTTCGTCATAAAGTCTCAAATAGTGGTGTACTCTTGTAATGGACCTTGTTTTTCCAAGAGATTTCACGGTACAGTCTGAAATATTATAGACTTCACTGGAAGTCTACCGAAAAAGCAAGTTATAGTTTTGCAATTGTCCAGAGCTTTAACTCTCTTTTTTTAGAGATTTCAATGTGATGTCTAGACTTCAAAATAAATTCTACAAGAAAAGTAAAGTCTAGTTTTGAAATTGACCAAGGTTGACTTGTTTGAGAGTTCATATTAAAGTCTCAAATTTTCAGACTTTAAAACGAAGTCTCGGCGGAAAAATATGGTTAGTTTTGTATTGACCAAAGTCTCCAATTTAATTTATTCCATAATGCATTTTATAGTCTCTCAAGTTTATGATGGTTTCATTCTGAAAATTGTAATATGCTCATTAGTCAATGTTCTCAGATTTTTGTCAAATACAAAAGTAACCTCTTTTTTCCTTCGAGACTTCGTTTTGAGTCTATGTTACAAAGTCAAAGTCAGGTAAAATGCAAGTGAAGTCTCCTTAAAAAACACTCATACCAAAACTAACCTCAGCGTTAACCACCAAACTTGAAAATGAAGTCTCTACAAAATGAGACTTCATAATGAAGTCTGGAATCGTGACACATACCTGAAAATTGAGAAAAGCAAGTAAAAGTTACCCAAATCCGGTTTTTAACTTCTTCGATAGTCCAAAACTTCATATGTCACTAATATCCAAGAAACCTAGTCGTTTTTTATGCAAGAATCATTGTTAACTAAAAATCTAAAAATGGTGAATTCGAAAATGAGATTTTTAAAGTTTAATGAATAAAATTGGATAGGAGATCAGAAAAAATAAGCTTTGAGCCCAAATATGAAGCATTACTAGCTCTAAATCCGATTTTTGAAAGCATTTGGAACTCATAATATATGGTTGGTAATGGTGGTTGGGGAAGATGAAAGATGTAATCTCGTAATTAGCCGAGGTTTTTAGGTAGTTATTGTCCTTTTAATTTTCCAAATCAAGATAATGATACTTCCGTTTGAAGTCTTGTGCGATATTTTCGTGATTAAAATTGATTAAGAAATGTAATTTATGATATTTTGAAAAATGGAAAAAGATAGGTCTATTTTTGGAGTTGATTTCAAATAAAGGTCTACCTCTACAAGAAGCCATAAAAAAATGAATATGATAATAAATATAATAAGTCTATTTTTCCAGTGTCTAACTAGCAGATATACTTAGAAAGTGTTATTATATGAAAATCTTCTAAGATTTTTGGAACTATGTGTATGTTTTTATCGACAAGAGTTGCATGATAGAGCATAACTGTCAATGTTTCACTAAAGAGTAAAACTGAAGAAATCTTTAAAATTTGCACTAGTGTTAAATTCATCACTATTCCAAACAAAGTTAAACTAGACGTCCAATAAATTTATATTTTGATTCTTCAATTATAAGTGAAACGTGAAAGATCCGGAAATTGTTGTTTGCATGGGTAAAGAAGACGTTAAACTCATATTTAATATGTATTATTAGACACTTTTGTAAATTTTTTTACATAAACACCAGGATTTATAAATTAAAAACAATATACCCACACATTACACATTTTACAGAAAAGGATAAATCAAAATTCACACAAAGAACCAAGACCTAAAACCCAATTAGTTCTTGATTGATCTTTTGTCATGGGTTTCACTAAATGCTCTTGCTCAGCTCTTCGAGCTTCTTCAGCCTCACACTCTCACTTTCTTCAGCCAACTGTTCAATCTCCTCAATAAGAAAATAGACACCATTAATGCAACATATCCAAATCGAGGAATGAGAAACTCATAGGATAAGAGCATGAATCTAACCTCCATGAGTTTGGTGATCAGCTGAATTTTCTCCAAGTTCTTCTCGTTGAATGCATCAACCGCATCTTTGTATTCCCTTTGCTTCTTTTGTACGGAGGTACTTAATGGTCTGAGCTCTTTATAAACGCTATCAATCTTTTTACGAACCATCAAAATTTCCTTCCTCATGGGATCTGAAAGAGACTCAAGCTCCTGCACAAAACACCAACATCACTTTCTTACACCCGACACAATATAACGTCAAAACTCAATATTCGAGTAAGAAATTATTTAAAAGAAACCTCGCGGATTGTGGCGAGGCGTCGGGTTTCTTCTTCGACCCGGCCCAGTTGAGCATGGACCCGTTCACGAACTTCCATCTTCCTCCTCTCGATCTCACTCTCCTTAGCTCTAAACGCTGAAAGTGTTGTACGAGTCATCTCCTCATCTTCCTTGGACAAACAGCAACTCGAGCTCAGGCTTCTGTATAGCAACATCTCGTTGTTCAGAGGAAGTTCTGTTGTTGCAACGGCTCCGGCGTCGGGCTGAGTCATCTTCGCCTCCTGCTTGTGGTTGCCGCTGTTCCTACGTGGAATAATGGACTACTACTTTTTATTTTGTTTTTGATTCGGGTTGTTAAGCCTTCAGGAGCTATTTTAATGGCCGAGGCGGCTCTAGGGGTGATGGTTTGTTGGAGTAACATTTTTATTTGTTAAAGAATAAGAATTTTCAGTATACAAATATTTTTATTATTAGATTAATAAGGAACTAAATGTAGATCCAAACAAAAATCTTCTGTTTTTTCTTTAGATCATCTAAAATAGCAAGCGACCTTCAAAAACAGAGGGTTGAATTACAACATGAAACAAATTACTAAGACTTAAGAAGAGGCATGTTGCATCAAATAATATAACGTGTGAAAAGACAACCGATACTAATTATTAAATTACTTAATAAGAAGTGATGTTGAAGTTACCATCACTTAAAATAATTGATGTCATTATTAATTTATTTTGGCATTTAAGCAAAATTGTTATATTTAAAAAAAAAAAAAAAAGAATAGCATGAGATATTTGATCTGTAAGATTTTAGTTGGTAACTTTTCAAAAAGGGCTCTTACATTTTGAACTGTTTTAAGAAAAATTAAGCATGATATAATACCTTGTTCTACATCATCATGGATGAAATGAAGAAAATTACTCCATTATATATAACTGATACATCATTTAAGGCGAATTAAATTTGGATGGACATGTTAAGACCAACTAAATTAAGTAATGTAAATTTTTTTTATTAGTAAATATTATGTTGGCCATGGTAAAAAAAAGTCGGAAGTAACACGTCCTTAAGAATCTAGACATTTTGTTCGATGTGAGGTCATTCAACCAGATTTTATTCTTGAAAATGGAGAAAACCTAAATTGTTGTAGTGCAGACCGCTTTAAAGCTTTCCTCATAGTGAATGTTGATACTGGGTTCAACTTCTAATTATTTATAATTAGAGGGGTTCATTTTTGAAAAAGTATTAAGTAAAGAAAGCAAAAAGAGACCTCGAAAAGAAGAACTTTATTAATGATTTGAATTAAAAAGGTGTTAACTCGGAATGCCGAGTTAACTTTATCAAAGAGAATTATTTAAATCTAGGCGACCTAGTAATTCTTCTCCCCAATTCTGAATAGATCTTATTAGTGAAGAGGGGTCTGTATTTATATATCCTTAATAGTCGGTCTTGTAAGTCCATGGGCTAACCTCGGAAAAATGGAAATGGAATATTTCCATTTTTCCATGACTAGGGAATCTGTGATAAGATTTGATCTTATTCTGTCCGAGCTTTAGACTTCGGCTTAGGACGATGTTGTTTACACCCCCGTTTCGGACACTAAATCCGATCATTCTTCACCGAGGTATCCCTCGGTCATCTAGGCCGAGGGTTAATATTTCTGTTGACGGGACTTATAACCCGAGAAGTCATCAGGGAAAGGTTGGCAGGGACCGAACCTCAATTATTGCCAAACTATTGATAAGAGGTAGAACCCCACCATCAACAGTGAATTTATGGCATTCCAAGTTTGTATTCTTCTCGCACCAGGGTTCGTCACTTGGTGATTGACGCTACTGGAATAGTCTTGAGATTGAGATAAAAATAAAATGAAATGCACATTAAATGCATATGTAATATATTGGGGATGGAATCCTAACAGATTTGTGGTTAGACTATGGACTATTTTTTTCAGAATGCACTAGAGCGAAACCTATATGATAGAAACGTACAAAATAAGTTAAAAGAATACAATAACTAAAATCGGAGGAGGTTTGTTTAATTCGATGAGTTCAAACGCCAAGCCTAGAGATTTAATTAGGGTTTAGGAAAGTCTATGAATATTAACTAGGAATCATGTTAAGCATAGTTCTAGATAACTCCACATGCTAGGATTTAGGAATCCTACTCATGTTTAGAAATTGAATTATGCCTACCAACCTAAAGACCAAATACATTTTGAATTAGTGGAATTAAACATGCATTAGCTTCAGGTATTGTATGTTCAATAAAATTCCTAGATAAAACTCTTTGCAATAGAAATGTTTTGTTCACCTAAGTTCTTATAAGCAAACTATTCAAATCTCTTTGTAATAATTCAACCTAAGATCTTGTAAATTAGGTAGTTAATCTAGAACAAGCGTTACACATAACTTAAGTGAATGACTTATTAAGATTGATCCTTAGATAAACAATTCAATCAACAATCGATGAATTTTCCTTCGAAAAACCCTAGATCTAACAAGAAATCTACTCAAACATAGAAAATAGAACATCAAACATAATAAATATAAAGAACTGCATTAATACAAGTATAAAAGAAACTAAATGGGATTCGGAAAATTAGATCTCCGAACAAACAGAGAATAAAATCTTGTCTCCCTTAAAGCTCTTAAGTTAAAAGTAGAAAAAGTGTTGTAGACCTAAACAATGACTTTAAGAACACACATATAATCACTAGAGCATTAGCTCGACTACTTATGCAAATAAAATTAAGTCTTGGGAATAAACGAAATTCATCGAATGTTTCATTTTTATTTTCAGTAATCTTGTTCCGATCGACACAACCATGCTTTCGATCGTCACTACAGAACAGTTGACGCCACCTTTCTTCAGTCACTCAATACATAAGCAAATCACTTCATTATCTTAAATTTTTCTTCATTTTCTGCATATTCGTCCATATACCCTTGCTTGTCCTTATTACCTATAAAACCTATTAAAACACTAAAGAGATTCGATAAAAACCGTAAAAAAAGGGGATAAAAACCATAGCACATCATGGACATGAGAGAGTGATCATTCAGTATTTCCCAAAATACTGATCCCCTCCCTTTTTACTCTCTTCTGTAGATAAATTAGGCCTCATTAACAGATTTTTAGTGGCTTTCAAGCAATTTCGGACATGGGTTCACTCGTCTTTGACAAATAGTCAAGATGGGATGTGTGCGAACTGGATCGCACACAAGTTCTTTCGGATCGCGGTCTTAGGTTGAGCGAGGTGAAGATTAATAGAGAGAGACGTGACTTGGTAAATAAATAGAGTTCGAGGGTCGGAATTCTTGTTTAATGAACCGGGTTAACTTTCAAGGTTACACGAGGCCAGACGATTAATAATTATTGGATAAGCGAGGTCGATGTTTACAAGAGGTCGAGAAGTCGGTTACAAGAAAAGTGGTAAAGCAAAGAGCAAAGTCTAACACCTATCGACGGGTCGCTAAAGATGTTAAACTCGATCTAAGTTACCAAGTTGTTCTTCCGATTCTCTCTGTTCTCTCTCTACTATTCAATGTGTCCTCACCTACTAAATATCGAAGGTATTTATAATGGACTAGAGATCCTTGAAGTTGACTTTTGGACCAGTCTAGTCCGAGGATAGACTTCTCCTTATGTCTGATAAGTCAGGCCACGCACCGAACACAAGTTTCGAGGAACGCTTTCGGCTTGTCATGACAAGGTAAAAAGGTGTGATATGACAGAACATCACTTCATTTTTGGTCTACTAAAGTCAACTTTATACTGCTGAACGAGTCGCAGGTAAGGTCATATCCCTGATCCCCGAGGCGTCGTGCGTAGTGAGAAGAGTGAACCTTATTGGATCTGAATTAATCCTTACTCTTCTTTGATTTGGGCCAGGGGGTGCTAAGCCCACCTCCAAACATTAGTCCCCCCTCCCGAGTCCGACGGCATACCATTGGGATTTGATTGAACGGGGCCCAAATCATGGAGAATTTAGGTGCTTCTGAGGAGTTTATTCGAGTGATGTGTCGCTACCTGATGGGTTGATGCCACGGCTGTAACGCAAATGGAATCGTTTAATGACGCAGATTGCGCTTAGTGGGCCGTTAATTTTGCGCCCACGCATGCGCGGCTCTTGGCATTCTCCCCTTCGACTTATAAATAGGTGGGGGGGGGCTTTCTCCCTTTTGCTCAAATTTTGTTTACTTCTGAACTTCTTCCTTATAGCCTCGCTTTTCATTGTTCGATTTGTGCTCAATTTTCTTCAACGATGTCTCTCCAAAGTAAAACGGTTATCTCCCTCGTATTGGCGGAGTCGCCCTTCCGCAGCTTTCAGGAGTAGGAAAAAAGCGGCATGCTCCTGCTTCGGGAACCGATGCTCCGCCGGCCAAGTCCCAACGTCCTATGACCGGTTTGATTGTGAAGATCGAGCCCGGAACTAAGGACGTTCAGTCGAGAGGCGTTTTCCAATCTCCGCGCAAGACGGGCCCTACCCTGGCCCAACCGTCGCTGGCTCCCTTGCTGAGCGAGGTTATCGAGATAGATCTTCTTGGACCTGAGTCTCGGGGGGTTGCTAATACCGTGGTTCCGACCAACACTGGCCCTGGCCAACACTCAGGTAATTTTGGTCACCTTCTTTGGTTCGCTTTGGTGCCATGCTTTCATGTGATTTCCTTACATAGATTTTCATATCTGATTTTTTGATTCTCGAATACAGGCCTTGTCTCTTCAGAACCGGCTCGTGCTGTCCTACGAGGCCCAAATCCGGGGGCTTCGTCTGGTGCTGACCAAAGAGAGGTCTCGCGCGGATTTCCTGACCCGAGGTGAGGAACTCGAGCTCCGCGTTGAAATTGAGCGGAGCAAGACTGCTGCCGCTAAGGCTGAGAGAGATACAGAGAGAGTTCAAGCCAAGGATCTCACACAGGCCGTTCAGCAGGAGATGAACGAGAAGGTCGAGCTCGCGGCAAGGCTGAAGAAGGTGAAGGCAAAGGCAAATTTCTGGAGAGCTAAAAGGGAGGAAGTGGAGGAGACGCGACGGAACGCCGAGACTGAGAGGATTCAGTTTGGGAGTGTGATTGAGCGAGTCGGTCGGTACCTGGCGGATCGGTCCAAGGCTAGGAACCTGGAGATGCGTCTCCATCACACCCTAGGCGAGCTGGCCTGCTTGAAGCTTCTCCGGGAGGACGGCGATAAGGTCGGGTATGAGCGTGCTCTGCTCCGTGCCGAAGCTGATGTTCGAGGGGAGATGGGGGCTGCTCGTTTTGCGACGCTGGAGGAGCGTGATTTGGCCTTGGTGAAAACCGCCAACTCGCCGCCTCCCTAGGATGATCCTTACGAACCGTTCGAGGGAGAGCAAGGACAGGAGCATTGACTTCCTCTTAGGCTCAGCTCGCTAGAAGATGAAGTACATGAGGTTCCGCACGTGTGCCAGTTTTCCCGATCTATGAAGTAGTTTTTTTATTTTTTTATTTTTTTTTCGAGCGGGGTCGGATTGTACCCCGGGTTTTCTCCATGGTTTAAATGAATTTGCAATCCCGAAATTTGAGTATTCAGAATCTTTTCATATTATTTTGACTGCGAAGCATGGGTTCGGCTTATGTCCTACGTCCGATTGAACGGGTCATATCGGCTCTATGGATAGATTAGGCCACTAAGTTTCCTAAGGAACTGTTCGTAGGTGATCAGTCTACTACGTCTGTGTCCGACGTTAATTGTGCGGACTGACCCGGCTTAAGCTCGTCGTAAAGACATAGCTTTTTTGACTGCGAGGTATGCTCGACTTATGTCGTGTGAAAAGCGTCGCGCTGTTACTTTTCGCTGGGAAAAGGTTTTATCTTTTAAACAAGGGTGTAGCTGGACCTCAAATAAGGCTGCCTACGTACCTCGCGATGAGGATAAAGTCAACCGTAGTTCTTACAATGCATGCTATTATAAATATGGATGGGCTCGTGAGTGCCTTCTACTGACAGTAACGTTTCAGGTGGAAGGCGTTCCATGAGTGAGGGGTCGGCTTGCTTGACAGTGTGAGTAGCTCGTAGACTCCGGGCTTGACGATTTTTGAGACGAGGTAGGGGATCTTCCCAGTTGGCTCCCATTTTTGTTATCGGTATTTCGGCAGTATTTTTGAAGACTTTTTGGAGGACGAGATCGCCTTCCTCGAATCGGTGACCGTGTACCCTTCTATGATAGTATTGCGCGGTCTAGTGTTGATAGTTCTGTATCTAGAGGAAGGCTCGATCTAACTGTTCCTCCAGTAGGTCACGTTGTATTGCTATAGCTTCGTCGTTGAGTGTCGAGTTGATCGTCATTATTCTCCTCTGGAGGCTGGGAACTGCTGCTTCGGCCAGAGCCAATGCTTTCATCCCGTTAGATAGCGAGAAAGGGGTTTGCCGTGTGGAGCGGCGAGGTGCATGTGGTGCGATTTGACCAAAGTACTCCATCAAATTCGTCTGACCAGAATCCCTTTTTATCTTCGTGCCGTTTTTGAGACCTTCAACGATCCTCTGGTTGGTCGCCTTGGCTTGGCCGTTGCCCTGTGGATAGCGAGGCTTCGATTTGCTTAGCCTGATCTTCAATTTCGCACAAAAGCCTTCGAATTATCCGAATGTGAAATGTGTTCCATTACCTGTCACTATCTCGTAGGGGGTTCCGTGTCAACACAAGATGTTCTTCCATACGAACAGTTAGACCTCGGGTGCATGAATGCTTTTGAAAGATTCACCTTCGACCCACTTGTTGAAGTAGTCGGTCATAATGAGTAGATATCTTTTTCCGGTAGTGGATTTTGGGAGGGAGCCGACGATATCCATTGCCCATCTCATGATCGGGTATGACGGGGTTGTGATTGCGAGGAGCTTGTTGGGCACATTGATCGATTGGGCGTGACGCTGGAACATCTCGCATGCGGCTGAGTTCTGCTCGCAGTCGGCTATGAGGGTAGACAAGAAGAACCCGAGACCTTGGATCTTGACAGCTAGTGACCGCCCTGCTGCGTGATTTCCTGTGGCGCCCTCGTGTGTTTCTAGAATGATGTTCTGGGCTTCATCAAGGCTGACGCGAAGGAGCAGCGTCCCGCTCGAATTACGTTGGCATAGCTGGTCGTTGAGGATATGGTACTGCACGCATCTAGTTCGTAACCGGAGAGCTGCCCATCGATCATCGGATACGACCCCGTGCTCAATATAACCCATGATTTTCGTCCGCCAGTCGGGTAGCCCGTTAGCAGGATGTGCAGGTTGGTTCGTGAGTGTAAAGAATTCCTGAATGTATCCCCTCAGATGGTGCCAACTGTACGAACCGGATCGCACACAAGTTCTATCGGATCGCGGTCTTAGGTGGAGCGAGGTGAAGATTAATGGAGAGAGATGTGACTTGGTAAATAAATAGAGTCTGAGGGTCGGAATTCCTGTTTAACGAACTGGGTTAACTTTCGAGGTTACAAGAGGCCAGACGATTAATAGTTATTGGATAAGCGAGGTCGCTGTTTACAAGAGGTCGAGAAGTCGGTTATAAAGAAAAGTTGTAAAGCAAAGAGGGAAGTCTAACACCTATTGACGGGTCGCTAAAGATGTTAAACCTGATCTAAGTTATCGAGCTGTTCTTCCTATTTTCTCTGTTCTCTCTCTACTATTCAATGTGTCCTCACCTACTAAAAACCGAAGGTATTTATAACGGATTGGAGATCCTTGAAGCTGACTTGTGGACCGGTCTAGTTTGAGGATAGACTTCTCCCTATGTCTGACGAGTCAGGTGACGCGCCGAACACAAGTTCCGAGGAATGCTTTCGCTCGCCCTGACAAGGTAAAAATGTGTGATATGACAGAACGTCACTTCATGTTTGGTCTACTGAGGTCAACTCTATACTGCTAAACGAGTCGTAGGTAAGGTCGTATCCCCGATCCCCGAGGCGTCGTGCGAAGTGAGGAGAGTGAACCTTATTGGGTCTGAATTAATTCTTACTCTTCTTTGATTTCGGCCGGGGTACTAATTCCACCTCCAACAGAATGATACAACTAAACACTACTTTCTCTATATTTTAAGTCGTTTATATGCTGATTTTAGTGATCTTACGTTATTTTCACGCTTAGAAAAACACATAACTGAAAATACGCAATTGTCTAATCTGAGAGAAAGGAAATCCAAGTCTTTGAACGAGTTAGAAAATCCAAACGAACAATAATACATATACAAACTATTCTTAATAAGAAAAGACTAGGATATATAATACTAGGTAGAAAGATTCGGCTGTGGAAGGAACCAAACAGAAACTTCCAAACATTCAAAGCAAAGGAATTACTAAAGAAACTCAGTACAATAATACGGATATATTGTTGGACATGTGAAGACAAATCAGTCCCGTTTGGTGGGGTTTGATTCATGGCAGCCTAGTTAAACTTGCAAGTAAACAAGTAATGGTTTTATTATTGGAAGAGTTGGAAAATTAATATTTTTGATTTGAAGATTGCGATTGTCAAACCTTTTTTTTTTTTGATTTTTTGCCATTTTTAAACTAAAAACATAAATTTTGCAAACTAATTTTTTATTATAGTGGTAATAGAGGTGGGACAGATCCACATTTCCGGTTTTTCAAGATATCCAAATCCGAATTCGCGAAATATGTACATTTTCTGTCCGGATCCGGATCGGAATCCGTAATTTTTGGATATCTATCCAAATATTGAGATATTTGCAAATATCCGGATTCGAAAACAAAACAATAAAATATTAGAAGTAAAGTTTTAGATAATATTTCATGAAAAGAAATATAAATTTAAAAAAAAATAAAATAAAATATGATATATGATTTTCAATTTCTTTTTATTTATAAATTTTTTTAAAAAATATTAATAAAATATTTATTTTTAATACATTTAAAGGATCCATGAGAAATTAAGATGTAAGTTTATACCTAAGTTTTGAAATAAAATGAGAATTAATAGGAAAAATGTAATAAACAACCTAAGTCGATCTACAAATGGGTGCAAGATCCGGCAATAAATAAGAACAAAGTTATTGTGATGCATAAACCAAAAAGATATGTAAGTTTAAGAGAAAAAAATATAGAAAGGGTCAACAATAAGCAAACGGAAGTCAACCGAAAAGAAAATGAATCCAAAATTCAGATGTACGAAAATTAAAATATCTAAGAGATTATTGTTGGGAGATTTGAATATATAAGTTACTTTTCCCTAAACTAAGCTTTTCAAAAAAAAAAAAAAAAGTTTACAAGTTTAAGTAACTAATCTTTACAATAATATTAATCCTACTATAATTTTATTGTAAAAACAATTAACATAATCGATACTTGAATATACTTATCATAAACGAGTAGTTTCTAAGAGAGATGTTCAGTATGCCATTGCTGATACGAGAGAGTGCACTCAAGTTTTTTCCATTGATACTATCTCAAACATAAGTGATGTTTCTCAACCTACAATAATAAATCAATGGAAAAAACCAGATCGTGAGATACTCAAATGTAATCATATCCAGATTCAAGACTCACATCAACTGGTTGGATAATAAGGGATGATACAGATAATGCAATTATATGGGATCATGTCAAATTAGGTGTATCTTCCTCTATTATTAAAGCAGAAGGGATAGCGCTTTTAATGGCTATGCAACATGTATGGTCTCTGGGCTTTACCACATTGTCGTTTGAAGGAGACAACCAATTATTAGTTAAACTCTTAGAAAATTCGTATCAAGATAGAACAATGATTAATCTTGTGAAATATATATTTTTTTGGAAGTTTAAATTCCTTTCTTACACTTTTCATCATGTAAACCATTGTTATAATTATGTTGCGCATAGTTTATTTCAATTAAGATTTGACAATGTCTTGTTTGTTGGTGATGGCTTTGTCCCTCCTCCTGAAATTTGGAACGAATCTGAAATTTGGAATATATGATGAATCTTTATAAAATTAAGGAAAGTGTTTTTAATTAAAAAAGAAGACAAGTTTTTATTTTCATGACTTCTAATTCACATAGAAGATTTCAAATATTTTTATATTAGTAAAGTATCTTATTAATTCAGAGTCTCTTATCCATGACAAAAAAAAATTGGAAAAAAAAACATATATAGCAGATGTCGTTTCCGTATTCTTCCTCCTTAACTTTGCCTTCTTTATTGTCTCCCTCTTCTATTCTCATTTAAATTATCTGTCGTTTTATTTACAGATATCCGAACATGAGAATGGAAGTGTTACTTCAATTTCTTATTTCATGAAATTGAACTTGGCCTTTATTGTCTTTGATAACTCAAGGAAAACTCTGTTAAACGTTCTTGCTTTCATTCACATAATACACAATGTATATATACACGTCAAAAAGAGATACGCAATCTAATTATATTCCTTATCACTAACCGATAGGATATATCTAAATCTTATGAAGATATTCACTAAAACACACTATAGTAAATTCTAGAACCTTCTAGAATCTATCACTTCCCCTCAAACTGAAGTGTAGAGATTACACACTCCAAGCTTGGACAACAAATATCGGAATAGTGAACTCGCTGAGGACTTTGTTTAAACATCAGCTAACTGTTTCGTCGTACTAACATGTCTCGTAACAATCAAATCGTCTTGCACAACATCTCTAACACTATGGTAATCAGCTTCGATATGCTTCGTCCGTTCGTAAAAGATTGGATTTGTTGCTATATATATAGCGGATTTACTATCATACGAAAACTCTATTGGATCACGATGAGATACACCAAGATCAACCAACAACCGCTTTAACCATTTCATCTCACGAAGTGTAAATGACATCACTCCGCCTCAGCCGATGAATGAGATACAGTCTCTTCTTTCTTGGTCTTTCAAAAGATAGGTGTCGTTCCGAGCAACATGACATATGCAGACAATGATCGCGGGGACATGGGACACGCAGCCCAGTCGGAATCACAATAAGCACGAATACGAAGATCACTTGCGGATTTCAACATAATTCCTTGACCTGGACAACCCTTTAAATACCTCAAGACTCTCATTTTTGCATCCCAATGTGACTCTCGCGGAACATGCATAACTTGAGAGAAAACATGAACCACATAACTAATATATGGCTGTGTGATCGTAAGATAGACGAGACAGTCAATAATCCGTCAAAATTTAGCAGAATCTTCATAAAATGGACTTGTATCAGCCAAAAGCTTGTGATTCAACTCCATGGGCGTGGCAGATGGCTTGCTTCCAAGAAGTCATGCTTCAGCAATAATGCCGAGAGCATACTTACGTTGAGTCAAATACATACCATCAGTGCTTCTCGCGATTTCGATGCCTAAGAAATACTTTATCTTCGTTAAATATTTCATATGAAACCGCTCACTAAGGAAAGATTTAAACTTTTCCAGCATCTTCAAATCATTACTAGCTAATACCAAATCATCAACATATATCAGCACACGCAAACACTTATCTCCCTTGATATATGTAAACAACGAATAATATGCGTAAGACTGTTTTAAGCCAAACTCTTTAAGCGCGGTTGTTAACTTAGCGAACCAACAATGCGGAGCTTGCTTTAAACCGTATGGTGGTTTTCTCAATCGAAAAACTTTAGTAGGGTCATTAGTTCGAAAACCGGGAGGCAACTTCATGTAGACTCCCTCTTCCAAATCACCGTGTAAAAACGCATTGTGGACATCCATTTGATGGACTTCACAATCTCTTGCAGCTGCGACCTCTAACAAAGTATGTACTGTGGTCATTTTTGCTACTAGTGCAAATGTTCTGTCGTAATCCCCATCCTCAATTCGATGATTCCCTTGACACACTAGTCTTGCTTTATAACGCTCCACCTCTCCATTAGCGTTAAATTTTATGCTGTAGACCCAATGACTACCAATCGCCTTCTTTCCCGGAGGTAAAGTGGTGATATCCCATGTATGGCTGAGTTCAAGAACATCGATTACATTAGACACTGCTCCTCTCCATCTTTTGTCTCTCATAGCTTCTTTAAAACTTTTAGGTTCTACACAGAAACAAGAAAAACACGGTGTTGAGGAGAAAATACGAAGTCAGAGATAAAATCCGAGATAGGGTAAGGTGTGTTACCTCGAACCGACGAAGACGATGATTTGTTGCTGGTGGGAACAGAGCGATGGTGTTTATCGGGGAGGATTCGTGAGTTTTAAGTGATGTAAACTTTTAATCGTGTCGATGGTATTGGTTTTCTTTGACCACGACCAAGAGGAGCCTCAACTTTCGTTGTTTCTGCAACAGTTTCTTCCACTACATTTTCAACAACTACAGGTTCTTTATTTTCTACCTCTACAGTTTTGCATTTTCTGTTTCTTCTACCTCTGAAATGTGTGCTCTTTCTCCATCTGAATTAATTGGAGCACCTTCTATATTCACAGGATTGTTAACGATTTCTTCATTGTCTGCAGGAGACTTACTTCCCATGTTTTCCACAAACTGACGCAGAGTTTTTTCTTCGTCGTACGTAATACTTCGAATAGGGGCTGAAGAAGTATTCGACACACCAACAGGAGATTTATCATCATACATAAATGAATTTTCATGGAAAAAAACGTCTCTAGACACAAAAAATTCATTTATCTTTGGATCATACAACTTCCAGCCTCGCTTCCCAAATAGATAGCCTACAAATATGCATTTTTTGCTTCTCACACTAAACTTATCTTTATCTTTGTTTATCTTGTGTGCGTAACATACACATCCAAACACTCAGAGATCATCAAACGAAGGGGGTTTTCCATAAAGACATTCAAACGGAGTTTTACTTTGTAAGAGCTGAGTCAGAGTGCGATTTATAAGATATGAAGCAGCTAATACGCTTTCTCCCTAGAACTTAATTGGAAGTTTGGCTTGAAACATCAACGATCTCGACACATTCAAAATGTGCCTATGCTTTCTCTTCACACGTCCATTTTACTTAGGTGTTGCAACACAAGAGGTGGGATGAATCATTCCGTTCTCACTAAAATACTTTGATAAAGCCAGAAAATCAGTACAATTATCACTACGCACTATCTTCACTTGTTTATTAAATTGTCGATTCACCATTGCAAAGAAACTTGGTAAGGTTGTTTTAACTTCACTCTTTTCTAACAAAAGGTATATCCAAACTGCCCGTGAGAAATCATCAACAATTGTAAGAAAGTAAATCGCTCCGCAAGAAGATGGAACTCGATACGGTCCCCATAAATCGCAGTGAATATGATCGAATGGAGATAAAACTTTATTAAAACTCTCGCTAAAAACCTCGCGAGTCTCCTTAGATTGAAAACAAATCTCACAACCACCAAAATTTTCAGACAATTGTTTCCTAAAACCATAAGCAAAGGGTAAAAAACCAAAAACACCAAAGGAAGGATGTCCCAAACGTTGATGCCACAAAATCGGATCCTCTGGATTTCGAACTTTGTGTCCTCTCGTTACAGTCATATCCGGTAAAGATAAACATCATCCCATTCCTCACCGGCTCCAATCAGCGTCTTTGTAAAACGGTCCTGCAATACATATAGTGTATTAGTAAACAAAGCAAAACAACCAGTTTGCTTTAATAATTTTGCCACAGAAAGCAACGTGCAATTAAGACTTGGGACAAACAAGACATTCTTCAAAATCAATTTATCTGATAATCGAAGTACACTACTTTGCTCAGCCATAACTTGGCTTTCATCTGCAAAGGAAATCAGACATGGTATAATATTTCAAAGATCGGAGAGCTGTGTCACATCACCAGTCATTTGATGTGACGCTCCAGTATCGAGAATAACATCACCTATCTTCTCCTTACCCTGTAATTTCTCGGAAATAGGCCTGGATTTCTGCGAGTCAAGGAGAGCACCCAAAGAAGCCCACTGATTAGCTATAAGGCTCGGGACAGAGTCAGAACTCGTGGAATCATAAGCCTAAACTGTGTTAGATCCACGTCCACGTCCACCACGTCCTCTTCCTCTGTTGCCTCTACCTCCTCCTCGCTCCTCTCCACCTTGATTTCTTTCATTCCACCAGTCTGGAAACCCAATAATTTGCCATCATTCTTTCTTCTCATGTCCAGTTCTTCCACATTCTGAACATTTTAATGATGACTTATCTGCTCGTACAGCTACAATAGTTGCACGTTTTGATAAATTTTCAGCGTTTCCACCATCTCTTCTCGCCACAAAGCCGATCACGTCTTGCTTTGGCTGAACTCGAGAAGCAGACAGTCTTCTTTCTTCTCGCACAACCCTCTGATAAGTAGAGTTGAGATCAAGAAGTTCATCTAATCCAATAATATTGGTGCATACAGTCCCAAATCTCGAGTCATCCAATCCCATAAGGAATTGGTGCACTTGCTCTTCTTCATAATCTTTCACGATCTTCTCTGCAGCAGCACAAGTACATTCTGGAAGTGGTTTATAACCACTTCGATGACAACTTGCCAAAGTACTCCACTATGGTTTCACCATTCTGCTTACAATTTGCAAGATCTGCCTCTAGTTGATGCACTCGCACGAGTTACCGATGGAAAATCTTTTCTTAACCGCGTCCCATATCTTGCGAGCATCTGGCGTGAAGGTCACATTCGATCTGATTGCAGGAGAAATTGAGGCTCTAATCCAGCCTACAATCATCGAGTTCACGGTACTCCATTGGTCTGCTTCGATTTGTTTTGTTGCCAAATCTGGTTTGACGAGACTTACATCGATAAAACCTAACTTCCTCTTCGGACGAAGGGCGTTCTCCAGCTCCGATGCCCACTCCAAATAGTTCTCTCCCGTCAACACTACAGGAGATATGGCCGTTCCGGGATTATCTGCAGGTGTCAAGTAATATAGCGAGAGTCTCGATGTCTCTCCTCCTTCTTCTTCTACTTTGACCTCTGGCTGCACCATATCTTTTTGTTTGATGATTTTAATTGTGAAAGAACTCTCTCACAAACACACACACACACGACCTCTAGTTTCACGAACGAAAAAGGAGAGGCTCTATTAAACGTACACAAGCCTTTTTAAATAGGAACAGAGAAACTAGAAACTAGCTTTGCGGAATTTGTGGATATTTTATTTGAACGTTTGTAGGTCAATGGATTGATTAAAGCTCTGATACCATGATAACTCAAGGAAAACTCTGTAAGACGTTCTTACTTTCATTCACATAATACACAATGTATATATACACGTCGCAGAGAGATACGCAATCTAACGATATTCCTTATCACAAACTGATAGGATATATCTATATCTTATGAAGATATTCACTTAAACTACCTATAGTAGATTCTAGAACCTTCTAGAATCTAACAGTCTTATAAAGGCAAAGTGTTAAAGCATCGAAACAGCTTGTGTGATATTTTTATAAGTTTCAGAACAGTCATTCACTTAAGCCACAATTTTTGGTTCAATGCTGCCATTTCATCTATAGATCATTACCAGAGAGCCCACTATCGATAACATAGGAAGAGATAAGAGGATAGAAAACGAAGTAGAGGAAGATGATCCAAAGTTGGAACATAGCTATTTAGAACTCGAATCCAACACGGAGAACATAAAAGATTTGGGATCAATGTGTTATTGGATTACATGTACTCGTTTGCAGATACCATCCATGTGTCATTGAACCGAAATTCGGTTCAAATTGGGAAATTTTGGTGAATTGAATAACCTAACCGAGAGACCAAACCCAATTCTAAAGCTGCGGGTTTTAACGAATCTCCACACCAAATTCAGTTTTATTGGTTCAACTGCGGCTAAAATTGGCTAATTTCGGTGTTTGTGGTTCAACGCTCTTCTTCCTCACACTGATCCGACCTCATTTCCATGGTTTCTTCAATAATTGCGAAATTTACAGAAAACCAATTCTATAGAGAGTAGAAACTGTTATAATATGATTGAATTTGTAGAAAACGAAATTTATAGAGAGTAGAAGTTTTATTCTACGTAGCGTAATTCTATAAAAAAAAATTTTTATGGGAAATATTTTAGAAGACGTTTTCTAAAAGATGTAGAAACTGTATTCGACAGTATGTAAATCAATAGTTTCTACGCATAGAAATTGTATAAACTATATTCTACTCATAGTAATTCAGAGAATATATTCTACAACTTGTAGAAGACGTGTTTTATAATTCTAAATGAAGAAGACGATTTTAAAAGATTTTGTAAGCAAAAGTATAGCGTTCTACAATCTTCAACAAAATTTAGGAGAAATGAACCAATTTATAGATAGATTATGGATACAAATAGCGTTAAACTTTCAAGATAGAACCTTAAAAAAATTGAAACATGCATCAACTAACTTAGAAAAATTTTAAAAATCATAAATTAACATGTAAACCAAACTTGATTAACCAATGAAAACAAATAAGAATATCAGAGAAGATAAACAAGCAGATTGATTTAATGTGAAGAGAGAATTGGAATTGTAACGAAGAGTTTTAGAACTATGAATTTTTAACAAGAAAACATCCCTAGATTCTTATTAAGAAAAGTTTGAGGAAGAAAATTAGATTTTAAAAGATTTACTAGATTTAGTTAAGATATTTTCTATTTTTTTAGATATAAAATAGATTTAGAAAAGGTTATTTTAGTAAAAAGTTTAGGTAAACTTATTTTTTAATTTTGTTTTTCCCAATTTCTCAATATTGATCAAGGCAAAACAATATAAATTCTAATTTTGGGTCTGTTATAATCTTAACTTTATGGTTTAAATTCTAATATAAAAGATTTTTACAAAACCAATATTGTAATAACATAAAAAAAAACCAAAACGAAATCGAAAACCGAAAAGAAAGAAACATTTTCATTGTTAAGCGATACACAGTGGCCACAACGCAGCAACCATTTTAGCTACCACATAGAGGATTCAAAAATATTGTTAAGCACCCAAAAACAATATACCAATCCAATTACCTTGTTCCATGATGTACTGTTATTTTTACCGGTTTTCACAATAATATTTTATGCTATTTTGGAGTCTTTTAAATGGAGGATTCCACATGCTAAGGTGTTTTGCAAGAATCTAGAAGATTCGGAGCTAAAATGAAGAATTACGATCCGAAGCCCGAGTCGACCGATTGGAAGGAGAAGTCGACCGACTCAGGGGCCGCCTTAGTAAAAAGGAAACTTTTTTTGGGTCTTCTTTTCGAAACCCTAACTTCTAGAACTTCTTGGCCGACTTATGCATGACCTAGAGGAGCTATATAATCGACTTTAAGTAGAGAAGAAAGGGAGAGACGACTTCCATCAAGATTTTGAAGCATTCAAGCATCTCTTTACCAAAAATCACCAAAAAGTTACTTAGATCTTGTTTTTAGGGAGCACCCTTGTGCGAAGGTTTTCTTGTGCCCCTGTTCTCTTAGTTTTACAGAGAGAGAGAGCCACGTTTTGCTCTGATCTCTTTTTGATATTGCTTTCATATTGCAAACTCTTGATATTAATGATTATGATTGGTTTGTTTGCTATGTGTGAGTAGTTCCCTAGTTAGATCTAGGTTGTCAAAGGTTTTATAGGTCATTAGGTACACGAATTGTTGTTGAATTCGTGACTACTCTCTGCTTTAATATTAATTCATACAATATTTTGACTTGATCACTCAGAATATTGAATTTTAGGGTTTGTTGCATCATACACCCATTTTACATTAAACCCGGAGCCTTGTTTTTAGCAGGTGATCTCGTCCTTGTACAAACGAGAGTTTGGCTTGGAAGATCATGAACAATCAAATCTATTCACAATGCATGCATTAGCTGTTTAGGTTGAAAAGCATCCTTTCTGATATGTTGGTTGAGTCATAGTGCAATACGCAAAGAGATTTGGTATTGTATACATTTGCCTTTTGTGTTTAAGAGTAGAGCAACATTCAATCTCGTGCATGGCCCATATTACCCGCGATTTACCTAAGTTTAGCGTTTTTAATCCATAAGTTACACAACTAGTTACCAGATAGATTGCATTCTAATAGAATCGAAACTCGACATAATCTTTGTGGGATCGATAACCTAAATACTACAACTGTACACTGTGCACTTGCAGTTAATTTTGGGTGAATAACTTCACGCATCAAGTTTTTTTGGCACCGTTGCCGGGGATTTAACGGTATTTTCGATTTTCGTTAGAATTAGAGTTAGGAAGTTATGATAAAAACAGCTACTGAATATTTTTCTTCTTTTGTGTTTGATAGACAAAAAATGATGCAAGGAAAGCACAAAGGAGATGGGAAGCCGGATGTTGATTTCGTGAGAGCAAAAAAATACCAAGATGGATATTTCAACTCGCACTCGTTTTACAAGCCAATGCCACCAACAAATGGAGCGGAGAGCCTAGTTGAAGAAGTCCTGGAGATGCAGAACAGAACTTATGCTACCCTTTTGAAGAAGATGGATCAACTTTTCCTTACCCTTGATTCGCGTATAAGCCACCTTCAGATTGATGTCAGAAGACTTCATGAGCGAATGGAAGAGCTTGAAAGATTTGTGGGACTCAGGAGAGTCACCAAGTATCCATTATCCATCCGAGCTATCCATACCAAGGAGATTGAAGAGGAGAAAACTGATGTATCATGGATTTTACCGATTTTCTGCCATGATATGACTGGTTTTATAGAGTCTTTCTAGTGTGTTTTAGGTATTTATACAGGTTGTACAAGCAAAAGGTGTTTTGGAGCAAAAGGAAACAAAAGGAAGCAAAAAGGAAAGAATTGGAGCAATTGTCAAAAAAGGAAAGTGTAGAGCCAGAAGTGAAGTCTAGAAGTCAACGGACAATTGACCGACCTACAGGAAGGGTATAATAGCCAAATTACATATCAAATCGAAGCCCCGAGAGTTGACTTTCATTTCCATTTGGAATCGGATCAAACGGAGTTCTGGAGCGCGAGATATTCATTTACTGAAGAATGTCCATTTTAACGAATTCTACAAGACTCGCCCGTTTAGCTCCAATCAACCCGACTCAAGTTTTAAGGAGGTTTTGACCTAGACACGACTTTTCCACCTATAAAAGGAGTCTTAAGAGGCAGAGAGCAGTCATCAGAAAATCATCACAATCACAAGAGAATCACCAATCACAGCCACCAAATATTATTTTGCTTTCTAGATTTCTAGGGTTTTGCTACACTAGCTTTGCTTGAGAGCTTGAAGGGGAAAAAAGATCTGTTCTTCATACCAATATACTGAGTTTGTATCTCTGAACCTCTTTACTTTTATGAAGTTTACTGTGTGCGTGAGTTTTCCTATGTGCGAGTAGATAACTTGTTAGATCTAGGGTTTTCAATGGTTTTATAGATCTCTAATGCATTCAACATGATATAATCAATATTCTCTACTTTAATGGTATTATCTACTTTATTATGATATGGCCATTTAGAATATTGCTCATAGGAGGAGTTACACCAATACACCATTGGGTAATGATTCCAGAACATGGTTTTTAGTAGGTAACCTCGTCCTTGTGCAAACGAGAGTTTGGGTTGGAAGGTTATGAACAATCGGGTCTGTTTCATTGCATGTGTTTTCATATTAGGTTTGGAAAGCATCCTTTCTGATCTAATGGTTAACTCATAGTTATAATATCTCTAGAGATCGGTTATTATATATATCGTCTTCTGTGTTCGTGAATCTATTGATTATTGATTGATTGTTGATCTATATTTCCTGCGATTTTCTTTGGATCTAGCGCCTTTAAACCAATGATGAGACATCATATTTGCTTTAGTCTAATGATATCACTAATAATACTAATCATGCTTTGCTTTGACAAGTTCCAAAGTACCAGATCTGCGGTAATCACTTGGTTCCCTGTGGGATCGATAACCTTTCATGCTACAAATGTACACTATGCACTTGCAGTTTTAGGAGAAAATAATTCACGCATCAAGTTTTCTGGCGCCGTTGCCGGGGAACCTTCGGTGTGTCCTGCGGATTTTAGGAATTGTATAAAGTGTTTTCGTTTCTATGTTTGTTTGCTCGTTGGTTTGTTCCTTTTTCTCTCATGTGTTTCAGGTGCATGCTTGTACCAGCTACTAATACAACCCTAAAGGAGAGGAGATATCACGTTGCGAACGAAGATCCGAAGCCAAAGTCGACCGACTCACCCCCTCAGTCGATCGACTCGTCGATACCGACGACCGACTTACCTCAACAGTCGGCCGACTCGGAGCTGAAAATCGACAAAACGGAGGAGAAGAAGAGAATATCAGTTTCTAACTCTCAAGCACCAGAAATTATTCTCAATACTCATGGAGAGAGAGTGGATGAAGATGAAAATCGTTTGGATGCTGGAGGAAACATCCTTCAGATTGAGGCACCAGATGAAGAAGAAGAGGAAGAAGAAGTTGGAACACTCATGGATGAACTTAAACCGGCTCAATTTTTCAAAAATCGATCAGCGATCGTGTTGCCACCAATGTATGGACGAAATTTCCAAATTGAGATTGGCACAATCAAGATGGTCAGAGATAAGATGTACTATGGGCTGAAACATGAAGATCCTTTTGACCACATTGAAGTATTTTAAGACTCGATTGGGAACATCAACTTTGATGGTGTTTCACATGAGTGGCTTTGCTGCAAACTTTTTCATCATTCCTAAGAGACCATTGATGCAGGAACTCAGTTAGAGTCTATGACTATTGGAAAACCTTGACACGATTCAATCAACCAGAAAATACTCATATCCTTGAGTCATAAAGCCCATGTAAGTCTGAGCTATTGCACTTTCATAACTATATAAGTCAGTCCTCGTTCAATGTCATAATGAGAATGTATGGATATCTATAACTTTCCACTCTCCCTTATCTAAATGAAAAGAATATGTTTTTAACTAAAACCTAGTGATGAGGCAGAGGGAAATTCCTTGAGACGCCAAGTATTCATCACTAGAAGCTCGAGATCTATGGGGTTAGGAAAATTTCCTGCGATACCATTATGCATTTGAACCTTTGAGAACTTGGTTGACAGCGAGGTTAGGAAAATTTCCTGCGATACCACTATTCGCTTAAACCTTGAGAGTTTCAAAAGATAAATAAATGAATAAGTCTGGGGGAGAGTGAAGTAAACTTTGTGACTTCTTATTATGATATCGAAAAGGGAAGGAACTTGTTCCTTGGGCAGTACTTCTATGGTTTTGAAATAGCTGTGATGCTTTGGATTGATTGACTTGTGAATTGTGGGGGATACATGGGAAATTGTTGAGTTGATAGGGAATGTACATGTTGGTCTTGACTTGAGTGGTTCTGGCATTGATAAACTCTTCGCTAATGTGATTAACCAATGAGTTCCCAAAGTCGTTAACACTTTACCAGCAGCCTTGATTATTTGCTTGAGTACAAGCAAAGGTTTAAGTATGGGGGAGTTTAATGTATCATGGATTTTATCGATTTTATGTCATGATATGACTGGTTTTATAAAGTCTTTCTAGTGTGTTTTAGGTATTTATAAAGGTTTTACAAGCAAAAGGTGTTTTGGAGCAAAAGAAAACAAAAGGAAGCAAAAAGGAAAGAATTGGAGCAATTGTCAGAAAAGGAAAGTGTAGAGCCAGAAGTGAAGTCTAGAAGTCAACGGACAATTGACCGACCTACAGGAAGGGTATAATAGCCAAATTACATATCAAATCGAAGCCCCGAGAGTTGACTTTCATTTCCATTTGGAATCGGATCAAACGGAGTTCTGGAGCGCGAGATATTCATTTACTGAAGAATGTCCATTTTAACGAATTCTACAAGACTGGTCCGTTTAGCTCCAATCAACCCGACTCAAGTTTTAAGGAGGTTTTGACCTAGACACGACTTTTCCACCTATAAAAGGAGTCTTAAGAGGCAGAGAGCAGTCATCAGAAAATCATCACAATCACAAGAGAATCACCAATCACAGCCACCAAATATTATTTTGCTTTCTAGATTTCTAGGGTTTTGCTACACTAGCTTTGCTTGAGAGCTTGAAGGGGAAAAAAGATCTGTTCTTCATACCAATATACTGAGTTTGTATCTCTGAACCTCTTTACTTTTATGAAGTTTACTGTGTGCGTGAGTTTTCCTATGTGCGAGTAGATAACTTGTTAGATCTAGGGTTTTCAATGGTTTTATAGATCTCTAATGCATTCAACATGATATAATCAATATTCTCTACTTTAATGGTATTATCTACTTTATTATGATATGGCCATTTAGAATATTGCTCATAGGAGGAGTTACACCAATACACCATTGGGTAATGATTCCAGAACATGGTTTTTAGTAGGTAACCTCGTCCTTGTGCAAACGAGAGTTTGGGTTGGAAGGTTATGAACAATCGGGTCTGTTTCATTGCATGTGTTTTCATATTAGGTTTGGAAAGCATCCTTTCTGATCTAATGGTTAACTCATAGTTATAATATCTCTAGAGATCGGTCATTATATATATCGTCTTCTGTGTTCGTGAATCTATTGATTATTGATTGATTGTTGATCTATATTTCCTGCGATTTTCTTTGGATCTAGCGCCTTTAAACCAATGATGAGACATCATATTTGCTTTAGTCTAATGATATCACTAATAATACTAATCATGCTTTGCTTTGACAAGTTCCAAAGTACCAGATCTGCGGTAATCACTTGGTTCCCTATGGATCGATAACCTTTCATGCTACAAATGTACATTGTGCACTTGCAGTTTTAGGTGAAAACAATTTACGCATCAAAAATCCTGGAAGAAACAAGTGAAGAAGGATCGTCTGACAAAGTCGGTCGACTGCCATCAATGGTCGGTCGACGTGTCAACGGTCGGTGGACCGAGGAAAAGTTCGGCCGAATCTTAGCTTCTGAAGAAGAAGTGGGATGTCCTTTGATGAAGGTTCCAGCCAGGAAGAGTGTCTACAAACCATGGTGCAATAATCAATCAGTGTATCCATGAATTCCAATTCATGAGTACGAAGTCGATGACTTAGGAATTGATGTAGAAGCTAAAGAAGATGATTGGGAGCTCAAGAAAGAAGTTGAGACCTATTCTAAAGTGTTAATGAGGAGGATGCCATTTGCAAGAGCCTGCAAGCTGAACGCTGAACTTGAATACTTCTTCAGTAAGGTGATGAGATGGATAACCCTAGAAGATGGGAATTGCCTGTTCGCTGCGATTTGTGAAAGAGCAATCATGTACCGGATGCCAGGCAAGAAGAAGGATCCTGGAGAATTTGAGCTTACTTTGACAATTGGATATCAAATATTCAAGAGATGCCTGTGTGATCTAGGAGCGAGCGCTAACACCACGCCTTTGTCTGCCATGGAAAGATTGGGACCACTCGAATTGAAGACTACCAAGAAGGAGATGCGATTAGCTGATGATACAACTGTTGTACCTTTGGGAAAACTTACTGGATTGCCATTTATGATTGGTGATAGATTCATTGCTTTGGATTTTTACATCCTGGAGACTTGCTATGCTGATGAGAAAGATGGGATATAACAGATTATACTTGGAAGATCGTTCCTTAAGACCGCTGGAGCTTTATTCAATATCGTTAACAAGTCTGGGAAGTCCGAACGTTAGTTTCGAGATCAAGGATAAAGAAGTTGAAGAAGAAGATTTCGCTTGCTACTACCTAGAGAAGAAGAAAAAGAGTTTGGCAGTCATCACAAGTTCCAAACCAAAGATGAGAGTTATCGAAGAACCCATAAGGAAGAGTTTTCGACGCCCGAGTCGGTCGACCCTGCCACCAGTCGGTCGACCCGACTCCCCTGAACCTAAACGAAGATCAATTTCTATGACAGCTTGTTCTATGACTGATGAAGATGTTCAATCCACTGCTCGTTGGATACGACCTGAGCACATTAAGGACATAATCACTTTCTTTGCAAACTCATTGAAGGTACTTGAGACACAATTCAAATATGATGTGGAGGAGTTTATCAAAGAATGTAAGGAGATTTGGCCACTTATGGAGCAATGTGGAATGGAGACGGAGTTACAAGAGTTGACACCATACTTACTGAAGAATAGGATGGAAGCCAAGGAGTTTTGCAGTAGACTTGCCAAGATGTGTGATGAAGTAATCGAGAAATCAATACCAAATAAGCTTGGAGACTTTGGAAGAGCTGAGATCAATGTTATGATTGGGCACACATGGTTTGAGAACGTCCCATGTGATACTGGAGCTGGAGTAAACCTAATGTCACTTTCAGTTGCCAAAATGATGAAGTTTGACCAAATGGTGAACAAGCGTGTGTTTTTGAGGTTAGCTGATGATACTTACAAGATAACCGAGGGAATAGTGGAGCATGTACCTGTGAGAGCCAATGGCCGGTTCTTCGTAGTAGATATCCACGTGGCAATGTTTGAAAGTGAGCCTCAACACCCGCTGATCCTTGGAAGACCATTCTTACACGCTGCATACGCCGAGATAGACTGCAGAACGGGAAGAGTTAAGTTCATAGCTGCTGAATCCATTGAAGAAGAGAAGATGAGGATGACTGGAACTACACCTCAAGGTTTTGAACGCACCCTCTACAAGGGAACCTACATTCCAATCCTAAGGAACAAGAAGCATGTGTCCACCAAACAATCATTGTTCGCTGCAAGAATTGAGATTGAGGAACTAGTAAAGAAAGCTGAGAATGAAAACAAATTTGTGGATCTTACTGAAGATGATGATGATGAGGATTGTGGAGATGATCCTATGGAGGAACAGGAAGAAGATCAAGGAGCTGAGATGAGCTCTACCAAGTGAAGGATTCAAGTCAGACAAAGTCAAGCTATTGACTGTAAAGAAACGCTTAGTGGGAGGATTTCGAGAGTCTGTTTTAGTGAGAGGATTTTGTGAGTCTGTTTTAGTTTAATTCTTTACGATTTCGTATTTTTAGTCCCTATTTAGATAGAGTCACTAAAAAAAAAAAAAAAAAAATTTAATTTTTTCTTTTTTTTGGGCCCAGTCGGTCGACCCTGCGCTGAGCGGTCGGTCGACTCGACGGTCGAGTTCTATTAAACCCGAGTTTTTCATCATAATTTCATTAAAACTCAAATCTTCAAACAAGATTTTCTCTCTCAATTTTCAACCAAATTTTGTGATTCAAAGTCCCCTAGGTTCGAAATTTTAAGCTCTATCATTCTTTATTAATGGTTTTTACGATCTGCAAGGTATTCTTCTGATTCAACTCTTTTTCTTTCACGATTTTTGGAGAAAAAGTTGAAATATTTTGAAAAAATTGCATGTTGATGATTTAGAGTGGGATTTAGGTTGAATTTAGTGTAGGATGACCGGAAATCATTGTCTGTGTTTGATTATGCAAGAAATTTGAGTTAAAACGATGAATTATAGTGGATTTGATGATGATTTGATGAAGAAAAAAACTCGCTATCCGAGTCGGTCGACTGCGGACTCTGATTTTTGATAAAAATGGTTTAAATTCATTTCTATTTTTCATTCTTTTTGCAGATATCTTCCTCTGATTCCGGGAGTGATGCCAACATTTGGGACAAAGCAGAGAACGAGAAGCTCGAGGACCCATTTCCCGAGAGAAACCACGCGGATGTTGTTAAGGACCGCGCATGCCGGACAAGACAAAACCGGGATTGGGATGATTATGAAACGGTTTTCTACAACCCTTACACGGACAATTTCATTCAGCCGATGCGTTTCCTTGACATCCCTCACATGTCCCGTCTAAAGCTGAAGAACCATTTGAAGCGGTTGATGAAGAATGTCGGTATGGGGATCATGGGCTTCACCTGCTATGATACATACCCGGAGGCGGCGAGGCAGTTCTTAGCCTCGATGTATTTGGAGATACCGCGCCGCAGTGAGGACGTGAACCAATGAAGTCTCCATTTCAAGATCCGTGGTGAGCATTACTCGCTCACAGTGGCAGATATCTGTCGTATTTTCGGTTTCCAGCGACGGGGAACCGAATATTGGAGCCTGAAGAGCTTTGGAGAGCGTGACCAGATGTGGTCGATTATTGGGTCTGGAGTTTACGAGCCGACCAAGACGAAGCAGTCTTTGATCCGCCACCCCGCCCTTCGGATTTTGGCTAGAGTTATTAGCCACACACTCTTGAGACAGACTGAGGTCGGCCGACTCTACGAGCCGGAGTTGACTTTACTTTACTATGCCTTGGGTGATTCATTTCTTCTTCCAGACGCACCTAAGGATACTGATTGGAACATGGGTACCCTCTCTGCACACCATTTGGTTGATACGAGGAGTTTCGTCTTCTTGGGAAACGCTACTTCTCAGAAGAAGGAGGCCGTGGGGAGCCTTTTGACTCCCATCATGAAGTGGTGTGAGGTAATACTTGACCTATTCACCAAGGAGGCCACCGATGCAACGAAGATTACTCTAGATGAGGCCTCACTTGATCATTATGAGATTGTTCGTATGGGAGGATGGTACGAGTTCATTCGGGATGATGGCGCGACTAGTTTTTTCCGCCTCCCCAACGAGAGTCATGTTAGGCTCGATTCACAGGAGGATATTGGGTTTTACCCACCTGCTGACTTGCTGACGGTTATAGCCGCTGCACCGACTTTGCTACCAGAGGCCATGCATGCTCCACCTCGCCATACAAGACACGCCGCCCAGCCACCGCGCACTTCTACTTCCCAGCCGCGTGATTCACACCAATCTGATGACTTTCCATTTTCTAGAGCGAGATTCTCTACTGGCGGAATGCCAGATTTCTTCGATTTACCCGAGCAACCACCATTTGAGGCGAGTCCAGAGGTGAAGTACGACTACAAGATGGAGCGCCACAGGAGGAAGAACAAGATTGCTCACTGGTTTTATTCGTTTTTCACAGGTTGTTCGTCTGACGAAGGAGTCCACGAGCCAACCAGAAGAGTACCAGAACCGCAAAGAGCTGGAGATATTGAGGACCGACGAGATGATGATGATGCGGAGACCGAGTCGGACGACTTTACCTTGAGTCGGTCGACTGTGGCACATAGAGGAGAGACGATGCAGTTTTCCACAGCGCCGAGCAACTTCGGATGATCCGATGATGATGAGCCATGTGCCACCACATTTCTTTGGAGGCACCAGTTGTTCTCACGACTTTGACCCTACAACTGAGAGGAGATGCACTCGCAGTCCTGGCGATTAGACACAGTTCTATCATTTTATTTCCAGCATTTACTTTTATTTTTCTCTGGATTTTTCTTTGCACTTTTGTTTTGACTTGGTTTCACTGGGACAGTGAAATTTAAGTCTGGGGTAGGGAGTATTATGACTTTCTTTCGTTTTATGGATTTTTGGTGAACTTTTTGTTGTTTGATATAATGCTATTATCACTTTCCACCTTCTTTAACTATGATTGAGTGACTCAGCAGTATTGACAAGGACCAACCATATGGAAATTCAGAGAGTTTGATAGATACAATACGGAGTAGACCCACGTGATTTTCTTGAATTTTTCAGCAATGCCAGAGCACAACACTGTTAAATCTGTATCATTTCGTTTGTCACATTTGCCATTATGTCTTGCTAAATATTCATTCACAAGCATGATTTTCGATCTGCAGCTCTCCCTAAAGACAATTTGATGAAAAGTATGTATTTGGTAAAAACCTAGTGATGAGGTAGAGAGAAATTCCTTAAGACACCAATTATTCATCACTAGAAGCTCAGGGTCTATGCGGTTAGAGAAATTCGCGACGATACCATGATGCATTTGAACCTTTGAGAACTCAGTTGACAGCGAGGCTAGGAAAATTTCCTACGATGCCAGTATTCGCCTGAACTTTGAAAATTTTGAGTTATAAACTGAATGATTAAAAAAGGATAAGTCTGTTGGAGAGCGAAAAGACCATCTTGTGCTAGATTAGGTGACGATTGATAAGCATTTCCGGCTATGTGATGACAGTAGAATAAGTTGCTTTGATGGTATCTGAAATATGGTCTTCATTGTGGTTGGGATAACTATAATTTGTTCTTGATAAGTTTTTCATTGGAGAACACAACTTGGTCTGCGTATTGGTCACCTGTTGGAGATGTCACAATGAAAGAAATGGTTGCTGAAAGTTGATAGCTTGATCACGGTAAACCGGATTTGTTTTTGACCACTAACTAGCTCTTTATTTGCTCGAGGGCGAGCAAAAGCTAAGTCTGGGGGAATTTGATGTACTGTTATTTTTACCGGTTTTCACGATGATATTTTATGTTGTTTTGGAGTCTTTTCTGCATTTTATACAGGTTAAATGGAATATTCCACATGCTGAGGTGTTTTGCAAGAATCTAGAAGATTTGGAGCTAAAATGAAGAATTATGATCCGAAGCCCGAGTCGACCGAGTGGAAGGAGGAGTCGACCGACTCAGGGGCCGCCTTAGTAAAAAAGAAATTCTTTTTGGGCCTTCTTTTCGAAACCCTAACTTCAAGAACTTCTTGGCCGACTTATGCATGACGTAGAGGAGCTATATAATCGACTTTAAGCAGACAAGAAAGGGAGAGACGACTTCCATCAAGCTTTTGAAGCATTCAAGCATCTCTTTACCAAAAATCACCAAAAAGTTACTTAGATCTTGTTTTCAGGGAGCACCCTTGTGCGAAGGTTTTCTTGTGCCCCTGTTCTCTTAGTTTTACAGAGAGAGAGAGCCACGTTTTGCTCTGATCTCTTTTTGATATTGCTTTCATATTGCAAACTCTTGATATTAATGATTATGATTGGTTTGTTTGCTATGTGTGAGTAGTTCCCTAGTTAGATCTAGGTTGTCAAAGGTTTTATGGGTCATTAGGTACACGAATTGTTGTTGAATTCGTGACTACTCTCTGCTTTAATATTAATTCATACAATATTTTGACTTGATCACTCAGAATATTGAATTTTAGGGTTTGTTGCATCATACACCCATTTTACATTAAACCCGGAGCCTTGTTTTTAGCATGTTATCTCGTCCTTGTACAAACGAGAGTTTGGCTTGGAAGATCATGAACAATCAAATCTATTCCCAATGCATGCATTAGCTGTTTAGGTTGAAAAGCATCCTTTCTGATATGTTGGTTGAGTCATAGTGCAATACGCAAAGAGATTTGGTATTGTATACATTTGCCTTTTGTGTTTAAGAGTAGAGCAACATTCAATCTCGTGCATGGCCCATATTACCCGCGATTTACCTAAGTTTAGCGTTTTTAATCCATAAGTTACACAACTAGTTACCAGATAGATTGCATTCTAATAGAATCGAAACTCGACATAATCTCTGTGGGATCGATAACCTAAATACTACAACTGTACACTGTGCACTTGCAGTTAATTTTGGGTGAATAACTTTACGCATCATTCCACTTTAATCCTTCAAAATCTCATGATGCAAATAAAAATGACGCATCAATCACCTTGTAGAACTGATATGCCTTATTATGTGCTAAAGGACATTGCAATAAAACAGCCCTTACATTAAGAAAATACTGTTGATGGTGGGATTAGCCACTACACCAAAACATCATTTTCCCTACTGATTGTCGCTACTAATTGTGCAGTCGGTAAATTTACCGACTAATTCGCTACCGATATGCGACTGATTTACGAAAAATTTAAAACGGTCGCAAATCAGTCGCTATTTAGCGACCAATACAATGAGTCGGTAATCATTAGTAATTTTGCGTCTGAACAGTGACTGATTTGTAGTCGGGAAAAGTCAGTCGCTAATCAGTAGCTGTTTTAGCGACTGAATTCGGTGGATCCTCCATTAGTAACAAATCAGTAGCAAAACAATAGTAAAAATTAGTTTTAAAATAGATTTGATAAAACTAGTTATTTTCTCACAAAATAGTTATAAAAAACTTCAATAGGTTATTACCTTTTAAAATTAGTTATTACCTAAACTAATTAGTTATTACCTAAAGTAATTCATAGTTCTAGGAACTAATCAATAATCAAAGAAAATAAACTTTTCATAGTTAGTCATTAGAATTTGATTCAAAATTAAAACTGTTGTGAATAATTATTATGTTTAGATATATCTTATGAGTTAATATTTGTCGTTAGACAATTTTTTATTAATGTATTTGTTTCACAAAACGTTTGATTTTTACTACGCATACTCTAAATCTTTGCTTATTCTTTCACTAAGTTTTCACAATCAAAGTTTAAATTGGTTTACGGAAAAGAGTAAAACCTTTAATAATTTTTGAAAATGTGTGAAGGGGAGGAAACATGTGGGAGGCATTTGTCGCAAATCAAATTTTTAAACTTGATCTCCGTAAATTTGATTTATAGTGGGAATAATATTCGTCATTGTAATTATTGTGTTTACTTTATACGTGAAAAACTAACAATGGTTTTTATCAGCTTCAAAAAGGTTTTGTTAAGTAACAAGAAACTGCTTGTCCGGATTATACACTAGAAAGAAAAAAAAGACAATTTACATATGAGTTGAACTACTTCTCATCAATCAAAAGGTAATTGTTAATTAATATAATAACGCATAACCTTATCAGTAATAAACATGGTTTAGCATATAATCTTGAGATATTTACAAGGATTTAAGGTTTAAAGTTTAGGTAGTATTATCCTAAACCCTAAACCCTAAAAGGACCAAAATAAACGATTCATACTCTAGTTCGGAAGAAATAAGAAGCAAATCAAATGAAGGACTATAAATTAATCGATCACTTGATGCAACATTTTGTATAAGGATACCTTAAATTCTTACTAGCCGCTTTAAAGAAAGTATTCCAAAGTTTTCAAAAATGATGGCGATGCAGAAGTAGACGAAATACTCTATAATTTATCAGATTCTGCTGATGATGCACCCTACTAATTATGTCAAAATCAAATAATAATGTTAAATTATATGCTACTTAAAGAATTTCATGTATTAATATGTTATTTAAAATTAATTTTGATAATTATAAAAATAATCTTAATTGCTACTCAATAACTACTAATCAGTGACTAAATGGGGAAAAAAATCCAAATTTTGCCATAAAACCACCCAGGAAAACTAAACCCCTAAATTTTTAACCCAAATTTATGCTAAACCCGCGCAAACCCAATTCAATTTTTTTGGCCAAAATTTTTTCCCACTCTCGTGTAAGACTTTGACAAAAACACAATCCCTAATTCATATTCCTCTTCCATTCTCTCTGTATTTTAAAACCCTAGTCGCCGATTTCATTTCTTGCTCTGGACAAAAAAAAACCCATCCCTTTCTCTCTATCTTTCTTCTTCTCCATCGTATTCTTCCTCTATATCTCTAGGGTTTCGTTCTTCTCCACCAGTTTCCCTTCAATCCAATATTGATTACGCAAAATCGATTTTGGGGTTTACTCAATCAAGAATCCCTTCTTTGTTTCTTACTTTTTCGAGATCTCTTTCACCCTGGTCCTCTTTTTCTCCTCTGAATCGTAACCTTCATCGTCAATCTTATACTGCAACTCCTCCGCTTTCCTCATCAGCTCCTTCATCTCCTGCAATTATATGGCTCTCCTCTTCATCTCATTCTCCACATCTTAAGCTTCCTCTTTCTCCTCACCAAACCCTCATATGTCGCTGCTTTCTTTGTAGCTGGAGCCTAGATCCCGCTTCGTCCAAATCAACGGCGTTATAAACATCACCCGTGCTGGAAATCTCATGTCGCTTCCGCTAAGTACACACGACGATTCAGTGGTGCTAATATCATCGAGATCTTCCATAGAGAAAACACCGAAGGCCAGTGAAGCAATTTCTTTCTTTGTTTCTTCTTCCTTTATTTGCTTTTGCTTCTCGTTATTGATATCCCCCATTCTTCTGTAGTGACAGAGTTGCGAAATCCTAGTTGGGTACATCCAGATCCCAGTGAGATTGTCTCTCATTTTCAACAAGTAAGTTAAAACGTTTATCTTCTTCTACTAGGATGGTGATTTAATGTTTTCTGCTAACTTATTTTGGCCCTTGTCCTTTTGTATATATAAATCGAGTAGATTTGCTAGGCTTCACTGTATCAGATGCAAGATTGCTGGAAAGAATCTCTACCCAAGGTTTTCGTCGGATGAACATGGTCTCCAAAGGTGGCCAGAATGTCTTGGATCGAGTTCCCTGACATGGATGTTATTGTCATCTCAGGTAAACGCTTCTTTATTTCTTTACTGTCATGATTTTCCGATATAAAGTCGAACTCTTGTGATTGATTATTGGTTATTATTCAGGAAACTACTATTCGGACAAGAAGGTGGTACTCGCCAATATTCACCCTAAACACAGCCTAGATTCCATTAAATCATTGCTTCCCCGTCTTCACTATTTCCAGGTAAATAAATTTTGCCTTTTTGGTTGTGCTTACTACTAGGAAGTAGGGATTGGTGCTTTATCATGTGTTGAAACTTTATATTTTCAGGGAATTGAAGTCCCTTTCCAAGAGACTGGAATAGTCTAAAGCTTAGAGCAACAATAGAGACGCCAAGCTTTATGCAAACATGTTTGCTGCACCATCTAAAGTGTGGCTTCTCTAACCTTACTCTCCTTGATGAACCGCCATAAGACTTTATTTGCTACTTGTGCTTTCATGTGTCACAAACAGAAAGTTTTGGTGTTTTAGAGATATTTTAAGTTGACATGAGTAAGACAAAGAAGCTTCTTGAAGGAGAGCATGGTAGACAAATCCGCTAGAGAGACATGATTGTAAGTAGTACCACTTTCCATTTTTTACGCTTATCTTTCCATTCTACTTGCTAACACAGACCTTTGAGACTGCACTACGAATTTAAAAGAATACTATGCTAAAATGCAAGTAGCAAAGATAAGCAAATCACCTCTTCCGTCCCAGGTAAACTAGAAATACATGTTTATGTCTCATCACTTGAAGAATTTTCTTAAGTTCTTGTTGCAACGTTTTAGATGGTGGATGCTACTTTAGACATTACAAGACTGATATTTTTATTACTTTCTCTTATATCCAGTCATACTTATAAAGTTGTCTCTCTTCTCACTTCATGTTTCAGCCTCAACAAGCCCAACGAACACTTTTGGAAGCATAATCCACATGATCTTGAAGCTTGGATTGAGCATTTATCTTGGTTAAGACTTATGATGTTAGTTTAGGACTTGGAATGATGCTATTTAAGATTTGTTTTTCTAATGTAAACTTGAATGTGTTATTATGTAATTTGTCTATAGTTTTATAAAGAAATTGTTTTTTTTTTCTAATTTAAAAAATATATTAGTAGCAAAAAAGTATGTAGTAGCTAAAATCAATCAATCGCAATTCAATAGTTAAAATTTTCTACTGATTACTGACTACGGGTGTGGTAGCAAAATTCAGTCACTAATTAGTTACTAATCAGTCAAAAAATTTTGCTACTGATTAGCAACTGAATAGTGACCGTCTGGTATCAGTCGTAAATCAGTCATAAATCAGTAGCAAATTTGCGACTGATTTTTTTAGCGACTAACCCTTTTACTACTGTATAAATCAGTCGCTAATCGGTAGCAACTGTGTGTTTTGCTACTGGTTTCTGACTGTTTCTACAGTAGCGAAAATCCTGTTTTGGTGTAGTGAGCACCCCTGATCAATAGTTTGGCAATAATTAAGGTTTGGTCCCTACCAATCTTTCCCTAATTACCAATTAGGTCATAAGCCCATTGAATAGGATTAGAGCTCTCGGTCCAGATGACCGAGGGATACCTCGGTAAAGAATGGTTGGATTTTAGTGTTCGAAGCAAAGGTATAAACTACTTCGTCCAAAGCCGAAGTCTAAGCTCGAACATAATAAGATAAAATCTTATCACAGATTCTCTGGTTTCGCAAAAATGGAATATTTCCATATCACCGAGATTAGCCCATGTGCTTAGATAACCGACTACAGAAGCATATAAATACATACACCCCCTTCACTAAAATCGACATTCAGAATCGGGGAGAAGAATTACTAGTAAACCTAAGTTTAATACTTCTCTTTAATAAAGTTAACTCGGCATTCTGAGTTAATACCCTTGTAACCGATATCAATAATAATACTTATTTTCCGAGGAATTTGTTGTCTTTCTTAATTACATAACTTACTCCAAAAAATAGAAGTTGAACCCAGTATCAACAAATACCAAGATTCGAAAAACTTATTTGTAACTAATAAATTACAAAAAATATTTAAATTTATATCTTACGTCGTATCTTGAAGAATAAAATAGATCACACCCTATCTTTTATTGAATTCAAGCATTTCAATGTCAACAAATTTCTGAAGATGAACGATTCAACAAAAAAAATATTATCAATGTAATGCAACAAAACACAACTAATACAAAACCCAAATATAGTTTCCCAAAACCAATGAAAGTAAAATTTATTGATTTTCACAGCGGAGAAAACCATAAAAATGGTGGTGGGTCTCCAAAAACAAAAACCTAATAATATTAAGGGGTGAGTAACTGGACAACTGTTACTTAGTGAGCAGGATCCACCTAAGGCTCACTCTAAGACCGAAAATAAAAAATCAATAGCCGGAGCAAATAAAAACAAACAAGCTTCTCCACATCATGATACTGCCCATGAAGTATCATAATGAGAGACAACAAAACACTCTCGTAGATTGCTTCCCCATGAAGCAACCTACTAGGAGTTCAATACCTGCTTATACATTACTTCTAAAAGAAGTAACATATAACCCAATAACACCACTCTACTAAACCAAAGTTTAATAATCCATTTCCCCCAGGAAATGAACTATTAAACCTCCCCATGACACAACTGAGTAAGGAACTGCCGTCCATACTACGAGATGTATTTCCAGCAGTTCGAAAACTCCTACCAAAACATAATACTTATATAGCGCTATTTCTACGAATTCACCAATTCATTTCTCATTATGGGTCCTGAGCATGCGATACTACGACAGCCACCTCATAGAACACCTAATTGCAACCACAAAAGCGTACAATCAGAACATTCGACACCGTTCTCTGTCCATCGATACGCGGTGACCCTACGCATAATCACTAGTGGTGGGACTATGATTATGCTTCGGATTTCGCCCCACTAGCCAAGGGTCATGATCTCAGGTCTCTCTGGTGCATCACAGTCGTACAGACCAAATATCTCGCCGTCGTATTGCAGCTCCAACTCTCATACCATCCTAACCTAGCAGAGTATTAAACCATGACTCTACATACACTATTAAGCTTGATCCAGAGATAGCCCTTGCAATTCCAAATCCCTTCTTATCACAAAACTACTCCGCTAGATACATAATCTAGCAAGGCGCGACATGCATTACTAGACTCATGGCTTAACAGAATATTACACATTCTGTTAGCCACGCCATTGCTACGCAGCGTAGAGTCAGTACCTGTGCAGCTCCACCAACACCTGTCCCTTAATAGACGCTCTGTGCCGTAAAGAATCCATCGTGTCGTTAGGTCGTAAATGAAACTCAGTCCGGACTTCCTGAGCCTATCAACTCACACATAATTATAGATCATGCTCAGCTCGTGCCACCAGGAGCCTACAGTCCAACTCCAAGGAGCCCATCATCTTCACACAGAACGATGGCAGTTCTCACTTTTCCCAGTACCTCTTATAAATACTGGTAGTGCACCTCCACATCCCTTTTTCCTCACACCTTGGATTCGATTTCCGCAAGAAGACGAATCTTGAGCCTAACACCGTATCTATCTTACTATAGATTCGTTGGCTCCTACCCCAATTGTCTCACTATCGATATCTATCTGACCACAGAATCAATGGCCATGACAACTCATGCACGGGTCCTAACCATCACAGTTCATAACTCTCGTCTGATAGTCAACCTCAACCTTCCACTTGTCTATCAATAGACAAGTGTAACGGCTTGACCCTATAACATCACATTTGCTATGAAATTGGTTAACCCTCAACATTTACTACTGCAATTCCCTATATGGGAATCAACAGCACACTAGCACCATGCCAAGTGATCATATATCACCTGCAAACACAAAATACTGCCAGTTCCTGAGGTAGGAACTAACAGCCCAATGGACAAACCCAGTGATACAACAATACAACAAATAAGGTGAGGTTAAACTATCAGGGTATGTTACTGTACTCTAACTCATCAACAATCAACATCCATCATACATCCCTATCTACATGCCATGCCTTCTCTTTAACACCTAACCAATTTTAGGGTTCCACTAGTCATGCTCATTTAATTACATTACTAGCCCGCACTAGTAATGTACCAATTACAAGGATGCATCTAAAAATAGACATAAGATTTGTGGGGATTTAGATGCACCTATCTAATGCATCAAACAAACAAACAGGCACCCACTCACCTTGGCCTTGGCTGCAGCTGATGTGACTGAGTGACGACACTAAAACCCTTGCATGAACCCTTACTGACTTCGAGAAGCTCTAAGGTTGATGACTTGCTGACCAAATTATCTTCCTTTTCTTCCTTTGCTGCTCCCTTGCTCCTTTACTTTCTTAATTCTTCTTAATCTTCAACAAATCAGCTCCAATTGGGTCTGGACTAACCCAATTTCTCTTAAACCAATTGATTTGGATTAAACCAAACTAAACCGACTGGACCAGCTGGTTTAGCCAAAGCAATTAAACCAAATTAATTAATTGGTTTAAGCTTAACCAAACCAAACCAATTAAACCGATTGGTTAAGCAAACCAAACCAAATTGAACTAGACCAATGACCAACCAAACCGGTTATGATCTAGCTAACCGATGTGGCTAACTAACCCAAACCGACCGGCACGTGATGGTGGTTCACCTGCGCGTGGCTCAACAACGGTGGCGCGTGGAACTCCGGCGACGGTGGCGGCGGCTCAGCGGCGACTTCACATCCAACACACCATCGTGACAAGCTCAAAGAGGAGAAGACATGCACGATGGTGGCGGTAGCGGTAGCGGTGCGGCGGTGGCTCGTCGGATTTAGTGGTTTCCGGCGAACTTCAACTTTGACAGCGAAAGGCAACGGCGGAGATTGGGGATCAATGTGACTGAGAAAAGAGCGTCGGAGTGGTGACCGGAAAACTCGCCGGAAAATTTCTCCGGTGGCCGGTCAACGCCGGTCAACGACAGTCAACACCGGTGGTCTACGCCGACAGCCGCTGGGCTGACGGTGGTCGGTGGTGGTCCTCTTCCTTGAGTGTTCTTCGTTCTTCGTTCTTCGCTTAAATGTTCTTCGCTTGAATGTTCTTCGCGTTCTTGAGTTTCTTTGAGTTTGATTTTGACTGTTCCAGAGAAAACTTTGAATATAAGTTTTCACGGTTTGAGGAGAATGAAGCGGTAAAAGCAATTTTCCGCTTTAAATAGTCTCTTTCCCGAGACTTTGCTCCCTCGTTTTCTGGGCTTGTACCACTTGAATCGCCTCGGGTTTCAGCATATGAACTCCGTTTCTTCTAAAATTTTACCAAAAAATCCGTCTTGAATTTATACAATTAATCCCGTTCGCGGCATGCGGAATTAATGTATAAATTTATTTTAAAAACTCCGACACTGAAAATAACTCCGTAAATCATTATATTTCTTTACGAAATTATTCTCGTGTGGATTCTTCTCCGTCTTGGCTCCATAATATATCTGCTTCGATTCTTCAATTTCTCAAGCCTTGGTTTTCCCTTCTATTATCTTCTTCCTCCTTCTTTTTCGCCTTTTCAGAATTTTCCAATTTTGCGAAAAATTCATATCTCTCCGTTGACTTGACCTTTGACTTCTTCGGTCAGCTGCTCTTCAAAAATCGGGTTGTTACACCTATACTTAAGCGTTTTTATTATTTAATCTAAATCCTTGCCACTATTTTGTGAACCTATGGGAAAAATCGCAACGCATATGAGCTAAAACTCTTCCTTATACGTAGACATCATGATAATTTAAAATAAACCTGTTTCACTATTTGATGAACCCAAAAGTAACATTTTAAGGCATGAAAGCTTAAAGACTTTCTTATTAGATCTTATGATGGTTTGTTCTAAAACTCTATCATTAACTGGTGAACCAAAGGGAAAAATTCTAACGCGCATGAGCTGAAAATTCTTCCTTATACTTTGGTAAGTGATGGTAAATTATGTCACATAAACTAACTGAAAGTGCACAACGTAGAGTTTTAGTACCTAAGTTATCGATCTCACATAGATTATGTATTATTTTCAATTCTATGTTTGAAAATTCCTTTTAAAGTCAAATCTAGTTTACAGTAACTAAACTTATCTAGTATTTTAAAGTAACATGTAAACCTTGTGATATTAAAAATGCTAGATCATAAGAAATCGCAGGAAGTATAGATCAACATCAATCAACAATCAATAGATTCCAGAACTCAGAAAACACATTTATAGAAAACCCTAATTTTTTGGTGAATTATACCTACTCATTAACAACTAGACAAAAAAACATATTTTCAATATATGGAATCATGATTTTCCTAGATAAATGTACTTTCACTAAGATAAAAAAAATCACCTACTAAAAACTATGTTCCTGTTTCATTAAAAAATAGTGTAGTGACTTAAATCAACCTAATAATCCCTAGTGATCAAGTTAGAAAGAGCATTAAGGACAATCAAAGTAGAGAATCATACTAATCATATCATGTTGAATGCATTATAGATTAATATCAACAATTGAAACATATATCTAACTAGAGAACTAGTCACACATAGCAAGAAAAACCAATATCATATCAAAACCAAAATATTGCAGTAAAGTAAGAGAGAGTAAGAGTGCAGAGAGAGAACATGTCCTGGCTTTTTCTCCTTGTGAACAAAAATGCCTGAGAAAGAAAACTCAAAGAAACCATAGAATAAGTTGGCTAAGATTTTTCGGGGTGATTTGAGTTTCTTGAGATGTGAATTCTTGTGTGTCTCTTCATTCTTAACCCTACCAGGGGTTTATATAGCTCCAAGGATGTGCATGGGTTGTAAACGAACTAGTAGACTTTGGGTCTTGAGAAAAGCCAGTCAAAAAAATTTCCATTTTCTAATCGAGCTTGCCAGTCGCTCGACCTGGTAGTAGGGTTGGTCGACTTCAACTTCAGAAGTCAACCATTTCTTTGTTTTTGCTCTAAATTGTCTAAGTGTTCTCCAAATGTTCCATCACAAGTAAACCTCTTATTATTATGCTAAACGTAAAGAAAGACTCTAAAACCATATATAATATATATAAAAACTGGTAAAAAATTCGATACATGAAAGTCCCCCAGACTTGGCTTTTTCTCGCCCTCGAGCAAACAAAAAAATAGACTAGTTGTAGTTATGAAAAATCCGAATTAGCTACGATTAGACCATCATCTCCCAGTTACCATTTATTTCCTTGTGATCTCACCAACAATGTCCCTACTAAGAATGAGCTGCAATATACTTCCCAAAAGAAATATTTTCAAGAATATACCAGACCATTCAACCAAAGTTGTCACCATATTCCAGATACCATGTTTGCATGACACTTATCATCGTAGTTTCACCTCAAAGTTTACCAAACATAAGTTAGTCTTAACACACAAATTTCTTCCCTCTCCCCCATATTTATTCTTTTAAAGATGTCCCCCTACTTTTTTTAGGATCATTTTATTTTTTTATCGATCCACTAACTTCTCCTTATAACTTATCTCTAAAGACACGGTATGTATTTTAAGATTTTCATGTCTCCACCCTAGTTTTGTCCCTTCCATGAAAAATAATGGCGTCCTTGAAATTTTTCTCTACCTCATCAATGGATCCCTAGTGATCACTCTCAGTTAATCTCATCATTTTTGTTTTCTTTTTCTTTATCATATCAACCTTGAGGGAGAACTAGCTAAAACCATAATAATGTAGGCGCATCTTATATCTAGAAAACTAAATCGAGACTAACTAAAATGAGAGAGTGGTACAAACTTAATTGGATAATGCTCTGGCACATGTGAATATCAAGTAGAACGTGGGTCTATTCTAAAAATGTCAATCAAGCTCTCTGCTTTTTCATTTAGTCACTCTATATTAGTTTTTTTAAATCACTCAAATATGAAAAAAAGGCAATGAAATCATATATCAAATAACATAAATCCAATACATCATCAAATCATCCACAAACTCATAAAAATCTAAAAGAAAAAGAAATGCATCAATACCATTTCCCTCCCCCACACTTAAACATTACTTTTCATAGTGAATTCAAACCAGAAGAAAAGAAAATACAACATTAAAATCCATAAAAAAAAGAAAAAAAGAAAAGAAAAGAGAACCGATTAGATGTCGCGTGGACTGCAAGAACGGGAGCTTTGAATCTCAGGATCAAAGGGCAGTAGAACATCTTGTTCCTCCGTAAAAATCAGACGGTAGGTGCGTCATCCTCATGGGATTTTCCGAAATTTCATCATTTATAACCGGCTCGATAAAAAAAGTCAAAATGTCACCTCGCTCAACTCCAGTCCACCGACTCGTAGCCAGCGCCTATCTGGTTACGTCTTTGTCTCTCAGTCTCCTCGAACACTGGCTCGGGATTTCTCCTCGATGGACTAGGTGGACTGTGGTCGTGCACAACCAATAATTTGTGAACAAATCATCCTCAATAATCAGAAGAAACATCAAATCGTGGATGGGGTGGCAGCTTGAATGCTGTCCAATCTTGCATAACCTCAGTTGAATGTCGGGTTCCAGTAAACCCATAACCATCAGCTTATGGCAGACAAGTAGCGGCAGATGGTGGTGAAGGGTGACAGGTGGCTGCGGTCTTCGGGATTGTCGGTGTGGTGATGTGTGCTCGGCTACTGGTGGTCGAATTGGTGTGGGAGCTACTTTGGTAAGCTAGTGTGCAGGGGTAAAAACTATGTGCATCCTTGATGCGTGAATTTTTTTTCACCTAATCTAACAGCAAGTGCACAGTGTACAAATGTAGTATTGAAGTTATCGATCCCATAGAGAGTTGAGCTAATTATCAGATTACTATAGTTTATGATTGTTTCAAGCAAATCAAGTGTCTGTAACGGTTTCAATCAAGTAAGTAATCAAACTAAGTGAACGTAATAGGTTTTATGCAAGACTTAAAACATTAGATCTAGGGGAATTCAGTTGGAAACAATGAATCGTGGTCCGTTGAGGTGACTTCTAGAACTCTAAAAATGTTATACTTTCAAAATCCGAAGGGTTTATTAACGAATTTACTTTATTTAAAACCCTAAATCTCAAAGTCTCCTTTTTTTTGTCGCTGGAGATAAACAAACTTTAAATAAAACGTTAGATATGTTCACAAGGTGTCCGAACAAGTATTGGCTATGACACGGAACGCACCTTGCTTACTACAAAATTTAAGGGTTTCTTTCAATCCGGCTACGGTAAAGGAATTGACCTAGATTACCTAGTTATGATTCATGACTTCATTTCTAAGTGTTAAACTCAATTTTCAGTGAATAATCTTGTGGCTTTATCCACAGATCAATAACCACTTTAATGATCCATTGAAAATCATTTTTTGAAAACCCTAGACCTAATAAGAGAACTATTCAGACATAATAACGGTGACACAAATCATGATTGAGTTAATGAATTTCATCCAAGAGTGATTTAGACAATAAAAGATCAGAGGTTAAAATCTCAAATGAGTAAAGAAAAATCTCTTAACTTCTCCAGAGTCTCAAAGAACAAAGTTTGGAAAGTGAAACCCTAGAGATTAAGTAAATGAACAAATTGGAAACAAGATAACTCTATGGATGGTTGTATTGGAGGTAAGGGTCGTGCCTTCCTCTGTTTCTGAGAGCTTCTTTTAAAGGTGTGGAAATCATGCCTACGATAGAACCTCCATAAAACTTGATTTGGGCTTGATTGGAGATAAATGGGTCAGTTTTGTAAATCCCGTCAGAATGACATATCTTCAGTAAAACGTCCATATCTTGGGCCTCATATGTCCAATAAGGTTTATAAAAATTGGAGAATAAATTTAACCTCTGCGCCTACAAATATATATGTAAATCGTCTCCTGATTCGTCCTATAAGTCGGTCAACAGTCGGTCGACTTCTGAGCTTCGATTCTGCTTCTACATCTCTCTTTGCTAGTTTTTCTCTAAATCTCTTCATTTTAACTCATTTTGTTCCAAATTGTCTTTTGCTTGCAAAACCTGTATAAGTACCTAAAACATACTAGAAATACTCTATAAAAGCACATGTATCATGGTAGAAAAACGGTAAAATTCAAGATACATCACAGAGGCAATTTCTTTGGCTTCTCCCACATCTCGCCAAAAACTCGGACTCAAAATCACTCGACATCTGCAAAAAAAACATCAAAAATAAAAATATGAAACCCGATCATAATCGCAGTCGATCTACTCTAACTCCCAATCGACCGAATTGAGTAAAGTGATAGTTCCTGCTTAATTGCACTTCGCGTTATTCAAACGTTTCATCAAATTAACTCAAACATTTTCCATAATTCAACCATGTTTCAATACCAGCAACTAAATTCAACTACTCTACAACAAAATTTGCCAAAAATATGCTCTAATTCCTCTACATGCAAGCATTCCAGAAATTTATCGAATTTTTCCAAAAATTGCACATAAAGTCTGGGAATACCTTGCAGATCAGAAAAACGAAGCACATAGGATGATAGACCACTAAAAACCGAGCTTGGTAAGCTTTGAGTTACAAAAGTTTCACGACAATAGTCGACCGACTCAATGCTTCTGAACCCGCGATTATGAGTCATACCATGAAGAAGAAGACGTTTTTAAGAGAAGTTTGCAAATACTTTTGGGAGGAGTCCTACCTTTACAAGAACTGTGTTGATGGAATTATCTGACGATGCATTACAGAACATGAAATATCACAAATACTCTATCATTGTCCTGGTTCTGATTATGTTGGTCATTTTGCAACCTTTTAGGCAGTCTCAAAGGTTCTTCAAGCAAGATTTTGGTGGCCAACCATGTTTCGCGATGCTCATCGATTCGTCTCAACCAGTGATACATGCTAAAGGAAGGGAAACATCAGGAAAAGATACGAGATGCCACAAAATTTCATTATGGAAGTCGAAGTTTTCGACTATTGGGGAATTGATTACATGGGACCATTCCCAATTTTCCATGGTAATCAATACATACTAGTCGTTGTAGACTATGTCTCTAAATGGGTTGAGACAGTAGCTTCCCCTACCAATGACGCGAAGATCGTCATAAGGCTTTTCAAACACATCATCTTCCCGCGTTTTGGAATACCATGCGTTGTGATAAGCGATGGAGGCACTCACTTCTTCAACCCAGTTTTTTAGAAACTACTAAGGAAGAATAGTGTAAGGCACAAGATAGAAACCGCATATCACCCCCAAACAAGCGGTCAAGTTGAACTTTCAAAATGAGAGATCAAGAGTATTTTGGAGAAAACTGTTGGACGTACAAGGATTGGTCCCTCAAGCCCGATGATGCACTTTAGGCATATCAAACAGCTTTCAAGACACCCCTTGGGACGACACCATTCCAACTCATGTACGGGAAAACATGTCATGTCCCGGTTGTGCTAGAGTACAAGGCATTTTGGGCAGTCGAGTTGTTGAACTTTGATGTAAAATGTTCCAATGAAAAGAGATTGATTCAGGTCAATGAACTAGATGAAATATGCTACCACTTCTATGAGAGTGCAAAGCTATACAAAGAGCGGACCAAGATTCAACATGACAATAATATCATTCCCAGGGACATTCAGCCAAACGATCAAGTTCTATTGTTCAACTCAAGACTTAGACTTTTCCCAGGAAAGCTTTGATCACGTTGGTTCGGCCCTTTCACTGTAGAGGAAGTTAAGCCAAAGCTGGCGAAATTTTTAGTGTGAATTGATAGAGAGTTAAGCTCTATTATGGAGATGGCTCACCAAACCTACCAGCCATCACGCATCTCCAAGACGCTCCTCCTAGTCAACTTTCATCTCCATCATAGTCAAGCTATCGAATTTAAACAAGCACTAACTGGGAGGCAACCCACTGGGTACGTTTTATTTACTTTTCTTTTTAGGTGTTATTCAACAAAAATCGACGAGCGTGATACCCGAGTCGACCGACCCCTCATTAAGGTCGCCGGACTAATCTCTTCTGAGGTCACATGAATTTTCAATTCTTATTCATCTTTTTTAAAAAACATTCATTATACTCTTTTATCCACCGGAGACGGTGTAATTTAAGTCTGGGGGGGGGGTGCGTATCTGTTACTGATGAACTTTACTTTGTTGATCTTAAGTTTCTCGCCATTTTTTATTGAGTCAAAATCGTTGAGGAAACAACGATTATATCTTAGACATGAGCCACATTAGCAGTATCTTAATAACCATCATTGCAAGACTCAGTTTAAGTCTATGGCTAATGAAAAACCTAGGAACAGACAAGCCTAGCATAGACCCCATGTTTCATAATGATTGCAATCCATGTAAGCCTGAACTACTAAACTTTCTAATTATAGGATGTTAGACGTCGTTTAATGCAACTATAAGATTTTCCATATAGTTTTACTTTACAGCTCTCCCTTATAGACAAGTCTTACAAATTGAATTTGTGCTTAAATATGTGATGAGTTAGAGGAAACTTTTCCGTGATGCCATTATGCGCCTAAACCTTGAGAATTTCAAAGAAAAAAAAAAGTAATTAAATGAATAAGTGTGGGGGGGGGGGAAGAGGGAGGAAACTTTAGTTTGAAGATTTTCTTATCTTGGCATTGAAAAAGGAAAGAACTTGTTATATGGGCAGTACTTTTGTGATGTAGAAATTGCAATGAGAGGCATTTGGATGATTGATTTGGGGAATTGTGGTATGAATTTGAGAAATTTGCTAAGCTTAGGGAAAGTACATGGCGGTCTTGACTTGATTGATGACTATTTTGTGTGGATTAAGTAGATGAGTCGGATGTTGTTGATCTTATGAGATCACAGCGTTTTCAACACTTTTTCCAGCAACCTTAATTTATACTTGTTTGAGGACTAGCAAAGGTCTAAGTCTGGGGGAGTTTGATGTATCATGGATTTTACTGTTTTTTCTACCCTGATACATGTGCTTTTATAGAGTGTTTCTACTATTTTTTAGGTATTTATACAGGTCTAGCAAGTAAATGATGTTTTGGAGTTAAAGGAGGTAAAGTGAAGAGATTTGGAGAAAAACTATAGCAAAGGAGCTGCTGAGATAGAAACAGAGGCCAAGAAGTCGGATAACCTTTGACCCACTTAACCAACGAACCAGAAGACGATTTACATATCAATTTGTAGGTACATAAGTTAACTTTCATTTTAAATTAGAATCAAGCTCAACGGAAGCATGAAGCCCAAGATATAGTCTTTTTACTGAAGACATCTCATTCTAATGAGATTTAAAAGACTGACCCGATTTACTCCAATGAAGCCCGACTCCAGTTTTAAGGAGGTTCTACCCTAGGACCGACCTAAGGAGCTATAAAAGAATCTCTCCAGCAGCAGAAGAGAGGACACACACGAAAATCATCATTCATCAATCAAAAGTTACTTTGTTTCTTATTCATCCTTGTTCCTAGTTTCCTAGGTATTGATCTTTATACTAAATTGTTAGACCTTGAGAAGTTAAGAGGTTGTCACTACTCTACTAAGATCCACGACCCTCTAACTTTCTATTTCTCTATTTTTATCTTGTATGCAGCTCATTAATCCGGTAAGGAATTGTCATACCGTTACCATGTCTGAGTATTTACCTTATTAGATCTAGATTTTTTCATATGGTTTTCTATGAATTGCTAAAAATAATTTAATCAATAAGGTTTTATCACAAAGTTCTTTGCTAAAGTTGTTCGTAACTGATATAGTGGAATTGCTAACATTCTTTTATCAATCTTAGCCGTGATCTGATAGCATAGATGTATCAATGATCGACGTATCTTTTTGTAGTGAGCAAGAAGCGTTCTATGCCATAGTCAACACTTGTTCATACACCTTGTAAAAAAGATCTAGCTTAATCTCTATTGCTTTATTATTTCCAGCAACAATCTAAGGAGACTTTGAGATTTAGGTTTTTAAACAAAGGCTTTGCTGTGAGACATCCTTAGGGTAAAGTAAAATAAAGTGCCTAGAGTTCTAGAACCAAGAGATATAAGTTTGATTGAGTACTTAAATTCATAATTCATAGTTGCCAATTGAAATTCTCCAACATCTAATACTTTCCCAATATTGAATACAAACTGGCGATTTACAACTCTCGTTTTCAAAGGATTTACAAATGAGATTTCTTAATAACATTGATCATCCCTAGCTCTTTGTGGGATCAATAACCTAAATACTACATCTGTACACTGTGCACTTGTCGTAGGTTTTAGGTAAATTATTTCACACATCAACTATGACGAAATCACCTACTAAAAACTATGTTATTGTTTCATTAATCACTGAAGTAGTACTTAATTCAGCTTTATAATCAATATTCCAAGTGATCAAGTTAGAATAAGCATTAAGAACTACCAAAGCATAGAATCATACAGATCATATCATGTTGAATGCATTATGGATCTATATCAATTATTGAGACCTATATCTTGTTGATACTGGGTTCAACTTCTAATTATTTGTAATTAGAGGGGTTCATTTTTGGGGATGAGTTTAGACAAAAGACAAAAGAGAAACCTCGGAAAAGAGAGTTTTATTAATCGTATTGGTTACAAAGGTGTTAACTCGTAATGTCGAGTTAACTTTATCAAAGAGAAGTATTAAACCTAGGCTATCTGGTAATTCTTCTCCCCGATTCGGAATGAATTGAATTAGTGAAGGGAGGTATGTATTTATATATCCTTAGTAGTCGGGCATGCAAGCCCATGGGCTAACCTCGGAAAAATGAAATATTTCCATTTTCCCAAGATCAGGGAATCTGTGATAAGATTTAATCTTATTCTGTCCGAGCTCTAGAATTTGGCTTGAGACGAAGTTATTTATACCCCCGCTTTGGACACTAATAATCCGATCATTCTTCACTGAGGTATCCCTCGGTGATCTGGGCCGAGGATTCTAATTCTGTTGAAGGGATTTATAACCTGATAAATTACCAGGGAAAGGTCGGCAGGGACCGAACCTCAATTATCGCCAAACTATTCATAAGGGGTGGTAAACCCACCATCAACAGTAAGTCCCCCCCCCCCCCAGTTCGTCCGAGGATGTGCTTCAGGTAGAGTTGGCGAATTTCAATAATTTAATAGCTTGTCGATAATTGAAGCTCGGTTGCAGTCGATCTTCGTCTTCAATAATTTGAAATCTTCATATTTCTTCTTGACCTCGATCCAAGAACCGCTATTTCGATCCTATCAAAACCCTTTACTTCCTTGCGACGTGTCACTCTCTGACCAGGCACATTGAATGTGGAAGTGGAATAGACACACTACTCCTTATAAATATTCCCTCTCTAAACCAGAATTCAATCATTATTCTTCTCTCCCTTTAAAAATTGTAAGTTTCCCTTTTATCTCTCCAGAAAGAATGTCGAACCCCTTCATGAAAAACCTCAAAATCTATACACCTCGGGTGTTTGTATCAAAACCCAAAGAATCTAAACTCAAAGAGGAAAAAGCCCTTTCCAAACCGACAGCTTTCGAGGAGATAAATACCCCGAAGGTAGTATCCAACAAACGAGCTCCAGATTGTGCTCTATTTTTCTTCATGGCTATCTGATCTTTCTGGACCTCTTGAAGAGTTAAGGGAACCAGAATTTTCTTCTTGCCATTGTAATCAAAGAAGTAGCGGTTGGTGATTCCATCATGCATTACTCTTATATCTGATTGACATGGTCTTCCAAGTAAGATATGACCAACATCCGTTGGCAACACATCACACAGAATCTCATCTTGGTAGTTCCCAATAGATAATGGCACCATAACTTGATTTTCAACCTCCATTTCTCCTGCTTTGTTTAGCCATTGTAACTTGTAGGTTTTTGGTCTCTTCATATCCTAGCTTCTCCAACATAGACTCACTGGCCACGTTTGAGCAGCTTCTACCATCAATAACAAGGCTACACACATTATCTTGGACAACACAGCGTGTGTGGAACATGTTCTCTCTTTGCTCATCTCCTTCACTCTTGGTATGCACGTTGAGAGTCCTCCTGGTAACAAGTAATTCTCCTATAGCAGGCATCTCTACTTGTTCCTCTTCTTGTTTAGTAAGCTCTTCCTCATATTCAACTTCTCCATTCTCTCTAATAATCATGATTCTCTTGTTAGAACAAGTTCTAGCATAGTAACCATATCCCTTGCATTTGAAACACTGAATATCTCTGGTCTTAGAAGTAGTTGCAGCTTATCTACCCTTAACACTCTGTTCTTCACTCTTTGCTTTGGAAAAAGACTTAGAATCTTTCTAGAAATTTGGATTCTCATCTCTTTGATAGCTAGGTTTGCTAGATCCAAAGCTGGGCTTGTAGCTCTTTCTCTTTAACTATTTCTAAAACATGATGGCTTTGTGTAACAGCTCCTCTAACTCCACATAGTGATGAACTTCTAGCATGTCAATAATGTCTCTGTTAAGTCCTCCCATAAATCTAGCCATAGTAGATTCAATATCTTCTTGCACATCAGCTATGAGCATAAGAATCTCCATTTCTTTGAAATACTCCTCCACTGATCTGCTTCCTTGGGACAAAGTTCTCAACTTAAAGTGTAGCTCCCTATGGTAATGACTGGGAACATATCTTTTGCTTATAATTATCTTCATCTGATTTCAAGTATCAATAGGATAGTCTCTTGCACGCCTCCTTGCTGTAAGTAGATTTTCCCACCAACTCAAGGCATACTCTTTAAACCCAGTAGGTTGCTAGCTTCAACTTGTACTCTTGTGTATAGTCTTTGAAAGTAAACACTAGCTCGAGCTTTTTCTCCCACTCCAAGTACTCCTCTGGATCAGCAGTGCCTTTAACCTCAGGAATCTTTAACTTAAGGCCACCAAGAGAATCATTACCTTGTGGTTGTCTTTCATCTCTATTAGTTATCCTCCTTCGTGAGCTATTGGATCGAGTGGCATGGCTATAATAGCTTTTTGATGCATAATGGATTGGAATTCTCCTAGATCTTTCATGTTCAGAATGCACCATCTAATTCCTAAAGTTTTCTAGCCTTTGATCCATCATAGTGTCAGTACTGGTCATTAGAGCATCGATCAAGAGTTTAATAGGATTATTGTTGTCACCATTAGGATTTGCACCATCTTCTTAATTGTGTTATCCAGCCATTGTGCCTGGCCAAATTCAAACACTAGACAAGTAAAATAGCTCACTGGAAAACAGAATCAAACATCAAAGTTTAACAGAATTGAAACTAAAACAGATTCCTAAGCAACACGCAAAAACCCTAAAATTCGCCGATGAATCCTAATTCTCTCTCTCTCTAGGTTTTCTTCAATTTCTTTTAGTTTCTGATGCTTCCAAAGCATGAAACAGATAGAATATACCATAGTGAACAAGAATATAATAGTTTTTATCCCTAAACTTCACGATCTAGACAAAAAGTGACAAAAAAGTTGTAGGTTGTGTATCCTTTGAATTCGCGGTTTCTTTCTTAAAATCTAATAAGTTTCATCAGTTTAAGACATGATCTAATGATAATTGACCCTGATAAACAAGTTTCTAAGAAGTTTTAACCCTAATCCTCATAGATCAACAAAATTTGAAAATTTTAAAAAGATGCAGAAGATAATCGGGTTAAAGCAACACAACCTGGTATGGTGATTTGCTCTGTTACCACTTGATATGCCCCAGAATACTCTCCAAGGATTGTGTTGGTGAAGATGACAGGAATTGGAGCTCAAAAATAAAAGATGATGATGCTACACCAAGATATCATCTTAGTACTTTTCGATGCACGCTTCAGCAAGGTTGTTGCTAAGCTTTCTTTTGTTTAATTCACTTGTGAAATGGATTTTGGATGGGATAAGTGTGTATGATTGATAAAATAAGAGGGTATATGTTGAAACTTCTAAGAGGTGCGGTTTACTCTTAGATTATCAATGAAAGATTTGCTTGTAATGTTAGGATAAGGATCCAAAAACACTAAACAAGCTGTGATCAAATGATTTAGAAGATTTTTTTTAATAAAATTTGTTTGATGATTTATAAAAGAAGAGAAAGATGCATACATATAAGAGTCTAAAGTGCTTAGGAAACAACAAAGGACAACTAGCATACTTAAATGAAACAATTACTGAAATTAAACTAAGTTTGAATTTAATCACAGGCTCCTCTACTTTGGTCCCGTGACTTGGGTTTTTCATCAGAAGGCTATGATATAAGTGTTGTGAACAAAGCCTTGTTTGAAAAACCTATTTGGGACAAAACCAAACCAGGGAAAAAAAGAGTGCAAGTCACAACATCTCTTTTGATGAATTCTTAAGTGGCTTGTATCATAACCAGTGTGGTTGGATTACCACACTCAAGATTGCCTTGGATAGAGTTTAGTAACTTGTGAAAAGCTTGCTTGAACTTGATTGCTCTGATTTTTGTCATTGATCCAAGAGGAATGTGCAAGTACTTATCTTCATCTCCTCTAGCCTCCTCCGAGTCTAGCTGCTCCTTAGCTTCATCTTGGTCTTCATTAGATTATGGTCCAAGCTCTCCTTCTTCTCCATTAGCTTCCTCAGTTCCAATGCCAACCATTATCATAACACCAAACCAAATGAAATACCAAATAGATCACACCCTAGAAGCAATCCTCAACCTTATCTATACAAGATCAAGACTCAAACCTTAATTCATAAAATCACTACTCACTCATGAAAAGCTTGATTTCCATGGTGGTCAATGGTATAATGCAAAATAAAACAAAGTAAGACTTGAAAGATTTTAGAGATACCAAAACTAAATAACATATTTCAAAATAAACCTAAGAATCACAAAGGATCCCCATCAGAGAGGATTTAAGAACCCTAATTTCTCAAAAACGAAAATAAGGAGGCAAGATCAAAGATGATAAAAAAATATCCTAAAATAAAAGAGTATTTCTTACTCTAATTAGTAAATAAGAAAATCAACTAGGTAAATATAAAAGGTTAAAGAATTCAAAATGATGTCATCGCCGGTGCTGGAACATCGGCAGCTTTAGAAAATTAGTTTGTCACAGTGTCGTTATGGCCGGCGTCGCCAGTGATGGCATCGTTTTGGTCTTCAATTTTTTCTTCTTCTTTTCTCTCTTGTTTCAAATCCAAATTGTGATTCGCTTCTTCTTGAGACTTCGTGCATTAGCTCCACATATGCATTCCTCTCCTTGATGCATCCTTAAGCTCTTCTTCTTTTTCACCTAAGACTCACCAATGACACAAAAATGCATGCATACAACTATTTAAGGCTCCTAAATGCTTTTTAGAGTAAAACTATTCATAATTAATGCATATTAAACAAATAGTGGACATTAATGCTCAAATATTGGTGAAAAACAAACCTAAAAAAGGCTAAAATATGATTATATCACTACTCTCTGAGTCGAACTCTCTTTCATGTTTGCTGAGTAAACTTGTCATCGTGGGCTAGATTCGTGACGTGGGATTTAGGCCAAACAGTCACCAAACACCGCAATCAGAAAGAACATGACAACTCATAGAAATGAGGCTAAAGGACTCAAATGTTTTTGTTTTGTGGGAAAGAAAGGCGTTTCGAAGCTAAATGCTCACTATATTGGTCAAGAATAGATCAATTTCTGAACTTGAGGCAGTATCATGGTGATAGTCGAAGAAAACACAGAGTGTGGCTGAATAAATCCAGCATTTATGCTGCCTCAGCACAAGACTCAAGCTGGAGGAATCTATAAAAAGTTGAAAGATGCAACATGGCATATGCTTAGCTGGACCAAAGTGTATGTGAGGCATGGATTTTTTTATAGTGGTTGTTCTCACCAGATGACAGGTCAACTTTAGAGCTTGAAAAGATTAAGAAACATATATAGTAGAAGAGTTATCTTTAGTGATGGAAAGGTCGGAAACATAAAAAGCATTGATGAACTAAAAGGAACATATCAACCACGACTGATGGATGTGTATTATGTCAATATACTGAATGTAAGCCTCATCAAACTTGGAAAACTATGTGATCAATGGATGAAAGTAGTATTCACTAAAAACGAATGTAAAGTTCTTAATTAGAAAGGTGTGGTGATAATGGAAGGATTTAGGTTAGGAAGTAACTGCTATGTCTGGAGAAGTGACTCTTGTAGCAGTAATCCAAACACAAAAAGATATCAGCCTCCGCAACAACAATGGATGAAAGTAGTATTCACTAAAAACGAATGTAAAGTTCTTAATTAGAAAGGCGTGGTGATAATGGAAGGATTTAGGTTAGGAAGTAACTGCTATGTCTGGAGAAGTGACTCTTGTAGCAGTAATCCAAACACAAAAAGATATCAGCCTCCGCAACAACAATCCATAAATCAAGATAGGCACATTTTTATGTGTCTTAAGGAATCTAAAAAATTCCATGAGTCTAGAATTTCTCATCACTTAAAAACAACATAAGTGAATTTGAAGAAAAACAAAATGTGTTGAAAGAAGAAAGAAGAAACAAGATTACTCCAAAAACATGAAATAGATAGTAAAGGAGAAACTGCAACGCAAACCTCAAGAGTTGCCTCAAGAAGCACAAAATAATGATGTTAAAGGAGCATGTGTGGATGAAGATATTGCATCTTCATTTGGTTTTGGTTATTCTTGATGTCATAAGAGCTTAAAGAGAATAAATAAAGGATAAGACACAATATATCGACCCGCTATCGGGCTATACAAAGGAAGAATAAGCAAGGCGTATCATGTGGTCATTGGTCGGAACAGAGGAGGGCCACGTGAAAAGTCAATAAACCGACTCTGACTCGTATCGACCCCCTATCGGTCGATATAACCAACCCAGAGCTGCGGAATATTACGTTTTTGCCTCCGCCGACTCAAAGGACTTATAAATTGGCCTTGTGGGCTCATTTGCAACATATACTAGTTTTTATGCTTTAGTTTGTTTTATGTTCTTCATAGTTTTATTTAATACATGTGCTTTTATTTGAATGCAATTTAATCTTTTAATTTGTTTACTCTTTTATTTTAGATTTTACTTATTCCCTTTTCTTTAATTAATCTCAACCATGACTCCCACAACAACTATGTGTGAGTCATGGGCTAAAGTTTGGTTAGGTTAGAGAAGATGTGAGTGCGGATTAGGGATTATGAGTGTAAAAGTTAATTAATCTACAAATTGGATTAAAATTACTGCTAGGAGTATGAATGATCATCATAATCCATGATCTAAGGATTCTTACATCCCCACAGTGTTAGATGTTAATCAAAAGAGAGTCGATTTTGACCTTGGATTAGGAATAGAGTCTCCATTGGTATTCTTAATAGTAATGACCTTGTGTTCTTCTTTTATTGACATTTGGTTAGAAGCATAATGAATAATGTAGGGATTTAAGAGTAACGCTTTACTATCCTCTTCATAGCATGAAGAACTTCTAGTTACACAAGTAGGGGTACTATATGATTGTGGATGTGTTTGCATACATAAAGCAAATAAACACGTTTGTATCCTTTCAAAAGACTTAAAATGTTTGGAGAGTAGTTAAAAAGAGTTAGTTGGTGCTAAGAAATTGTTGAATCAATTAGTGGACGTAAAATTGAACCATCACAAAAAAGTACTTCTTAAGATATCTAAGAGGCATAGTGTTCCCGAAACATCTAGATTACCACCTTCTCATCACTCTATGAGTCACTACCCTATCTCACTATCCTCTAACCAATCCCACCAAGCTTTTAACCATAATAGTAATCGTGACTTCTCGTTCGCTAAATTCTTTTTTTTTATTTATGATCACAACTTCCTAGTAACAACTAGGATCGTCAGCAATTAAACCAATAAACAAAACCCCCTACTTTTACATTCGGTTTTCAAACTTTTCGATAAAAATCGCTAACTCATTTGGGTTCGATCCCTCAATTGCTACAACAAGTATTGCTTATACTTGGATAACGATTAAGATTTTTTATAAATCTAAAACTTGAAAAAAACAAGTATTACTTATACTTGGGTAACGATTAAGATGTTTTATAAATTTAAAACTGGCGAGTTTTTAGCAAAAGTTTGAAAAAATACATTAAAGTCAGATTTTATCTTGGTTTACATTAGTATCGAGTTTATTTGGCTCGAAAACATACATCACAATCATTTTATAAATCCAAGCTACTAGTAGATAAATGTTTAGAAACCGGTAATAGACCCATTACACAAGAAGACGAATGACTCATACGGTGATGCCATAAAGCTCCATCATCACCAATACTTTTCTAAGACTTGTCACAGTCTTAATCCCGCAAAAGTGGTAAATCCCCTCGTCCAGTCGCTCACCCACTCCAATCAACATCCTCGTGTTGTGGTCTTGTAACACCACAAGACCATCAATAACTAGTCCAACACAATGATTCTCAGAAACCAATTGGCCAAAGGAAATCACATTCGTGTGAAATCCATCAACGAGAAAAACATTATCCAGACGCAAATGTTTAATTAATTGGACAGTGCCTTGTTGAGCCGAAATAGCATCGGTTCCTGCGGGTAAACTGACAGAAACAGAACAAATAGATCGTAAATCGGAGAGAAAATCTTCATGACCCGTTATATGGCGTGTAGCACCGGTGTCAACGATTTAAGTGACATCGTTCTTACCACTCAAACGATTAGTGTTTTCTGGTTCAAAAACTCGAAGAAGTGTGTTCCATTGAGCATCAGAGAAACCACTCAATCCTTGTTTATCGACTTTGGTTAGTGCCAGAGAATTTTCTTGAATCTATTCAAAAATTTGTGACGGATTAGCACGACGAGTAGACGCAATAGTAGAGGACGAACACAGCTTAGAATTCGAGCTTCCAACTCGTGATCTCGGGCGATCTCTCCACCAAAGAGGAAAACCAATGGTGCGTAAAAAGCGAGCCGTTTCATGTCCAATGTTGTTGCAGCTTGTGAAGACAGTGTCGGAGTTGTCACAAGCAGTAGTGTTGTTGTTCCATGAGTTTGAAAGTGGAGCAGAGGTGGACCCTGGACCATGAGCAATCAAGCTCATCAATTATGGTTCCTTGCGAGCATTGGTGAGAACCTTCTCGTTTGGAACCAGTATTTGATAGATGGAATCCAAGTCTGGAGTCGAAACTTGAGCACAAAGTTGTTGTCGTACTGTGCCTTGAATATCGTCAAGATCAAATAAGAAATCATGGACCCGAATTATGTCTATCACAAGCTTTTGCTAGAACACTGATGCTTGAAACGTTATTCCCCAAAATTAACTGCAAGTGCACAGTGTACAGTTGTAGTATTTAGGTTATCGATCCCACAGAGAGCTATGGCTAGTTTGGATTGAGATGCAAAAGTAACCGAACTATGACAATTCTAATATGCTAATGGCTTGTGATGTGTTGCAAACTTTAAAACGAACATTAGATCTAAAGGAAATCAGTTGGGAAAACTGGGAATCACGGTTTTTGGTGACTTTTTGAACTCTAAACACTTTAAACTACTTAATCCTTTTGGTGTACTAGAAAATAGCCTTTATTTAAATCCCTAAATCTTAAATCTCTTTGGATTGTCGCTGAAAGTAAATAAGCTTTAGTGTGAACAAGTTAGATCTGTTCAAAAGGTGTCTAAACAAACGTTCGTTTGACTTAGAACGCACCTTGCTCACTACAGACTCTTCCGGCGTCTCTATCTCCGTCTCCGGTAGAAAGATCGACCTTGATAATCTAAAAGTGGTTAATTACGTCACCTCTAAATATGAAACACTGTTTGTAGTGAAGAATCATGTGGCTTATCCCACAAATCAAAACCGTTTAGAATGCTCCCTTGTAAACCCTTTGAAAACCCTAGATCTAATGAATAAACTACTCAGACATGGTTTTAGTAAAACAAATCATCTTTTTATGAATGAAGTGCATATAAAACGAATTAGACAACAGAAGATCAGAGGTTCACAAAGCTCTAATGAGAAAGAACACTTCTCTAACCTTCTTCAGAGTCTAGAATAATTGATAAGAACAATATCTAAAAGCTAAAAACAATGGAAACAAAAAGCAAAGAGAAACTTGTATTGCTCTGAGTTCTTTTGTGGTGCGTTTCGGTTGCTGCCTCTTCTAGTGCCTAAGAGGTGCTTATATAGGTCGTGAATGAGTCTTAGGGTTTAGGGTTCCGCGAAAAGCCCGATAAGAAAATCTTCTAAATTAAGTCGGCGTCACAGTCGGTCGACTGCATCTCTTCCAGTCGGTCGACTCGGGGCTCGCAGCAACATTTCTTCATTTTGGCTCCAAATCTTCTAAGTCTTCTCAATTCACGTGGAAACTTCCATAAAACCTTCTTTCTAGCTCTTTTTGCTCCAAAGTGTCTTTTGCTAGTAAATCATGCATAAATGCTCAAAACATGCTACAAAGACTCCATAAAACCTACTATATCATGGTAGAAAACCGGTAAAATCCATGATATATCAAACTCCCCTAGACATAAACCTTTGGTTGTCCTCAAGCAAATAATCAAGGCTGCTAGGTAAAGTTAACGACTTTGGGAACTCATTGGGAAATCACAGAAGCGAAAATTTTATTCAAACCAGAACCAATCAAGTCAAGACCAACACGTACATTTCCTATCAACTTAACAATCTTCCATGCATCCCCCACGATTTACAAGTCAATCAATCCAAAGCATCATAGCTATTTCAAAACCATAGAAGTACTGCCCAAGGAACAAGTTCCTTCCCTTTTCAATATCATAATAAGAAGTCATAAAATTACTTCACTCTCCTCCAAGCTTATTCATTTCTTTATCTTTTAAAACTCTCAAGGTTTAAGCGAATAGTGGTATCGTGGGAAATTTTCCTAACCTCGCAGTCAACCAGGTTCTCAAAGGTTTTAATGCATGGTGGTATCGCAGGAAATTTTCCTAACCGCATAGATCTCGAACTTCTAGTGATGAATAATTGGCATCCTAAGGATTCACTAGGCAATCGGATGTTGTGTTGCCTTAGTAGTAACCAGTGACTGGGCGGTCTTCATCACCACGAGATCATTTTCATTTTGACATGCAAGATTACTCACCCTGTCAAGAAGACTTATTAGTCTGATCATCTGACTCTGCGTAGATGTCACAAGCTCTTCCACCAATCTCTCTAGTGCCTTGAATCTTTCTTCCTTCACGAATTGGAAGCAATGTGGTGGTAGTGGAATTTGGTTGAGTGGTGGTGGCCGCTTGTAACTGTATGTTGTAGAGGTGTCATGAGTGGTTGATTGCGGATGATGGTTAATGATTCTCCCTTCCGGCTCTGTTCTGAATACATGATTGGCTGTTGCAGTACTTGCTTCGTTTTGAAATTGTGCTGAGTCACTCGGAACAGTTTTTTGGAGTGGTCCTATCTCCTTGAATTTGATTGAATTACTCGTCATGAATTGGTTTTTCCCTTTTTGGGTGAGCCATTTGGATTCCTCAACAACTTTCTTTCTTCCTTTGATCTTATTCACGTACTGCGGGTTGTTTTCCAGTGACTTCACGTCCTGTATCTTGGGATTGGTGATGCTCATACCCGGGGGTTCCTTTGCTTTTACCTTCTGCTCGATTATACAAATCGTCATTTTCTTAAGTGCTCCCTTCTTGTCAAGAGAAGGTCTCCCTTTGAGCGGCTCCTCAATCTTCAATAGTCTCGGATTGGATGCTCTTCCTTGTGGTTGGATTCTGATGTTGAAATGGAAGATTGGTGTGAAGCAACTTTGAAAGAGATTAAATGCTTCTTTGCTCGAGATCTCGAGTCGATCGTCCCTCAATGAGAGACTGTCGTCTCCAGGGTGGTTGCTAGACTTCATGACCAGGTCGTTCGACTGCAATGCTTCGGTTTGTTCCTTTTTCTTGATTCCTTGATTGTAAGTTCTCCTTGGTGGTCTGATTACTTGAAGCATTTTTAGTTCTCCCATGGATCTTGATCCAGCTCCTCTTTCGATATCTATTTTCAAATGAGGATGACTTCGCGGCTTCCCATATTGATTTCCTCCTCCAAGATTTTCGTTCACCATTCTTCTTCTTCTTTCTTCAACGATCTCTTGTTGATTGTTCATACTCATCCATCTGTAATTCCCATCTTTTTGTACCCTCCTAAGTGGTTTCATCGCGTTGCTTTGCATGGGTCCTCGGGTTGACTGCTCCTGAGCCTTCCTTTTGCCTTGGTAATGGGCATCTTCTTCTCTTCCATGATTTGAAAGTTCAATCATTAGTAACCTCCTCTTGATCTTTTGGATCTCCCTGTCGTGCCTTAATGCTTTGATTTGACTGGTACCCCTGTTATTTGCGCTTTCACTCCTTACATAATCTTGTATTATCTGGGTTCCCTTCTTGAAATTCAGAGCGTCAAAATTTCCATTGCTCATTGTGTCCAGGATGACTTGATTCTCCCATAGCAAACCATTATAGAAGATTGAAACCATGATTTGGGCAATTGCGCAGGTGGTCCTCCTGTCTTCTCTATGCTTCATTGAAAGTCTCGTCCTCGGATTGCATAAATGATGCAATGTTCATTCGTGGTTCAACCAAGAACTTATCAATAAACATTTCACTCAGATTTTCCCACGTCTTGATATTCTTGGATTCAAGTCTCTCATACCAAAGTAGAGCTCATCCACTCAAAGAGTACTTGAAAAGGTTTAGGCATAACTTGTTCTAGGTACCTTCATCCTTGGCAGTTCGTGCCAGTGTGTCTTCTACTTCCTTCAAGTGTCTCAGAGGGGTGCTTCTTCCATTCTCATAAGGCTCGATCTCCAATAGACTTCGTATCACCTTGGTATTGATGTTGAGCTCACTTTCTTTTAGTGTGGCCTTCATGTGGTTTGGATCGTACCCTCGTCCAGGGTAGAAATTTTGTTCATAACTTCCATCATTGGTGGTAGCATAGACATCATCTTCTAGTCCAGACATCTCCTTTTGACCTTCTCTTTCCGTCTTGAAAATAATCGAATTAGGTTTCTGCCTCCAGGTCGGTCGACTTCGTGGAAGTCGGTCGACTCGGGTCTGGTCGACTGGGCTTGTGCGGATGGAACAAATTGTTTCTCCAGAATTTGAGTTGATCATGCGCCCTTCAGTGCTTTTTGAGTCGAGGATCTGTCTAGATTCGACTGTTGTTTCTTCTTTCCTCTTTTCTTCTCTTGAAAAATCGTTCGTCGAGTTGTTCGATGTTGACATGCTCATCACTCCTTGTGCTACCTTGGATTTGTCCTCCATTGTCTTGTTTTCAGAACTTTCAGCAGTGTTGGTACTGCTTTCGTTGGCTGTCTCAGTGGCTTCCTCCTCTTTCTCTTTCTGCTTTTCTTTCTTCTCCTCTTGAGGTGGATCACGAGTCGGTCGACTGAGTGATATTGTCGGTCGACTCGGGTGTTCGTCCTCTTCAATTGATCGGCTTTGCGTGTCTCTTTCCTGATTCATCATGAGTTGTTACCTGTATCAAATCAGAATAAAGGTTTCCAGACGTCTCAATCGAAAAATATCTTGATGCAATGTTATGCAAAATCTTAATGCAAATTTGCTAATGAAAACCAAACTAACACCGAAGCTCCCCGGCAACGGCGCCAGAAAAACTTGATGCATGAAAAGTTATTCACCCAAAATTAACTGCAAGTGCACAGTGTACAATTGTAGTATTTAGGTTATCGATCCCACAGAGAGCTATGGCTAGTTTGGATTCAGATGCAAAAGTAACCGAACTATGACAATTCTAATATGCTAATGACTTGTGATGTGTTGCAAACTTTAAAAGGAACATTAGATCTAAAGGAAATCAGTTGGGAAAACTCGGGATCACGGTTTTTGGTGACTTCTTGAACTCTAAACACTTTAAACTACTAAATCCTATTGGTGTACTAGAAAATAGCCTTTATTTAAATCCCTAAATCTCAAATCTCTTTGGATTGTCGCTGAAAGTAAATAAGCTTTAGTGCGAACAAGTTAGATCTGTTCACAAGGTGTCTAAACAAATGTTCGTTTGACTTAGAACGCACCATGCTCACTACAGACTCTTCCGGCGTCTCTATCTCCGTCTCCGGTAGAAAGATCGACCTTGATAATCTAAAAGTGGTTAATTACGTCACCTCTAAATATGAAACATTGTTTGTAGTGAAGAATCACGTGGCTTATTGATGCGTGAATTGTTTTCACCTAAACTAACTGCAAGTGCACAGTGTACATTTGTAGTATGAAAGGTTAACGATCCCACAGGGAACCAGGTGATTACCGCAGATCTGGTACTTTGAAACTTGTCAAAGCAAAGCATGATTAGTAACATTAGTGATATCATTAGACTAAAGCAAATGTGATGTTTCATCATTGGTTTAAAGGCGCTAGATCCAAAGGAAATCGCAGGAAATATAGATCAACAATCAATCAATAATCAATAGATTCACGAACACAGAAGACGATATATATAATAACCGATCTCTCGAGATATTATACCTATGAGTTAATCATTAGATCAGAAAGGATGCTTTCCAAACCTTATATGAAAACACATGCAATGAAACAGATCTGATTGTTCATAACCTTCCAAGCCAAACTCTCATTTGTACAAGGACAAGATTACCTACTAAAAACCATGTTCCGGAATCATTACCCAATGGTGTATTGGTGTAACTCCTCCTATGAGCAATATTCTAAATGGCCAGATCAGAATAAAGTAGATAATACCATTAAAGTGGAGAATATTGATTATATCATGTTGAATGCATTAGAGATCTATAAAACCATTGAAAACCCTAGATCTAACAAGTTATCTACTCGCACATAGGAAAACTCATGCACAAAGTAAACTTCATAAAAGTAAAGAGGTTCGAGATACAAAATCAGTATATTGGTATGAAGAACAGATCTCTTCTCCCCTTCAAGCTCTCAAGCAAAGCTAGTGTAGCAAAACCCTAGAAATCTAGAAAGTAAAGTAATATTTGGTGGCTGTGATTCATGATTCTCTTGTGATTCGTGATTCTCTTGTGATTCGTGATGGCTGCTCTCTGCCTCTTAAGACTCCTTTTATAGATTTTTAGGTCGTCATTAGGTCATAACCTCCTTAAAACTTGAGTCGGGCTTGATTGGAGCTAAACGGGCCAGTCTTGTAGAATTCGTCAGAATGGACCTTCTTCAGTAAAATAACAATATCTCGCGCTCCAGAACTCCGTTTGATCCGATTATAAATGGAAATGAAAGTCAACTCTCGGGGCTTTGATTTGATATGTAATTTGTCTATTATACCCTTCCTGTAGGTCGGTCAATTGTCCATTGACTTCCATACTTCAATTCTGGCTCTACACTTTCCTTTTCTGACAATTGCTCCAATTCTTTCCTTTTTGCTTCATTTTGTTTCCTTTTGCTCCAAAACACCTTTTGCTTGTAAAACCTGTATAAATACCTAAAACACACTAGAAAGACTCGATAAAACCAGTCATATCATGGCATAATATGAGACATCACTTATCCTACAAATCAAAACCGTTTAGAATGATCCCTTGTAAACCCTTTGAAAACCCTAGATTTAATGAATAAACTACTCAGACATGGTTTTAGTAAAACAAATCATCTTTTTATGAATGAAGTGCATATAAAACGAATTAGACAACAAAAGATCAGAGGTTCACAAAGTTCAAATGAGAAAGAACACTTCTTTAACCTTCTTCAGAGTCTAGAACAACTGATAAGAACAATATCTAAAAGCTAAGAACAATGGAAACAAAAAGCAAAGAGAAACTTGTATTGCTCAGAGTTCTTGTGTGGTGCGTTTCGGTTGCTGCCTCTTCTAGTGCCTAAGAGGTGCTTATATAGGTCGTGAATGAGTCTTAGGGTTTAGGGTTCCGCAAAAAGCCCGATAAGAAAATCTTCTAAATTAAGTCTGCGTCACAGTCGGTCGACTGCATCTCTTCCAGTCGGTCGACTCGGGGCTCGCAGCAACATTTCTTCATTTTGGCTCCAAATCTTCTAAGTCTTCTCAATTCACGCGGAAACTTCCATAAAACCTTGTTTCTAGCTCTTTTTGCTCCAAAGTGTCTTTTGCTAGTAAATCCTGCATAAATGCTCAAAACATGCTACAAAAACTCCATAAAACCTACTATATCATGGTAGAAAACCGGTAAAATCCATGATACATCAAACACACTCGTACTTGTTGCGAAGCAAGTCTTCTGAGGATTACACTCTTGCAAAGAATCCAAAATTTATGTGAGGCGACCAAAGTAGTTATTGATAGACGATCCTTGTTTTCGACATGAAACAAGAGCGACACGGAGTTGCTGAAGGCGTGCTACACTCGTAAAAAACAAATTCATTTTGAAAAGATCCCAAAATTTCTTTGTCGTCTCTCTATGCGAAATATTCAACCATAATTTATCATTTATCGTCAGTTTCATTCTGGTAATGATAAGATAGTTGTTAGCTATCCGAAGCCGAATTTCCTCCGGCAACTCAACGCCATACGAAAGCTAGCATCCCATTCATCGTAGTTCAGACCGGTTAGAAAAGGTTTCGAAACTACCAGTCTGGGATAGTCTCCATTTGAAAAGTTGTACGGAGATATTGTCATTCGCGTTTTCTCGCTAGCGGATTTTTCGTATCCATGATGAAGGAACAAGGAGGATTCACCAGGTAAAGTATGTTTAAGAAAAACAAGTCACAAAGATACGATGAAGATGAGTACAAATATCTCATTGCCGGCCTCGATATTCGGCGCACATGTTTGGTTTATATGCGGTTATTTTTGATATTACGTGATTTTTAATTTCGTGGATATTTGCGATGTCATTTGGGGTCGGAAATCTCGTTAAATAAACCGGTTCGAAAGTTGAGCGAGGCGAAAGATAGGAATGGCGAAGTGATCGTCGTTTTATTGATTTAAATGCGAGGTCGTTTTACAAGGGAAAGATAGTATGATATTACGAAAAAAAATTCGATGCAAATATCGAGGCCTAACACTAACCGACAGGATCATAAGTGGTGTAAAACGCGATCTGAGTTCGTCGAACTGTTCTACCTAATCTTTGTATTCTCTCGTTAGAAATCAATGTCATTTACAATAAATGAGAAGAATTATTTATACTAATCTCGCCGACTTTAAGGATTGACTTATAGCTTGGTCTATTCCGAGAATAGACTTCTAATTAGGTCTAACGAGCCGCATGCGACGACGCGCATGCGCTGTATTCTATCTTTGGAAAGATGTTGGCCGACATGTTTCTAACACCAAAAAGGTGTGACGTGACGTATCCATCACTTTATATTTAGTCTCCTTGAGGTCGACATTTGGTGTCAGACAAAAACGTTTAATGAGGTGCATCATATTCCAGACTTGCGTTCTCCATGTCGTCATGGATTTTTAGTTTCAGACGATTTCGAATTTTCCTGCGATTTGGGTATGGAGGTGGGTTTAGACCCACCTCCAATATATATTCACAAAGATCAATAAATTAAAAACACCTAGATCAAGTAAACACGTGAGGAAAATTTCAATTTTTTGCAAAGTAAATAAGATTTTGCCTTGGTAATGTTGGTCCAATAAAGATAAAAAAACCATAAGAACATCTTCATTGGAGATTTTTACGAGGGGTTCTTAAAAAAATTAATAGAATATTATAAGTTCCACGTGAATAGTAAAGAAACAGATTCTTAAAATTTTTAAATAAGAACCGATCCTTACACTGTTCACGCGACGTGGCATGCCACGATTGATCCGTTTAAAAATTGTAATTCCAACTTAAAAAATAATTAAAAATGTTAAGAACCTTTTTTAAAAACTGGAGATGCAGGAAAAAGGTGAGCATAAAAAAACACGTGGGATCACGTGAGACCTCGCGTGCCTTTTACTGTACAGATAATAGTATAATTGTGAAAATAAAAGATGGGACCCACGTGGACTGACCCCGACCCTTCGGTTTGTAGTAATAATGTAATATAAGTTTCTTTCTCCTACAGCAAAACAAATATATACACAATAAAATTAAATTTGTCTGACAGATTGTGTCAGAAATACGTATTTTGTTTTCTCTTAGACATGTGAATTCTCGCCCTCCTTTGCGTCTTCTGCTTATTTTTTGTTCTTCCTCAATTTTATGTATTACGATTTCATTTTAGATATGTTGTATCGATCTTTCAATCTAAGATTTAAGGGAATCAAGGTTGATATGTGAGCGTACCGGAGTGCGCACAAGATACTTAACGAATATTTTGGGGAGATTAATTGCGGTTTGACTGAGAAATTAAACGGTTTGACCGAATGATTAACGTAGTAGATGGATGACGTGACTTTAATACCGTGGCGTCCACGTGGTGTGAACTTTAAGAGGGTCGGAATTCTCCGTAGAAGGAACTAAATTCGGTAATTGAATAAAGAGAGGCAAGAGAAAACGACGTCGTCGTTGTTTATAGATGTTTTAGCGACGTGCCACAAAGAAGCGACGTGCCGAGGTATTGAAAGGAGAGAGCTGGTTCTCGGGGAGCGTTCCTCCGAGGTGTAGTAGCGAGGTGCCTAATCCTGGGCGGGCTCGAATATTGGGCCTACATCGTTCTGGGCTGCAGCTATCTGGTTCTAGGCTAGCTTTTCAGGCTTATCAGTTTGGACCCAGATCCTGATCCGGATCGAGCCGTGGGTGTGCTAAAACCACCCCCAACAGTTAGTCCCCCAGTCCAATGACGTGTCGCTTAGTTATTGGATTTCGCGAATGTCGAGGCGTGAATCCGGGGAAGATCTGGCGTGTTGAGGTATATTAGTTTTGAAGACGTGTCGCCTGGCGATAAGTTATTACTACGGCGGGGTTCCAATCGAGGACGCTTCGATCGAAGGGACGTGACGTTCACGTGTTCCTTGTCATCATTACGACTATTAATGAGCGTCGCTTCGCTCGTTGATAAAGAGGTTTTGGCATTGTGGGCTTCCATTAGACGATTCCTTCTGTACTTCCGCTATCTCTTCAGATTTTTTTTCTTAACTTCGATTCTTTCTGCTTCTTCTATTATGGCGAACTCGTCGGAGCCGATCTTTCAGTCTGGTGATAAAAACCTACCGCGGGCGACTGATTCCGGGAGAACGCAGCCGCCTACTTCTCGGGATATCTAGGCGGGTGGTTCCCAAGGGAGGACCGTTGCGGTTCCCTCGTCGCAGGCGGGTTATAGTTCTTTGGTTGGTGGGTCGGACGCGAATCCTACGGCGGAAATCGTACGACGTCGCAAGGGAAAATATGTCGTCGTTGCCTTCGCTGGTCGGGATATTGGTGCGTCGCTGTGTACCCCATCTTCCCTAAGCCTGATTCTTCCGCTGGAGGCACGGAAGCGAGTGGAGATTAGGTTTTCGGAGAGGAACCAACGGCCTTGGGATTGCCCGGAATGCTTTTTTACTCTTTACGAGTGCTATTTCTCGGAAGCGGGGCTCTGCTTTCCCGTTCCGAGGATTGTGACGGAATACTGCCGGCGTCGCGGCGTAGCGATATCGCAACTGACCCCGGCGGCAGTCCGGAATATAGTGGCGTTGAAGTGGCTTGCCGATCGGGCTGGCCACTCGGTGGATGCGAGTTATGTGGAGGAGATGCTCAATCTATGCTCAAATAACTCAAACATGCGTGGGACCTTCTACGCCCCTTTCAAAGTCAACAAGCAGTTGTTGAAGGAAGTGAAATCGAAGATCCAAAACTGGTCGTCGAGTTTCTTCTTTATCCGGGTTGGCGAGCGCTCTTTGGAGGAGGTAGCTCCTACGCCGCGGAGGGTTTGGGTCGACGAAAAGGCGGGTTGCGATAAGTTGGCTTCCAGGGAGAGGAGCTCGGTGGGGAAGGTGAACCCGTTGCCTTGGGAGGTTGTCTTTAAGAAGATGACAACTCATTACGCGGCGCTGCGGGCGGCGAGTAAGTGATTTTTTTTTTTTTGTCTCCGACTTGTTTAGTTGGTACTAATTTTGGTCCTGGCCTTGATGTGTCAGGTCCGGGCGACTTTAGCATCCCGGTGTCTGGGATCCCGGCATCTCATAAAAGGTCCCGGGAAAGTCCCGTTGCTACGGCGAAACGACAGAGAACCGGTGAGTTCAGGTTTCTGGATCCAAAGGATAATCCGCGGTCCTTGGATCTTGAAAGGCGGGGGCGCCTGCCGGCTTTGGGAACGTCTGGGTCGTCCGGGGCAGGGACGGCACCTAAAGGTCGAGTCGATATCGATTCTTGGGGGAAGTCGATCGCCGTTTCTGGGGATGTCGAGCTGGCGTTGTCGGAACCTCGATCGGGAACGCCGCGGTTGATGGGGCAGTCTTTTCGTGCCTCCCGATCGCGTCGTGTAGGTAACCCTGGGGAGCAAGGTTCGGCATCCGGGTGGAGAGTTGGGCTCTCCTTATGGTTTCGAGCTCTCTTATGCTGGGGAGGGCCCAATTACTCGCGACCCGGAGTGGTGCGCGCACCTACTGTCTCGGAAGTGTTTTGGGAACGAGGTTGCGATCGGTTTTCAGCATATTGCCGAGGTGAGTTTCCTAGAGGGAAAAATTATTATCTTTTATCATTTTTTTTTAACTTTGCTACCTCGTTGGTGATTTGCGAGCCTTGTTTTTGCAGCATGTTGCCTCGTATAACAAGGTGCTTGATGCCTTCGACGATGAGCTTGAGAAGCAGCGCCGCGAGGTTGACACTCGTGATAGGGAGATCGAGGGCTTGCGGCTTAAGATGGCTGAGTTGGCCGTGCAGGCGAAGGGAAAAGCTCCTGCCACAAAGGGAGGGGTCGTGTCGGAGTCCGTGCGGGATGAGTTAGACCAGCTGGCCGAGATGATTCTGCGGTACCACGATTTTGAGCAGGTCGTGGCCGACTACCTCCGTGACCGTGAGAGGGGGCAGGGGTATGTCGCCGAAGTTTTGGTTGCTCGCACCAGGCTGGACACGATGCGCGAACTGAGGGGTGCCAGGGTCCCGGTTCCAGCGGACGCGCTCGAGGAGGCGGCGGCAGCGGTTGAGGAGGCCGAGGGCGCTTTTAGGGCGACCCGGGTGGCCCAGCTGGATTTCCAGGACCTTGTCCGAGATGAACTTCAGTGGACCGTGGTCGGGACCGAGGAGGAAGCAAGCAGGAGGGAGCTTGGGTCTGACTCGTAGGACCGCATTCCGTGGTGCCCTCCGATTTTTTTTTTATGTTTTTGTATTTTCTGTAAGACTTGGCTTGCGAAGTTGCCGTAAAACCTCGAATTTTATTTAGAATAAAACTTGGTTTCGCGGTTCTCGGTGTGTTATGTCTTAGAAACAAAAATTACAGTGTGGAATGCATTTTTGAAATTGCAAGGTGCGATACCCGGCTTAACTTCAAGAGGCGCAATGCTCGGATTAGATGTGCGAGGCGCGATGCTCGGCTTTGGTCTGCGAGGCGCGATGCTCGGCTTACATTTTGCGATGCGTGATGCTCGGCTTAGAGTATCCTAACTCGCGATGAGAAGGCGTAGGTTGTTTTGACGGGTGATCAAGCCGTCCCGCGCTATGTGCGGGACTGGGTCCGGCTTATCCTTGAGTAAAAATACTTTCTCAACGAGGGGGCGCAAGTCGGAGACTGGTCTTTGTATACATTGAGAGAGGAATGTACTCGAGGGGACGCGAGCCGGAACTCGGCTTACACCATTCCCTGTGCGGGTGTTCAGATGTCCGGACTCAGTTTTCTCTGGTGTCGTGGTTTTTGGGGCATGGCCGGCTTAATTCTGCGAGGCAGACTCGGCTTATGCTGCGTTAGAGCGTTTGTAAGGAGCTTGAGTTTTCCCTCGAAACCTCGACTTACTGTATGGTGGTAGCTGTGCCTCGGGGAGGTTGCCTACGTACCCCGGAGGGATCAAGCCAATCGTAGTTTGATAGTAGGGAAATAGACGCGGGGTGTTACCGCGTGGTTTTTTTTTTTTTTTTTTTATAGAAAAAACGACGTGGTGAGGCGCGACTGCGCATGCTATGTCTACGCAATGCGTTTGAGCGGAGGTGGAGGGGGGAGGGTAGTTTCTTCCTCCTCAGTTTTGACCTCTCGTGCCCTTTTGTCGCGGTGGTCGGCGGCTTGGGGCTTGTTATGGCGTTGGTCAGACGCGTTGGCTTGACGCGGCTTGTTCGGTCTTGGTGGTAGCTGGACCTCGCCGCTAAGGAACTTTTGGTATAGGAAGTGTGCGAGAGTTTTGCAGTTTTCGGTGGAGTGGCCCGCGATTTGATGGTAGTCGCAGAAGAGGGAGAGGTTCCTTTCTTCCCTGGGACCATCTTTGGACCATTTGTTCCAATTGTTCTTGGGCGGACGATCGGTCGTGGTGTAACAGGCTATTGCTCGCTTGTCCTTCTCTTCGTAGTACTCCTTATCGACGTGCTGCCGTGGTTCCTTCGGTATGGTCGCCGCAGGCTTCTCTTTAGCCACGGGTGTCTTTGGGGGACGGATTCGTTTTTCGACGATGACATCGTCCTTCTCAAGCTCGACGAGCAAGGTTGCCTTTTGTAAGGCGTCTTCTAGTGTCAGCGGTGGGTGGACCGTGAGCTACTTTCGGAGCTGTGGTGAGTAGAGCGCATTCCTTTTGAGGGCGTCGATGCCAGCGTCGTTGGGTACCGTTACCTTGGCTGCGAGCAACTTGAGTTTTTGGACGAAGGAGGCGAGGGACTCCTTGGGTTCTTGCACGAGACCATAGAGATCAGCTGCTGATGTGAGCTTTTTAACGAAGGAGAGGTAGCGCCCGGCGAAGGCGGCGCGCAGCTGGAACCAACTGCTGATAGAGTTTGGGGGAAGGCGTGTGAACCAGTCAAGGGCGTCGCCTCGAAGATTTTCGGTCCGCCTGTGGTCTAGAGACCTGGTCGAGGATTCTGAGGATGCCCTCTAGAGCTGGGGAGGTGGTAGGAGGATCTACTGCCGGTGGCGGTCTTGTCGGAGTGGTTTCCTGGGAGTTTTGGTTCTCCTGCGACAGTGGAGTTTGCTGTTGAAATGAAGTGGTTTCCCGATGGAGCGGAGGTTGATCCTGCACTGAGAGGACCGGAGGGATTGTTGGCGTGCTGGGCGGTCCCTGGGTGCGATGCGTGGAGACCCCAAGGCCGTAGCTGCGGGGCCTCCCATAGGGGGGATCCTGCGGTAGAGTGGAAGTATGAATCGCGGTCGTCGGGGGCGAGGAGGTGTTCTAGATGATGATTGCTTGAGTTGAGGTCGTCGCGATCGACCGGACCGTGGACGAGGATGGGACGACTGCTCCTCCGAGGGCACCCAATGTCGTGGCGACTTCGATAGGTCCCGTGGGGACGGGACCGGTCGTCTGTTTGAGGGGCATGAGGTTGTTTACCATCCTCGAGGAGGGTCGAAAGGGTTACCGAAGTTCGGGAGTAAGGACCGATTCCTGATAAAGAGTCCCCACATACGGCGCCAACTGAGCGTACCGGAGTGCGCACAAGATACTTAACGAGTATTTGGGGGGGGGGGTTAATTGCAGTTTGACTGAGAGATTAAACGGTTTGACCGAATGATTAACGTGGTAGATGGATGACGTGACTTTAATACCGTGGCGTCCACGTGGTGTGAACTTTAAAAGGGTCGGAATTCTCCGTAGAAGGAACTGAATTCGGTAATTGAATAAAGAGAGGCAAGAGAAAACGACGTCGTCGTTGTTTATAGATGTTTTAGCGACGTGCCACAAAGAAGCGACGTGCCGAGGTATTGAAAAGACCGAGCTGGTCGCTGTTACAGATGTTTAGCGGCGTGCTTCAGGGAAGCAACGTGCCGAAGTGCGAAGGAAGAGAGAGTTAGTGAGATGGCAGTGGTTGAACTGAGATCAGAACCTAATTCCGGTGGACCGGAGTCGCTCACGGAGTTAACCTTGATCTAAGTAACCACGCTACTCGACTTAATCTATGATTTCTTAACTACGATTACAAGTGAGAGAAGTTAATTATGTGTCCCCTTCGTAATAAATGAAGGGGGTTTTTTATAGAAGGGCTCGGACTCGTAAGTTGACTTGTAGCCATGCTAGGCTCGAGTGGTAGGCTGCATCCTAGGGTTCGTTGATCGAAGGAATGCACATGCACGCGTCGGCGCCGTTTCTGCGATCAACTCCTTGTTTGTTCTGACAAGTGACAAAGTGCGATGTGACTCGGGTCACATCACGCTTTGTGTTGACTTCGTATGTGCTGGTTCTCGGTGAGCGTTCCTCCGAGGTGTGGTAGCGAGGTGCCTAATCCTTGGCGGGCTCGAATATTGGGCCTACATCGTTCTGGACCGCAGCTATCTGGTTCTAGGCTAGCTTTTCAGACCTATCATTTTGAACCCAGATCTTGATCCGGATCTTGCCGTGGGTGTGCTAAAATCACTCCAACAATATGTATTTTCTTTTTTTTGATAAAGGGCACTCTTGTACGTTCATATGTTGATGTGGGGTTTTCAATAATCTATAAATATATATATAAAAGGTTGGAGAATCTTTGTTTTATTGATTGAAGTGATTGATTAGAAAAGTTTGAGAGCTCAATAAATATAGAGGTGGCGAGATTGAACAAGAAAAATAAGTAAAAGAAATGGTATCTATATATATAAAGTTATTGGTTCTCTCTTCTCATGATGTCACATCATCAATTCAACACATTAAATTGTGACACCTTATCAATTCATTTTCATTTTTCTTATATATTTAATCTCTTAAAATTTATGAGGCTCATTAATGTAGAGAATTTGTGATTAAATCTATTTAAAATTAATTATTATGAACATTTATACTTATTCAATTTACATTAGTTTGACCTTTAAAATTAATAACATCAAAAAAATTATGTGAATTTAAATAAAATTTTACAGAAATCTTTATATGGAATCAATATCTTAATTTCTTTCTTTTATAAGTTTTAAAATATTTATTATTACACGGTAAAAAGGGATAAAAAAAATAGTGGTATGTCATTGTTCAAGAAATTTTTTTTAGAATTCGCAAGATGGTTGATTTAAGTTGATTATGTTCAACCAGGAACTTCAAATATGTAGAATTTCAGGAAACTTAGGGATGAGCAGTTCAACTTTTGGAGGTAAAAAGAGTACTTATTCCGATAGTACAATATCTATACCCGGCCATGTTGGATGAGGTTTCGTTTGATTAAGAGATGCTTTTGAAAAACTTAGAAAATACCTAAACCTTTCATGTGATATGCAAGAATTGATGCATATTACAAGAAGCATATTAAGATAAACTAAACGATAACATGTAAGGGAGAATCTTTGGAAACACCAGCGAAAAATATAAAGGATACCATAATATTAGATAGAGAAATAAGAAACATGAAATATGAAATAGAGGTTAGGTTTAACCAAGTCAAAAGTGGTGTATATGGTTCAACATCTCATGTTGGGAGTATATAAAGAGAGAAAACAATGTCCAAGGTCTATTGGAAGAAATTTGAACGCTTCTATGTTTGATAAATAGACATCCAACTCATATTCCAAAAAAGATAAGTGTAGGTATGAGTTTTTCTCTAACGTATGACTTGAATCTCTTGAGAGCTCTGTCCCTCTTTATTTTAAAAATGATGGAGGATATTTGTAGCAGTAGATTGACTCCAATTTTTTAATTGGGTTTTGCGTGGTTCGATTGGATTGTGTTTAGCTATGAATATTATATGTCATATTGTAAAGTTTTTTAGGGAGTATATAAACTAATGATAAAATATATATGTACTATGTTGCATAATAATTTATTTTATCAACTACATATAAAATATTCAAATCTAGATATTTAATTTTGAAATCTTATTTAATAACTATAAATTAAGAATATTTTGTGAAACACAAAATTTAAGTAAAAGTTTTATATCGCTGAAATTCTACTAACATACGTATACAATGATACCAAATACCGCGCGAATCGCGAATCACCCACTAGTAAATAATAAAGTCTACTCCTCTACTCTAAGGTTGTGTCCTCCTCTTCAATAGGGGAGCCTCTATGTATACATTCTTTTCGTCGGTTTATAGTAGATTGGGTCTTCTCCAAGAGAAAAAGAAGATTTCCATATTTTTGGAATTATTTCTTCACCTCCAAAATCAATTTTTTTTCTTCTAGGATTTAGCTTCCTTCTTATAATTTGGGTTTATTGCGAGTGATCTAATTTATGATTTGGGCCGAACTACAATGATAATGCGAAATCTACCTCTCCTCCCAATTCGACGAAGGAATATTTGTTGGAGTTTGGCGAATTTACAAATGATTTATTATTTGATGTGGATCGTTGAATCAATAACTCGAGTTTTATATCGACGCGAGATTTTGCGAGACCAGTTGTTGAAGACGGGTTATTTACCCATAAACTCGGATTAAGAATTATGTTGCAAGATTATTTTAAAAGCTATCTTAGACTTTAAATCTGATATAACCGTGTTTTTACGGGTTTCTAAACCATATTTATATAGTCTATTAGGGTATTTTTAGTGTCTCGAGTGTTTTTTATAGGTTTTATAGGTCTAAGGATGAATTGAAAGATTTTGGAGCAAGAAAAAAACAAAAAAGGAAATGTAGAGACACAAACCAAGTTCCAGAAGTTTGGCATTCATAAAACCACTTATCGGATGATACAGGAGACTATCTATATATCAAAATGAAGATACGGAAGTTAGCTTTCATCTCCAAGTGGTTTCAAGTAGTTTCGTTGTTTGAATCTCGAGTTATGCTCGTTTTAGTGAAGACATGTCAAATCTAGTAGGAGCTCACGAGAGAAAAAAGAAATTTATATTTTCTATTTTTAATAGGCTTTGAAGTTTTCTATTCTCACAAGACCAAGACCTAGGACGATCCTATTGCCTATAAATACATATTTTAAGCTATTGTTTAGGCTATGCTTTATTTTATTCTAGGTTTTTAGAGAGAGATTGTTTTAGGGAGAAGAGCTATATGAACCCTTTTTGTTTCTACTCTTGAATCTTTGATGCTTTCTATTCAAAACATGTTTGTGTTTAATTCAACCATGTTGGAGTAGTTTGCTTGTTAGGTTTATGGGTTCCATATAAGATTGATGAAGAATTGTTGATGCTTTTAAATTGTTAGGATTTATCTTATAGTCTTCCCCTTTGATTATTCTTAATTACTTGTTCTAGATTGATCACCTGGAGTTAAACCTTAGGTAATTAATAGATGCGAAAGTATTGTTAATTTCTGGATCTATCATAGGAGAGCAAGGTGGCATAAACGCATAGGAAACTCGTTTTAGGGATCTTGTGAACCAATCAACTTATGTTCTTTGCATATTTATACTCGGAAGGTTCGCGTAGGAAACTCGGTGTCTTAGTCTCTAGATATAGGTGTCTCGCGCAGCGAAAGTTGGCGAGCACATATTTGTGTTTGTAGTTCTAGATGTTTCGTAATAGAAAACCCTAATTAATTTGTTAGTCACAATTTGGATTCACCTTAGGAATTCCCTAGGCTTAACGTTTTTCCCATTTGATTTACAACCGTTATTTTTAATTGTTTTGATGCGTTTTAATTACAATTTACATTTCTTAGCTTAATCTAAATCTGAAAATCGTTGTGTCTTTCCAAGTCCTTTTAGATTCGACCCCTAAGTACTATAATTGCATAACCGTGCACTTGCGGTTCCTTCTAGGGTTTAAACTAGATCGTATCAAAATCCAAAGAGGTTGTTCACATATGAACCACTAACTGGTTCAAATCATTCATTTCATTTTTCACGATATGCATTCCATCTTTGTCAAATTACATGCTTTTATTCAGTAATTTGATATTCTAAAGTCAATACGCAATTTTATATTCCATAGGAGAATGATAAAGAAAGGAACCAGATTTTATTTAGGTATACTTAGGATCCGTATAATGTGATTAGCTTTGCCCGTAGACTTTATATATTCGTATATATCCTAAAATATCCAGTTCATCACACTACCCATGATCCCATGACCACCAGTCTTCCACTTAGGCTCAATCTTTAACTTGATCACCATCATTCCCTAAAAATCCACAAAGACCCAAGTAACTCGATAATTACTTAGTGAATGCATCATCTTGTCTAACAGATTATATGCATGAATAAATGAATGAATGAATGAATGTAGATCATACAGTATGTAAGATTAATCACACAACATTTACTTATCAAATCCACTCCAAGGCCACCGTTTTTAGATCGGCCATGCCTTAGCTAATTTTTCTTGATCCCTATTCCACTCGCTTTTTTGTGACGCCTTAACACTAGGCTTAATCATTCGACCAAACTATGCGTAACATTAAATAAAGCGTTGATATCATATCGATTGCCCCGTTCAGAATCACCCAACCAACCTAAATCGTAACCAACCAAAAAAATGGTAGTCTCACATCCGAGTATGAAGCCATGGTACACACTCACCGTTGCTTGCGGATTGAGTTCTAAGACTTGGACGTTTTGGAGCAAATTGAAGAAGTTAAGTTCTGAAGACGTGTCTGTGTCGACCAATGCAATCCTTTAGTCGATCCTTTAGTCTTTCGCATGCAAAACTCAGTCGATCGACTAAAGGATCACATCGGTCGACATGGACATGTCTTCAGAAACTCAACTTCTTTAATTTGCTCCAAAACGTCCAAGTATTCTCCAAATGCTCCATGCAATGATAAGTACCTAATACTCTGTCAAAAGCCCTGAAAAAATCGTAAAACATACTAAATATATGGATTAAGACCAGTAAAAATATTGATACATCACCCAACTCACGCTCAGCTGAGCTACCACCAGCTTACCCAATTGGTATAGCTCGCTAGCCAAGCTAGCTTGAGCTGAATTAAGTTCATGTAACTTAGTTAATATGCCTCTTCTTTAATAATTTGGCTAAGTAATCCAACCTAAACTTGAAGATCCGATTATTCCTTTGATTCCCTCAAGTGTCCTTATCATTTATATTTTTTTAGGCCAAATCTTGATTTGATCCTTCTTTAGTGTTTTATCCGTTTAATCCTTGCTAAAATCGGTCTATCCGATCCTAGGTGAATATAACTTTTCCACGGTCCATTCGCGGCCAAGTTTCCAAGCAACCCTCCATATGGCCCTAAATAACATTTTCGGATCTGACGCCACTGAAAATTTCAAGTGTTTGTGGAGTCACAAGGGAATTATTTCCCACCACTAAAAATTTCAAGTGTTTGTGGAGTCATATTCTTTCTTACATCTCAATCATGTTCCATCCCAACAATCCTATTGAGGACCGGGATGTTACATTTTTAGCTCGGGAATGGTTTTCAATTAACTAACGAGGTTTTAGCTCAGCATGAGTTTCTAGGAAAAACTACACCTTACGAAACCTTGGCGGGGAATTCCAATCGGCATGGAATTTGAAGAGTTGCTTTGGGCGCAGAAACCAAAGAGTCAATAATTATTGCTTTCCTCGATTCACGGAATCTTTCCAAGTATATTATACATCCCAAAAAAGAAAAAGATATTTTTAGCTCTTTATTTTTATTAAAATTTCTTTGATTTTGTTTGAGTTTTCCGGCATAATTTCTCCAATTTGTTTGAACATCTTCAAATTCTTCGGCTACCTTTATGCTTTCCTAAGAAATTTTCCTGAGCTCCAAAGAAGTTGATCTCGGCAGTGTGAGTTTCGGTTCAAGTAATTCTCACAGCTTCATTACCCAGAAGGTCTTGATGAGCTACAACAACTCAAAAATGAGAGACGAAGTTGTGGCCAAGGAATAAGATATAAGAGGGGAACCAAAATGGCAAGATGGGGCTGATGCCATGATCTGTTATTCCTCGGCGCGAAGAAATATTTGCTGATTCAAATCTCCAATTCGTCTTTCAAAAGGAAGAAGTCGAGGATGAGGACTTTGATCTTGGTATTTCATTTCCGAGAATAACATTTAAGGATATACCGTCAACATCTAACAAGTATTAATGAGACAAATGTTAAACCTCATAAATAATAAGCCAATAATACTAAGCTAGGATAACCTTTTTGATGCTAAACTTATTATCTCCTCGTCACTCATTGCCAATAAATCACTTCATGAGAACCAAAGAGATGGAAGAACCATCACCAGAGAACGTGGAACCTTTCCAAACCCTTGAGATACATGTTTTTTATTATCAATCGTAACTCGTTCGTTTAGACTTATGAAGTTAAATTTGACAACACAGTTTTCATGGAGATTGGAAACACCGTGAAGGGAGATCTTGTGACGACTTTATCCATACAGATAGAAGTGTCAATCTATCAGACCATTGCCGAATCACAAGTATTTCTAGTAGAGGAGACTACATAGTTGTTGTTTAATCACCTTACCTTAGTGGTGACGAACTATTGGGATTAATCCTTAGCTGATATCATTAGAGAACGACGAAGAGAAGACGGAGCTGCATCATCAAAAATTATGATCCTTAGCAAATAAACCACATTCGCATAGATCCCTTGAGAAAATCTAGTCAAGCAAAACCGTCGCAGCGGAATGGGAGACAGGCCACGCATCCGAGACCCAAAGCATGCGAAAACTCTGACCACGGGAATGGGATATACTTATGTGATAACAGATGAGAAGGACATTTATCATATTTCATCTACCATCATATATATTAAAAGAATACATGTTTTGCCATGTGGCGTCTCCACAACCCTCTACAGAATTGATTTATTAAAAACTTATTAAACCTTATTATTGTGTATAATTATATATGAAAATCTAACTTATTAAACCAAAACCGTATAATTATATAAGGAAATCTTACTTATTAAACTTTATTAATGTGTTTAAAATCTTCCATAATTTACTAAAAACCTAATATAAGTAAATCTTACAAAACCTAATTATTACCTAAATTGCTTCTTACATATTTTGCGGCTGGGATAAATTTATTGATTTTCAAATCTATGTCTAGGGTTCGTAAGCTTTGTGGCGAAGAGGAAGATACGTTTTGCAAGGAGAAGAAGGGGAAGAAGACGAAGAAGAAAAAAGAAGGTTAATGTTTTAATGCTTTACATCGTTTATAGTTTACATCATAAGAATTTGACCTTTAGATTTACTCTTTTTGTTCATGCGGGATAAAGAAATTAGCTCTAGATTTCACTATAACGTTGGCCGTGGCCTGAATTTTCCATCACTTTTAAGAAATGGTTACATCGCTGTGTGTCTAATTCATCGTTCTTCAGTAGAATCAGTTTTTTTTTAGTATTTTAGGAGAAAGCACAAGTTCGAGTTTCTTCTCTCTGATATACTCAAGGGCCATGACTGCATCGGTTTTTCTCTTCTCTATACTCGTTCTCTACAATAATTAGACAAACTTAATCAATTTACATCGGAGATAAAGAGAGGGAGGTTAGATTGGATTCACTCAGTTTTCCTGTGTTTCATAGGTTTTTACTTGGTTGGTTAAAAAAAGTCTTTTTTTCTCCATGCTCGAAAAGAGGTATTAGAGAAAGAGAGAGAAACTCAGCGTCTGAGACAAGAGGGTATATGGCTTTAAAACAAGCGGAACCCTAATGATGGAAGGTCTTAGTCCCACCATCTTTGTCGTTTACTGTCAAGCCATCGCCACTCTCTTCATCAGCCCCATCTTCCATAGAAACACAAAAAAGCTCACTATCCAGGTTGTTTTGTAATATATTTTGGTTGTATTAGGTTTCTGCTCTATCAAGAAAGGCAAGTAACTTTCAATTTTTTTTTGTGTGATTGTTATATTTATTCTTAAAATTTTGTGTTCTAATTGGTGTCTCCTACTATAAAGTTTTTTCTTTCATTCTATTGACGAAATTTTTTAAAGGAAGCAGATCGATTGTGTCTCGCCGTTATTTCTCTTCATCATCTTCCTCAAATAGCAATGGTAAATCCGTCGTAAAAATGTATTATTGGCGGGAAGGAGAGAGAATAGAGTGAGGCCGAGAAGGAAGGGTGGAGGATTCTCGAAGACGTCGTCGTCAGCTATTTTGGGTTACCGGTTGGAACGGTAACAACAAAGAACCGAGATAGTTTGCCTTTGACTTATGATAAAGTTTTTATACGAGATTTTGTGCCCTCTGCTTTGGCTTTCTTGCTTAAAGGAGAAGGATATATCATCATGAACTTTCTCCTCAATACATTGTAGTTGCAGGTATGTATATATGCCATCATAGTTGAAGCATTTCAAATCTATAATCGATGTTATAAAAGATACATCATTTGAACACTTAGATGTACAATGATTATGGTTTCTATCGAAGATCTTTTCTCTTGGTTGGTAAAGAAGTTGTTGAAGAGATCGGTTGAATATTTTATCCGGCCATGAATACCCATGTATCTATGCATATCTCTTAACTATAACTAAATTATATTGTGATTTTTCTATATTTCTAAAAAAATTGTCATGTATTTCGATTGCTTTAGGTTTTTGTTTCCTACTTATTAATGGAATAAAGGTCTTCGTCTTTTATGTGTTTTTGGTTTAACGTTTTTTGTAGGTTTCCGAACCATTCTGGTTTATCGTCTGCTTCGACGGCTGGTCTTCCCTAACTATGTTCCAACCGTCATTATTTCTTATCGTTAGTTTGTTCCTAGGTTTACATACTCTATGATATTGTTTGGTTAGGGTATTTGGTGTTTATCAAGTGATAAGTTGGTCTCCACCAGAACTTAACTATGTAACTTTGATTACTCCAGATTATCATGATATGAGGGATGACACTCAAACTGGAAGCTCTTGTGGGGGCGTCTCGAGGAAGATGGCTCGGTACGTTGTTACACCGAATAACTACTCTAAGCCTGGTACGAGTGTTCACCGGTTTTGGGAAGTTAGAGAGATGGTCTAACTCGGCTCCCTTGGCCTCGAGTCGGGGCAAGAGGTTCGAAAAAAGATGAGGAGATTACCGACCAAAAGCTTAAGCCAGCACGGGACATCATTGTTCATGTCCTCTGTTAAGTTGAAAACAAATGGAAATAAAAGTGCTTTGTGGTACAAGCAACTCTTTCACTCTTGAAAACCGGCTAAGCATATACCAGAGGATCATTTTGGTTCACAAATTAGCTAAAGAGATCTCTATCGTAAAAGAAATATGACATCATGTTTAATATAATTTGAATGTACATTTCATTTTTAAGGTAAAATGCATAAATAATTTTCTTTATATTATTAAGTCTAATTTTGACTTATGCCAACTAAAATATTTTTCTCTTCTTAAATGTAAAACCGAATAACAGAAAATTGAGACAATATGTTTAAATTTTGGTTATACAATGTAAACCATGTGGATATAGTGTTTTAAAAATATAGTATTCAGTTATTTATTTCATAACATCTTAATATATCTGTCCATATGCGGGCAAATCCCCTACTTTGGAAAATTAAAGAATACCAAACCGAGTATGGCGTTTAATTCCCTAGAGCTTTCACCAAGTAAAAACAAACCGTGAATGAAGATTGGCCACCAAAAAGTACCGCCTTCAAGATCATGACGGTTTTCATTGACGAATATAAGCAAGTAGTCGAATGTCTCATATCCTCTGCAAACCAGATCATAGCCGGTGAGAGCCTTCCTTAAACTCACCACCACCAAACATCACGGTTGCCAACGAGTATAACATCAGTCATGAGACTATCGTCGAAGATGAGCGAGATCCACCACCAACATCCTTAGTTTCTAAAAAGGAGGAGACAAAATTAACAGATACAAAAAGAAAGCATGAGAAGGACAAGAGGGAAGGGGTAGGGGGCAGCGCCGGCACAAAGCAACCGGACGCCGAAACAAATTAAGTCTCGATCTATAGTTAGGTTACAGAAACGTATACAAGGAGAAAAAAAAAAAGATAGAAGATCTTTTGTCACTAATTTAATATCTCTTGTTTTTGTTTTCTCTATAAACTAATTAATAGGATTAAAGGAATAATATAATTATTATATGGAGATATATGCAAGTGGTATTTCCAAGGCAGCAAGACAGAAAAACTGCAGGTTGTTATCTCTCCATCTTCATCTTGCAGGGTGGTTCTTTCTGGGTTTTCTGACTTGCTTTTTAATATACTAATACAGAAACCATATTTTAAATAGAAAATAATCTGAGATTAATGAAGATTTGTAAACGCAATTAATAAGCTCTTTAGTCCTTACTGTATAGTTTTCTCCCTCTCTCCCATCTGTCTTGTCTCTCACTGTCTTTTTCTCTCAAATCTCAAGTGCCCTAATAAAAGCCCCTTTCCCTTCTCTGACTGCAAAGAATAAAGATTTTCTTAGAGGGAGAAAGTGTTTTCATTTCTTTTGCTCTTCACAACTCCAACAAGACCTTCCTGTTGTTCCCACAGCTGTTAAATCAGACCCTGGAAACAACAAAACAAAAAGTAAGGAAAACACACACACACTTTGTGTCTGTCTCCCATGGATTTGCATCTGAGAGAATGGAGAAACGAGCAGAATGAGTCAGAAGAAGGAGCGTCAGCAGCTAAGATACCAAAACAAGTCTATGATCAGATTCAACCCCAAACTGCCACTTGTACTGCTCTTCCTCTCTTTGCCCATGAACCGACTACCTCTTCTAAACTCTCCTCTTTGTCTCCTGATTCTTCTTCCAAGTTCCCCAGTGAGTTTTCTCTTGACTACTTTTTGTCTTAAAGATTTGTAAATGTCACTAATTTTATAAAGCCATTTTGATGTGGGGTTGTAGAGATGGGGGGATTCTTTAGCTGGGCACAGTGGCAAGAACTTGAACTACAGGCACTGATCTACAGGTACATGTTGGCTGGTGCTGCTGTTCCTCAAGAGCTCCTTTTACCCATCAAGAAAAGTCTTCTCCATCTTTCTCCTTCCTACTTTCTTCACCACCACCTCCCTCATTACCAGCCTGCTTGTGAGTCTCCCTCTCTCCCCTGTTTCTTGGTTTCACCATGAGAACACGCTTTTAAGTGCTATTGTTGTTGGAGTTGTGTTCCCAAGATCCAGACTTTGGATTGTGTATTTATCTTGTTTTGTCTTAAGTTAAAGCTGAAACCCTTGATCTTGTCTCGTTACATCTAGAAATCAGATTAAGTAGGTAATAGAAACTCTTGATCTGATCTGTGAAATGAACAGGGTACTTGGGGAGGGCGGCAATGGACCCTGAGCCAGGGAGGTGTAGGAGAACGGACGGGAAGAAATGGAGATGTTCAAGGGATGTCTTCGCCGGCCACAAGTATTGCGAGCGCCACATGCACCGTGGCCGCAACCGTTCAAGAAAGCCTGTGGAAACTCCCACCGTCAATGCCACCACCACTTCCATGGCTGCTGTCGCACCCACCGCAACAACGTCTTCCTTTGCTTTCGGCGGTGGCAGTGGCGGTGAGGAGGCTAGTCAAAGTTTCTTCTTCTCTGGCTCTTCCAATTCTTCATCTGAACTTCTCCACCTTAGTCAAAGGTAAAAAATAACAGAAAAAAAGACACTGTTTTTTTTTTCTCTTTTGTCTGTTGATCTTGTTGGTCAAAGCATTGAACACATTGACTCTTCTTTCCTTAGTTTAAGCCAATAAGATATTGTTTGATACTTAAGACACTTGTTTTGAATAATAATTATCGACGTGCTACAAATGGTTTAGGAAAGCAATACATGATTCTGAAATTTATTTAACTGTTGAAGCATAACTTTGGTTGTGTTCATGATGTTGTGTTGTTAAGAGAGGGGTAATGTTGGAAATTGAGAGACACATCCTTATCATTATTAGGGTTTTTCTGTTGGTTGTTTGATTTCTTTGTGAAAGAAAATATCTCTTTGTTTTCCTACTGAGATATAATGATAACATTGGATTTGATAGAATCTATATTTTGAAGCTAGATGAGACTTTTTCAAACAGAGGAATATAGAAAAGAAAGAGAAAAGGAGTTAGATATATAATGGTGAAATGGTAGGACCTTGGTAAAAAGCTGACCCATATATGTCTCATATCTAGCAGAAAAGTTAAAAGCTTTTAGATTCTTCTGCACCCACCTCCCCTATCCACACACACAACACATGGTACCAAACTCGTCAATTATCTTTTTTTTTATTATTTCAACTCAATTTTTAGAACCCGCACTCAAAAAGATGCTTTTAAAGCCTTTAAACAATCTTTTTTGACTGTATATGCTTTGTGCTCTGTTTATTTTTTTTTATATATCTTTCACCAATGTGGCTCGATTTGATTTCTGTTAACAGTTGTTCAGAGATGAAGCAAGAAAGCAGCAATAACAAGAGGCCATATGAACCCCAAAGCGGAGTCAGCAACAACAGTCACATCCTAAGGCATTTCTTTGATGATTGGCCACGTCCTTCACTCCAAGAAGCCAGCAATAATTCAAGCCCCATGAGTTCAGCAACTTGTCTCTCCATCTCCATGCCTGGAAACTCTTCCTCAGACGTCTCTCTGAAGCTGTCGACAGGCAACGCAGAGGAAGAGGCCCGGAGCAACAACAACAACAATGGGAGCTGGTGGAGCAGTGGAGGAATCCACAACCACCACCACCACATGGGCGGACCTTTGGCTGAAGCCCTAAGATCTTCCTCCTCCTCCTCCTCTTCCCCTACCAGTGTTCTCCATCAGCTTGGTATCTCCACTCAAGCCTTTCATTGAAACCAACACTACACTGCATCTTTTTTTTACTCTACTTTTTTCTATTAAAGAGGGGAGGCTTTTGTTGTCCTCTTCCCCCTGTATTAAGTGTAACCCTTCGACGCTGATCTTCCTCTAAAAGAAATCTAGTGCCTTTTTTGAAACTTTATATCTTAAGCACATGTTCATATCAATTACGTAACGAGGCAGATGAAACCTTGAGCAAGCGGACAAGTGCCCTGAGACTTTTATTTTGCTCTTTTTAAAGTTATTACGATGTAGAGTTAATAACTTTTGTAATACAAAGAAGCTTACAGACTTTCTTCTCTTGCTCCTAAACGTCTTCGGGTACAAGGCTTATGGGCACAACAGAAGAGCGATCATCATCATCATCCTTTACTGAAGCGTAAACCACAGCGGTTCTGCAGGGCGCATACACCATGAAGGAACAAGGCCTATCATCGTACCTTCCATCCTGCACAACACCAGATTATTATCAGTTTCTCTATATATGACTTTGTACTTTTTTTAATATTTTCTCGTTTAGTTAATGGGCTTACAGAGGTGAAGAACTCGGCTGAGTCATCTAGCCGATTGAAGCCTCCGAATAAAGAGTCATCAGAGTCCAAAACGATCTTGTACTTCCCGGGAACAGAGCAACCGATACGGTAGTCAGAGTAACTGTTGGTCCAGTGGAAGTTGAAGACAAAGACCAAGTTGCCTCTCTCGAATACAATCACTCTGTCTCCTTCATCCTTGCGAGATATATACTGGTGCTCTGAAGTCATGAAACCATATTTCTCCTCCATATGTTGCATGGCTCGATCAAACTCTTGTAGTCCATGGTATCTAAGATATTCTGCATCTCCCAGATCAAACCTACGTCGGCATTTATCGTAACTTCCGTTATTCCCTGGGATGACTCTGCCATCAGGAAGGTGCTGGTCAGTCCTCGGGAAGTCTATCCACTCTGGATGTCCAAATTCGTTTCCCATAAAATTGAGGTATCCTTCTCCACCTAATCCCATCGTAATCAGACGTATCATTTTGTGTAACGCGATTCCGCGGTCTACACGCGGTGTGGCCTGTCTATCCACAGCCATGAAATCATACATGTCCTACAGAGTCAGGTAAAATTACAAAACTGAGTCGAAGTTCAAAGACAGTTCAATTTAGTTTGCTGAGTCTTATCGGCAACTAATTTTTGGTACCTTGTCCATTAGCCAGAAGGCTATGGTTTTGTCTCCAACAAGGGCTTGGTCATGACTTTCCGCATAGACGACACATTTTTCGCCCCACCTCCTGTTGGTAAGCGTGAAAACTATATCACCAACCTTCCACTCCTCGTCTCTCATCCTAAGATAAATTACAACACACCAAATCAGTTCAATATGATATATCAAAATCTCATCCAAAGACCACGACTTCCTGAGGACATACTTGAGAAGTTCAATCCATTTATCAGCCACTGCCATGTGCAGACGGTAATCAAAACCCACACCACCGTCCTGGACAGGAATGCAAAAAGCTGGCATCCCGCTAACCTGCAACGAGCCCAATTCATTGAACAGAAAAATGTTAACTCAATCCAAAGAAGAGACTCAAACTTTATAAATATGCTTATACAATTCAAAAGATTGTATGAGCCATGAAGGTTCTCTATTGCCTGTTAGAGCTTTTACTAGTCAGCTACATTAAATGAGGCTCTCTGAACACTCAATGAATACCAGTGACATCTAAAACGTCAAGCTCACAATCCAATACTAGTAAAGAAATAAAGTTGAAGATACATTACAGGAGCTCGATGCAAAAAAGATGAAGAGATACGCACAAGAACCAAGCCAAAAAGAAAGAGAGGTATTACGGTTACTTCAGTATCAGTAAATGAAAACCCATGACTTACATCTTCGCCGACAACAATAGCCTCAGGGTATAGCCCATGAATCATATCGTTCACCAGCATTAGATAGACCACAGCGTCAACATCAGTAGAAAACCCAAAGTATTCGTTGTAGTTCCCAGTAAATTCAACCTGACACAACCGCAGGTAGTTACTTTTCGCATTAGAATGATTGTACGATACTCAGGTAGGCTTGAAGGATAGTTACTATCATATTGGCCTAAAGAACAATAATTAATTGGATACACAAAATTTCACCTGAAGTCCATGATGAGTGTACATCATGGAAGTCACACCATCAAATCTAAACCCATCAAACTTGTATTCTTCCAGCCACCATCTCGCATTGGACAGAAGATACCTAAGCACCTAATTGACAAGGATGAAACGTTGATACCGAGACAGACGTATGCACCAATGTGGTGGTATACTAAAAGACTTTCACAATAATACTGCAATATCAACTCGAAGGAGAGCAACATACTTCCCAGCTTCCATAATTGAAAAGACGAGAATCCCACATCCAGTGATAACCACGTGATCCAGAGTGGAAATATTGCCCATCAGTTCCATCAAACTCGTTCAGGCCATCCAGTGTGTTTTTCGATGCATGGCTGGTTTAGTTTAAAGACAAAGATTATTATAAATGAAAACCATTTTCAACTGATTTCCGGGGAAATTTAACTGATATAAGATGATTATGGAGAACTGCGTTTGGAGAGGTCAATACCTGTGCACAATATCCATGAGAACAACCAGACCTAGCTCATGAGCTTTGTCTATCAAAGATTTAAGGTCATCAGGTGTTCCAAAGCGGCTACTAGGAGCAAAAAAATTTGTCACGTGATACCTGCATTGCATGTAGCAAAGTCACATGCTCGTTCATCGAGGAGAACAAGAGGTTTTACAACTTCTAAGGATAAAATGATAGTAGATAGACAAGCTGCTATATTTTGTAGAGGAAGATACCCAAAGCTGGCATAGTAGGAATGCTCTTGAATGGCCATTATCTGAACAGCATTATAGCCTAGCTTTTTAATACGGGGAAGTACATCATCTCTAAAGTTGGCATATGTATTTATCATTGGTTCCTGCAGATCAAAGATACCGGCCCTCATTATCATATTATTAAAGGTGAAAGTCTGCACTGAAGAACCTGGAGAGGACTAGATTCTTAAATTTTCTTTTTGCATTTTATATTGCAACTATACATTTACTTAAGATGATTGAGTCAACAAGTAACTACGAGGGTCATTTTGTTCAAAAAGACTAGTATCTAAATTCTCCTGGACCAAACTTTCCACTATCGTCAACAAGCGACGAAATCAAGCACCTATTAGAATTTTCCTGTCAAATGTAGTTTACGTATTCTGCATAACTTCTGTCAGTGATATTTTGACACTTATATTGTAGTGATTACCATTCCAAGAAAAAAGGGAAGAAACGGACCGTACTACTCATTCCAACGTGTGATTCATATATACGCAGTGATGCGGGTTTTCTTGGACGAGGATGTTTGAACACATATTTGTCCTGAAACAATGGAGAACTCTTTAGGCCTTCAGCTAAATCACAGGACCATAAAAAGGAGCATAACAAAACCAGATACAAAGATAATGCTGCAACCAGTTATGGCTTAGATACGAAATATAATGTTTTGTGAATATCTACATCTGGAAAGAGTTCAGATCATCTCTAGAAAAACACCCAAAAAAAATGAGAAGATAAAGTAAGTACTGGTTCGTACCTCCTCAGCGGGGTCATAATATACTCCATTGTAAGGGATCTCGCCTGGTGCCTGGACAGAGTACTTGATCCAAGCTGGAATGGAGTCTTTTATACCAGATGGGGTATCCATGCGAATCTACCAATGCATGACATAAAATAAAGACCATGGAAAAGAGTTAGAAAGCTGACAACTTTGCATGCTTGAAGCAAACTATTAGCATGTCACCTTCACGCGGGAGCCATGGGGAATTGCTGGCGAGCCATCAGCATCATTCGGCAGAAATATTTCCCACACACCAAACTCGTTCTGCTCCAATTTCAGTGATAAGAGTATCTTAAATTAGAATTCCAGAAAGGTAATAGAAATGAACAGAATTACGACAGAGCAAAGAGTGCCACCCACAAGAATTACTGAAGCTTATAACAAAAGTTTAACTACCAGGCTATCAGCTGAGATGGAAGATGAAACAATAAATCTCAGATGTAGCAGCCTACCCGAGTCATAACATCAGCTTTAGAATTCCAGTTATTAAAATCTCCAATCAGTGATGCTGCCTGGAAAGAAAAAAATATCAGTCAAATAACTTGTTAGAATAACTGCCTAGAGATATTCAATCTGGTGCACATGGAATAGAATACTTCACAGGTAAATCAGATTGAATGTGAAAGTAAATGAGTTTCAATACATGATTCTACACGAAGGAGTTAATTCTCTTCACATGCATGAAAGTTGCAATTAACATGAACAAGCAGATTCTAAAACTCTAGTGACAGAACAAAAATAACACAAAATCATTAAAAAGCTAATTGATAAGTAAAGAATTAAGATGAAACAAACCTTCGCTCCTGGTGCCCATTCCCGATAAGTGATACCAGTGGCGCTATTAAAGCAATAAATAATAATTAGCAACTGCAATACCAACTATCTGTAGAGCATTTACTAAACTTTTACCGTGATTATAAGCACTGTTAAAGCTACTAAAAAGGCACTTGAGTATATTAAACGAAGTTTACCTTTTAGTGAAGCCAAATATTTCGTACCCACGAGAAAATGCCTCTAAACCACCTTCACTCTTGTCGATTTCTTCACGCAACTTTTTGTATTGCCCATATCTGCAACGGCATGCTGGGTAATTAGGATTTAACAAATAATGGAAAAACAAACTTCTAAACCAGGAGAGAGTAAATATCAATATGACATGAAAACTTACACACCCCACCAAAAATATTTACACATTGACTAATAGTTTGGTGAGGAAAACGATGATGAGAGACTTTTACTCTTTGCAAACAAGTTAAAGATAGAAAGAATATATTGTTTACCGATAATCAAGATGACCACGATAACTGTTCAACATAGGATCAATGTCATATATTTTCTTCCCATCTCCAGATGGTGGAATCCTCCTCTGTCCAACTTCTTGGTCGAAAGACTCTGGCATCTTTACAGTATTTGCTTTATCAATTTGGCCTCCAGAAGTTGAGAGTGCAGACGTTTGATCGCGTCCCTCTGTTTTCTGTGGAGAAATGTATTCTATCATGAGTATGTAAATGCAAGAAGCAATTCAAATGCACTTGAAAGAAGAAATTCATCGAAGAGTCAAACATGTTTTATAAGAGAATCTTCAATAATAGAACTGATAGAATTTGATTCAACTTGTATTCGACTTTGATATTTGGGAAAAAGTCAATTTATCCAAACAATCAGATGTTCAAGGATTGTCCATATGAAAAAAAGGAATAAGCATGATTCCTTTCATTTTTTTTCATGATAATGTCTCGTCACACAATTACTTATAGTACGTATCTGTGATCATATACACTCAAAAGCAGTCAACATAGTAGTATATAATACCAAGGTCATATAGTGAAATTAGATAACACTGATATAAGTAAAAATTGAGTAGACAAGAACAAACATGAGTATCTTGAGAGACAGTGTCCGGAGGTTCTACTTGATCAGTTACAGCTTTAGAGCTATCACTCTGATGGGCACCGAGCTTTTCAGATGCAGTGGTAGATTCAGAATCATAGGATGGCTTCCGAGCAAAAACTTTCCCTAAGAAATTAGCACAATCGATGCCAAAAAGAAGACAAATGTAAACAGATTTCACAAATATTATCATTCCATAGACTAATCAGAATTCACAACAGTTACAATACATTTCTAAAATTATCAAATTTGTAGATTTGATCAGACATAACTCATTAACATTATACAAGACCATGGGACTGGAAAATCTCTGGATGCAAAGCTCGTCCACCGTTTCAACCCCAAACTCATAAACCAACGTTCCTAATAACCAAAATTCCAGAGACGAGCGTATATGAATTTTCCATTGTATAAAACCAAGAAATCTCATTATCGGGTAAACTTCCTCGATTCTAACCTATCTAATTCTGTACCAAAATGAAATCCACACATTTGACTCCATGAAAATCACCAATCTCGAAACCCGTGCTGTAGACGGAGGCGTACGGAGATTAAAAGAGAAAAAAGAGATGAAGCAGTACCAGTAGAACGAGGGGCCTTCCTCAGAGAGAAGGAAACGGCGTTGCTTCTCCGATCGTCATTGAAACTGGGGAGAGACGAGGTCTTAATCGATGGAAGCCGAGGTAAACGTACGCCTGATATCGTGTAAACCATTGCGAGGGAGAGAGAGAGAGTCTCGTAGAGAACTTTGGAGAGAGTGAGGAGCGAAAAGCTGAAAGAATAAAATCTAAAAAAGTAAAGAAATTAATCAAAATCACACGGACCTCATTAGGGACGGAGAATAGCGTGCCACGTGTATGATATCAGGGATTTTAATGGGACCCATCAAGCGTCTCTCGTCCGTCTTCTTCATATGCATAATGCATCACAGCATCTTCTCAAGTAGTTTATCATTTTCCTGCTTGTAATTTTTACTTTTCAGTAATAATATAACATTAGGCGTTACAAAAAAATTTAGAAATGAAAACGGTTTTGTGCAAAAAAAGCTATTTGGGTTTTGACACTCGTAACGGGCAAATGTTAAAATTTTATTTTGATTTAGAAATGAATCCAAAACTTACACAAATATCATTCGTTCGTTCCATTGAGAATCATGAGAGAATATAGAATATACCAAGGGACATAATTGTGGACGAAAACAAAAAAAAAAACATCTCACGGTACGATATACAATTTGGAAACTTAAACTGTTATTATTGCTAATCAAATGACAAAGAGAAGATAACATACGTTTCAACGAAATATACATGAAGTCAACAAACTTTCAACTCTATTTTACAAAGATATAGAATGTAATCTACTAGTTTCTTCACCTTCTTTGGAAGTTGAGGAACTTGATACCATAAGCGAAGACAAAAATAAAGAGGAGGATCCATGCGATGTGGACAACAGCTACAACGGGTAAGAAGTCGTGTTCGAACCCAAACCCATCTTTAAGCAATTTTTTGAGACTCATGTCTCCGACTCCAATGATCTGTACCATGGAATCCTTATCTCCTACTTGAGATGTGATAATTCCATACAATGTCCAAGCCACAGGTGATGCCCAGTAATACCATCTCCACCATATCGGTATTTGCTACGTTAACAAAAGTTAAAATTAGCTCTAAACTTGATAAATATATTTATAAAAAAAAATAAGTTGCTTAATAATTACCGGTCTTGGGATGAGGAAGCCGGAGAAGAGATTCCAGAGACTGAGGAAGAAAGACATGCAGATTCCAGCGATCTGATAGTTTGGTGTCAAAGCCACAAGCATCATGCCGTATAGTGTGAAATAGATGAAACTGGTGAGCATGTAGTAGTAAAACCAGAAAAACTTCGCCACGGTCCAATCGTATCCGATCATTGAGTAAAGGATTAGAGTATAAACTCCGGTTTGTAGCGTGTTATACATGATTTCCACAGCCACCTGCAACATTTTAGTTGAGTTCTTGATTGTGGTCATAATATAAGAAGAGATACATGTTGTAATACTAGAATGGTTTTGACCTGAGCAATGGCATAGGGAATAGCAGAGTACATTCCAGCAGCTTTTTCACGGTAGAAAACGGTTCGTTCAATGGCGATTGCGGGTTGAACTGTTGCAGCGTTGGTGGCACCAAGGAAAAATACGGCAGCGTACATGGCTCCAAAGAAATTATTCAGGTCTTGTTCTTTTTCTCTATTTAATTATTTTGGTTTTGATTAGATGATGGATTTAATAATAGGAGAAAAAGAAGGAAACAAAAAAGGCTTACATTTTAGTTCCGGTTTGCCAGAAAATTAGACCGAACAAGACACCAATGCATACTGTCATGAGAAACCGGATGGCATTGTACTGAGGATATCTCCAGTTTGACCAATACTGTTTCCAGAAGCAAGCTTTGATTTGAGTGAAAAACGGTTGCGAGTACTTGGTTTTGAAGTAGAGATCCGTTGATCCTGGTGGTGGAGTACTGAGCTCTTTGATAAGTTCCTGATTTCTCCTGAAGTAGCAAAATCGAGTTCAGATTTGAAAAGACACTCACTTCGGTTTACTTACTAGTAAGCATTTAGAGTAAAACATACCGATAAAGAGACGAGTTGGTGAACATTTGAGCAAAGTCCAAGCTCATTTGTGACTCCATTGAAGGAGTAGTCACATCAAGCATCCACGTCGCAGGATTGTATCCGTCCTTGATCTCCGGAACCCCTTCAACAGCCTGCAAGTAGTGTTAACTTCCAAGCATGGAAAAACTCATAAAGATCAAGAAAAGGAAGATCACCTCAAAGTACTCTATGAGTTTTTGTGAGTGATGGCCTAGACTTCCAGCATATATAACTTGGCCTCCTCGTTTCATCAACAGAAGCTCATCAAAGGATTCAAAAATATCGATGCTAGGCTGGTGAATGGTACAAACTACAGTTCTCCCAGTATCAACGGTATTCCTAACTGTACGCATAACAATGGCTGCAGCTCTTGCATCAAGACCAGATGTAGGCTCGTCCATGAAGATTATCGATGGATTAGCTACCAATTCAACTGCAATAGTAAGCCTCTTCCTCTGTTCTGTTGAGAGACCATCTACACCAGGAAGACCAACAATAGAGTTTCTAAGTGGTTTCAGCTCCACCAACTCCATCACTTCTTCAACAAACATCTCTCGCGTTTGGGCATCGATATCGGCGGAAAGACGAAGCCAGGCTGAATAGATGAGGGATTCATAAACGGTAACATGTGGAGAATGGATATCGTTTTGTTCACAGTAACCAGTGACACGTGCAAATGTTGCTTGGTTCTTTGGGTAACCAGATATGCTTATACTTCCTTCCACGTATCCTCCTGTTTTCCTTCCGGCCAATACATCCATTAAGGTTGTTTTACCTGCACCACTCACACCTACCAATGCTGTCAATATCCCTGGCCTGAATGCTCCACCAACCTCTCTTAGTAATTGAAGCCGATCCCCTTCAACTCCTTGAGCCTTCATTTCCTGCAATATGACAACAAAAATGAAACTTAAGCTTGCTTTCGTAATAACGTTATTGGTGAAGTCAGACACAGCTACTTACCGCTGGCATATCCACGTAGTAATTCACATTGCTGAACGCAAGAGAAAGCGGTTGGAAAGGTAAAACCATCCCTTTCTTTGAACCTTGATTTGAAGGACTCTTGAGTTCCACAAGAGAACCTGCAAACGCATATAGTCTAGTGTGAAGAAACATAATAATCATAAGAAAACATAGCTTAGAAGTAAAGCGGTATAAGAATAAGACCTTCTGTTCCACGGCTATTCCCTTTCTGCTTGTTTTTGCCTTCTTCAACAACTGTAGCTTTGGAGTTACCGAGAGCTGAAAGGAATATTTTTGTCAACTAGAAAATTAACTCACGTCCAAAAGTCTAGAACAGACAAAAAACTAGAAAATAAGAGCACTTACGGTTCAGATACATCAAGGCTATTATGTAAAAGAGATTGAACAACAAAGAAAATCCAAGTAGCGCCACGATACAGATCCAAAACCAATATGGCTCTGTAAAGAATCCTCGGCTTTTCAGAAGGACTTCACCAACTGTTTTCGCATCGATGCGTGTATCATTGTTGGGCTGCATCATGTAAACATAGCAGAATTCGTGTCATCACAATTGGAAAAAAAAAAAAAAGAGAGAGAAGCGAACCACATGAGAACTCTGTGAAAAACTTACACTGCCCCATCGCTCATCCAGAAATTCATTCATCACAATAGCTGTCTGTCCATACATCATAGGAGATATATAATAAGCCCAAGTCATCCACGGCGGGATATCATCTGTGAAGAAGAAAAATGTGATCCTTAAGAACTTCACTTTTACTAGCCAAAACACTTTGTATCATGTGCTTACCTTTAGCAATAATGAAGCCTCCAAGAACAAATACTATCAGCAATGTGAAGGTTCCAAACGAGTTAGAGATTACTTCAGTTCTTCCCACGGCTCCAAGGAATCTAAACAAGGAAAGGGCCATCTGATTCACACAGAAGTATGCTAGCAACTGTCGGAAAAACCTAATGGGCACAAGTTCACTTAGTTCAAGAGAATGGGAAATAAAAAGATGAGCAGTGGAAGCAAGAAAAAGTACCTAGCAGCAGAAGGAGCGAAACCGATAGTGTAGTATGTAAGAACAATCCATATCCCTGATTCGATAAGAGATAACGGAATCTTTAGAAGAAACGCGGGTAAAGCAAATGCCCATGAAGGATAGAACAAGAAGTCCCTCTGCTTATAGAAAACCGGAAGCCTCATCACCGTGAATGCAAGTTCAGCCATCCCATTAAACATTACATTGATCAAGCTGAAGAAGAGAGCACCATAAAACTTTTGACCATCTTGCACCGTGCCGACATGCATTTCGGTCCTAAGATAGACCGTCATGGCTATCAAAGACATTATGGTTATCTGAACGGTCTTGAACACATAGACAAAGGAGTTGCGTTTCATTAACAGCCATTCTCTATCAAAGCATGCCTTGAAAAGCTCCCAGTTTGATATACCATACTTCTGTGTCACTAAAGCAGCAGGATGGGTTTTAGTTCTGTCATAAGGAACCCTGAGTTCTGAAGAGAGTTGTTGACCGGTTTGGAAAGAAGTGAAGCCGGTTGAGAAATCATCCACAGAGACATAGCTGTAAGGTTGTTCTCTTCTGTTCCAGTACTGTTCTTGGTCCTTCTTTGAAGTAACTTCTTGAAGAAAGTCAGCAACTCCTTTCCTTTGAGGACACTGGAAACCCATGTACTCAAAGAAGTCAAGAATGTTATCTCGCGGACCCTGGTAGACGATTTGACCCTCTGAGAGCAAGATAATGTCGTCGAAAAGCTCGAATGTCTCCGGTGCAGGTTGTAGAAGCGAGATGATCATGGTAACATCCGAGATGTGAACTAATTGCCTCATGAACTTGCAAATTTGGAAAGTTGTGGAACTATCTAACCCTGTTGATATTTCATCCATGAAAAGCGCTGTTGCTGGTCCAACCAACATCTCCCCTGTTGTTAACCGCTTCCGTTGTCCACCAGAAACACCGCGTCGCATCACGTCTCCAACGAGTATATCAGCACAGATGTCTAGACCAAGTATCTTAAGTACATAGTCTGTGACCAAACTCGTTTCTTGCCCTGATATGGAAATAGATTTCATGAAAGCATCGATTTCAGGGTCTGGCTTTATTCCAGCGTCTCTCTCCCTCCTTGAGAGCTCAGTTAGCAACTGGTACCGCGTCCCAACACCTAGACATCGTCCTGAAAAATCCAATGTCTCTCGAACTGTCATTTCTCCAAAGTGAAGGTCATGTTGACTTATGTAGGCACATGTCTTTTGTGGAACAAACTCGCCAAACTCGTGACCACAGTAACTTATCTTCCCCGTCATCTGTGTCCCAGAAATAAGTTGACTCAGCCATGACATTTCAAGAGCATTATATAGGTGAATATGTGATAGACAACAAACCTGGAGGGTTTCATGGAGCTTTCCAGCTAAAGCTTGTAACAAAGTTGTTTTCCCAGAACTTGGTGGACCAAGTAATAAGGTCAACCTGGAAACATGTTCAACAACTCGCAATGTAACTCAAATATATTCTCCTACATAATACAGCAGAGAGACAATTGAGGCATTTGCTTTACCTTGATGGTTTGACTATGCCGCTGATATTTTTGAGTATCTGAATCTTCCTCTTTTTAGATGGAAGCAGGTGCAAGAATCCAAGAAAGCTCTGTTTACAGACAAAAGAAGAATCTTTAAGTAAACAGTTCCTTAATTGTTTATGTAATGCTTCAAAACGCACAAGCAGAAGAAAAAAGAATGAGTACGATTATCTGAAAAAGTTACCCAATCATCGATCAGTTTCATAAATTTAACTTTACACATATAAAGTTAAGTTTGAAATTTTTAAAAATATATAATTTGGACCGACACGGCTACATCCCAAAAAGGGAAAAATATTTATGCCAATATGTAAAAGCCGTAAAGTTCGGTTTTATTTTCTTTCAATTTTCTGAAACTTAGATGTTAATTTCCTCGACGACATCGAATAAGACAAAGTTACCAAAAAATAAGAAAGGGAAAGAAATGAGAGAACCTCCACTGTATTCAAGGTGACGTTGAAGAGAGTCGGAAGCGCTCTGCTTGCACTACGCACATCTCCTTCCACTGCTAAGTTCTCATACCTTACTTCAATCTTCGGAACTTCGATTCCCACTCTGTTTTCGGATCGAAAAAAAAAAAAATCATCAAAAATCAGTGAAGAAATTAAAAAAATGGAAACAGAAATTTTGGCCATGGGATTTTGTTATTTACCTGTCTGTTCTTTCTCTCAGTCGTCGAAGGAACTTTTCGTTATCTTCTTCAACGAATTTCAAAATAATTTCCATGAGCTGTTTCTTCTCCTTAGGTGCGAGACTCGTTAAATCAACCTCCTCCAGCCCAATCTTCCCGTTCACCGTCGTTTTCGGCAGCATCCCTTTTCGTAGCCGATCGTACGTCGGCAACCGCTCAAGTGCCGCCCACCGGAGCTCCACGTCATCCTCCTCCCTCCGTTCGCTCCTCCCAAAAATCTCATCCGCCGGAGGCACGAACACATCTCTGAAGCTTCTGGAAGTCCCAGCCAAACTCCGGTGACTGGTGGAGGCCAAACTCCCTCTCCCGCTCATTGTTCCGACCAGATCTTCGTCTCGACTTAGCATCGCCGCCACTGCCAACGAATCGTCCAGGATTCTCTTGACTTACGAGCACGAAAGGGGAGTATATATGCAAGTCGAGATGCGAATCTCAGGTCGATTCACTTCCGTCCGCCATTGAATGAGAGAGAGAAACTTGGAGGTCAGAGAAGAGGCGGGTTGCTGATTTCTCCATTTAAGATCTTTTTTTTTTTCTTTTTTTTTTTTGACAGCCATTGAAGATATCTTTTGACGTAATAGTATACGTTTATTTTACCAATAAAATAATAAATAATAATATATAATCTTTACTATATATATACGACCACGACATGTAATCTGAAAAAAATAGTTTAATGTGACTGGTCGCACCGGGTGCGAGCGATTTTGTATAATTTATAATATCGATGTTTGTCATTACTTTTTCAATACTATGCTAGTGGATTATACGTACTTCGGGTGGGGTTGAATTTTTTTGTGAAGGTTTTTGTGGTCTCAACTTTATTGTCAAAGTAAAATAAGTTCTAAATGTCATATTCAGATAAAGTTTACCTACGACAATTTAATGGATGAAAAATTTCGAAGATTGCAAAATTGTAATTAAATTTTGTATTATGTTTTCTTTATACTAAAACTTATAATCGTCATTTATAAATACTAAGCTTTATAATTATAAATCCAACCACTCATGTTCGACGATCAACTCGTTTTTCTTTTAACATAAAGATTTAATATCTGATAAAATTTTAAAATGTTAAAACTGATTTTAGAAGTAGTACACTCAAAATGTTGAATTCTACAATTAAATTCTCCTATAATCGAGTATACAAATCATGACTTGCGGTAATGATTTTGCTACTAAAAAAAACACTAACCATTAGTTAGACATGTGGACACTTAATCAACAAAACTTGGTGTAAAAAGATTAAAAAAGTAAGTGTTTACCGTAGAGGATCTATATATTATAAAGTTATTTATACTCTCTTCTCATGAAGCCACATCATCAATTGAGTTTCGCGCGGTATTTTATATTATTGTATATCTATGTTAGTAGAATCTCAGTGATACTCCATCATTTTCAAAATAAAGAGGGATAGAGCTCTCAATAGATTCAAATCATACGTTTAAGAAAAACTCATACGTACGCTTAGCTTTTATGGAATCTGAGTTGAATTTCTATTTATCAAACATGGATCCCCTTATGGATGCGTCCAAAGTTTTTCCAATAGACTTTGATCATTCTTTTCTCTCTTTAAATACTTCCTACGCTAGATATTGAACCATATACACCACTTTTGACCTGGTTAGACCTAACCTCCATTTCATTTTTCATGTTTATTATTTTTCTATCTAGAATTATGGTATCTTTTATACTTCTCACTTGTACTCCCAAATATTTTCCCTTACATGTTATCTTAATATGCTTCTTGTAACATGCATTAATTCTTGCATATCACATGAAAGGTTAAGGTATTTTTCTAAGTTTTTTAAAAGCTCCTAGAAGCATCTCTTAATTAAACGAAACGTCATCCAACATGGCCGAGGATAGATATTTTACCATCGAAATAAGTGCTTTTTTACCTTCAAAGGTTGAACCGCTCATCTCTGAGTTTCCTGAATCCTACAAATTTGAAGTTACTGGTTGAACAAAACCAACTTAAATCAACCATCTTGCGAATTCCAAAAAAAACTTCTTGAACAATGACGAACCACTATTTTTTTACGTGTAATAATAAATATATTAAAAATAAAATAAGAAGTTGATTACATGTAAAGATTTTTATAAAATTTTATATATATCCACATAATTTGTTTTTGATGTTATTAATTTACAAATTCAAATTAATGTATATTGAATAAGATTAAATGTTCATAATAATTAATTTTTAGTAGATTTAATCATAAATTTTTTACATTAATGAGCTTCAAAAATTTTAAGAGATTAAATATAAAAAAATGAAAATGATTTTATGAGGTGTCATAATTTGATATGTTGAATTGATGAGGTGGCATCATGAGAAAGAGAAAACCAATAACTTTATATATATAGATTTTTTATATCATTACAGGCTTAATAAAAATTAAAAAAAAAGTTATAAACGTATAAAAATATCCACATGGTATTTAAAATAATCAATAATTACAATTCATCATTTAGATTTAGAATAAGGAAATTTTTAAAAAATTAAGTAGTATTGTAAATAAGAAATAGTTTAGTAGATAAACAAATTATGTTAAAAATTTGTTTAGAAAAAATTAAGAAAATTTCTTAATTATTTAGTAGTTAAGTTTTTAATTTGGTTTACGGAAAAAATGTCATTTAGTGCGAAAAATATAAAAGAAGCGAGTTTTGGATAAAACGAATTTTGTATAACAATTATAAAAGAAATATCAACGAAGAAAGATAAAATGATTACGAGCTACTCGGATGCGCGGTTTTGAGACAAAACCACAAATAAAACGAGTTTAGACTAGCTGACTATTCAAAAGGATGGAAGTGAAATTTGCAGAAAATAGAATAAGTATTAATTAGAGAAGAATTGCAACAAAGTCGAAGAAACATGATAATGTGATTAAAACTATCATAATATAAACCATAAACCCAAAGAGGTACCCAAAACCAATATATGAGATATTTAAAGATATTGAGACATTCTTCATGAAAATTGAATATGTATCAAGGAAAAACAATATAGAAGCACATAAGATAACAGAAGATGAGATACTATTTTCATGTTAATTATTGAATGTTAGAATCTTCAAAAAAAAAGTATAGTTAGTTACTTATTTATTTATATTTATATATATATATATATATATATATATTAGCTTTCAAATGTCAAAGGCTATCAACGTAACATATCATTTCACATGATCAATAATTACAAGACAACAATGATATTTGAAAAAAAAGGACTAATTTAATTAAAAACGTTTGAAAACTAACTATATTTAATGCTAATATTCCCATCAACGACTAAGATCAAATTGAAAAACATATCTTATAAAAAAAAATATCATATATAAAATATTATACTTTTCTCTTCATTTAGGATATCTACCTAAGCAAAATAAAACAAATTTACATTAAAATCTATTTAATTGATTTATTTAATGGATTTCCTATTTATTTTATTGTCATAAAAACATTAATATTCAATTTAGGGCTTCAATTAGTCACATATTTTTATAGGATAATTCTCCAAAATGCTACGCAAAACTTGGTTGTGGATAAAAATGACACGTTCCAAAAATGTTACTTTAATTGGACGATTTTGCCTTCAGTAACTTAAGATGGAAGTTGTTGATATTTGGAAAGCAAAATATCAGTACGATCATCCTAAATTTTTCTTCTAAAATCTTAGTTTTTAGAAAGAAATTTGGTGATTTGAGATGAAAATAGTTGATATTTTGGAAGCAAAAGATCATTTTAAGTGCGGTCGTCATAAATTTGACTTCTAAAACATGATTCTAGCGTTTAAGAAGGAATTTGTTGATTTCAAATGGAGGTTGTTGATATTCAGTACGGTCGTCTTAAATTTGACTTCTAAAATCTTAACTTTTAGGAAGAAATTTGGTGATTTAGGATGTAAATAGTTGATATTTGGAAAACAAAATGTCATTTTAAGTATGACGATTCTAAATGTGATATATGGAAAGCAAAAGGTCATTTTAAATACGGCATCCGAAATGTTGATATTAAGGAATCAAAAGATCATTTTAAGTACGATCATCCTAAATGATCAGAGTTAAAATCGGAATTCAATGTAACATTCTTTTTTATCACAAACCTCCACGTGGTATTTTTTTAACAAAAAACTTTCTTGTGTCATTTTTGTCTTTTTTATTCATTTTCATATTAGTATCTTTTAATTAAAAAATTACAAAACATAAAAATTAAATGATAAAAATAAAATACACAAAACCAATTTGGTTAGAGATTGAATAATTATATTTTCACATATAGTTAATGTGTAAAATGAAATCAATAAACAAAATAATATTGAAATTTAACCTAAAATTTTCAATAATTTTAAGAAAATCAAAATAAAATATTATGTTTGAGTTCATAATATATTATAAATATTAAAAATATATGAAAATTTTAATTTCTTCAAAAACAACCAGATTTTAAAATATCTGTGGATATGAATGAATGTTGGAGATGAGTTTAGCACCCTCATAGAAGGGCCCCTTCTAAATCTAATTCAAGTCCATCGGCGAAGTAGTCAAAACTGAAGAAGATGGGATCGAGCAGACTCGGCCTAGCACCAGCCCAGAAACCAGACTTCAGCTTTAACTCAACGCCCGAGAACCACGTCAACGCTCGGTCAAGCCAATAAGCGAGCGACACGTGCTCTTTCCCACCAACTCGAAGACTCTACTTACACCGGATGCCCGACACGTAGCATACGCCGAATAAGAGACCGTCGATCAAGGATGCGTTATAAGGAAGCGGTTGCACTTAGACGCAATTGTCCTCTTGCCACAAATAGTTCAACTGCAGAAGGAATGATGACCTACCCAACCACCCGCAGTCTTAGCTCGACGACTTCGTAGCAAATGATTATCCTCGAAACACGAGCTCACTTGCTATGAGCCTCACACTCACCCTCTTAGTATAAATAAGGAGGCACATTCAATGTAAAACAAGAGGAATCTAGGAACAAATAAATCTAGGATAACGTTCGGAATTACGATTAGAAAGATAAAACTCATATCGTCTTTAACACTCTAACTCAGCTAACAAAGTCTCCAAGTATTAGATTCCGATCTCGGCTTCCCAATCAATATTCTTCGTCAAAACCACTTGTCCTCTCTCTTAACTCTCTCACCTATAAAACAGGAGGCTCGGAATATCCTTTTCGACCCTTTCTCTAAACTCTTTATTTCTCATTCTGAAGTTTACCTCATCATTGAATCACCGACCCTCACATCCGAACAAAAAAACCGTACTCAACTTGCACTGAACTTTCTGGGTTTAACATTTGGCGCCGTCTGAGGGGACATTTCAGGAGTATTCTAACAAAGCGCGAGGAAAACTTTGATTGCCAGCGATCCAACTCCAGCTACAACGAGCGTCTCGAGCTCACAAACAGTTCCCGCTGCGGCGGTCACATCGACCAAGCCGCCTCTACCAAAAGTTGTCATCGTTCCACCTCCCGCCGCATCACCTGCCGCAATGAAGGTCACGCCATTCGAGTCTACGCGTATCACGGTGTCAACGACCCAATTGGTACCCAACTCCATTATCGCAGCAGGAGGCTTGGAAACCATTGGATCAACCCAACTAGGCAATGCCGCTCAGACCGGAGGAGTGGCAACTGTCATCCAACCGACCGGTGACGAGGTGGGATACGTTACGCCTCCGCGCAATGTCGGAGACCCCATCATCCCGGCTCCGAACTCCAACCTAGATCAGATCATTCGCGCCCTCCACGAGCAAGACCACGCAATCCGGACCAGCCTCGTTGAGATGGAGGCTCGGTTACGTCGTGTTATCCCTAGCAAAGGAGAATGTACCCGGAGGAATCTCTTTTTAGATTTCCACCAAGCATCCATCCAAACCCACATGACGGGAGCACCGCAACCAATCCAGTATGTTCTGCCCCACGTCCAGATTGGCCCCGGGATTCCGACCCTGTTTCATGTCGCTCTTGACGCCCCGACACTCCCCGACGCATGTAATACCCGAAGGAGGAGGTGTAGCAGCATATCTTGCATCACATCTACGATACGAACACCCGTTCTCCGGATCAGCAACTGTCAACCCTAACATCTACCAGGTACGCACCGACAACCACGCCGAATTGTGACAAGAAATGAGAGCCATGAACACGATGGTCCACCGCTCGGAAAGTGCCGCACCAGAAATCGACCGCGTCATCCGAAACGCACAGAACACTCCCTTGCTCACGACATCAGCACTTGTCATCTCAGAGATACTAGCAAGGTAAAACTTTAGTCCATCGAGCTGTTTTCTCCCCCACGAGAAAGAAGCCGGGTATTACCGTCTGTTCGCTGAAAATTTGGGAGACGAAGTCCTTCGTTGGTTGCCTCGCTTCCCTCCAAATTCAACCACTCGTTTTAGTTAGCTCAAAACCGGCGTGTTAGAGCTTTGGACCACCGTCCAAGCTCCAGGAAAAACGTTGCGATCGTACATAGTTCGGTACAGAGACACGTATCATCACGCTCCTATATGCTGGACTGCATGTCGGTCCCAACGCTCCAAAATGGAGTTCGAAAAGGGACCTCATTCCTATTCAAGCTCAACGTACGCGAACCACGATCCCTAGTAGACGCCCTTTTCAAAGCCCAGACCTTTATCTGAATGGAGGAAGAACAAGGGGCTCCCGATCCTCCTATCCAAGCACCTCCCGTATCAACGGATGTTGGGCAGCAGCAGCGCACAACAGATCTACATGCCAAAACACGCCGAACAACAGTGCATTTGGTCGCGGAAGGAAATGCATCCTCGGACTCTAACGCAAAGAGGCTACGAGACAACGATCGCGAACCAAAATCCTATTGCGACTACAACAAAAGATCATGGCATCGAAGAATGCCGCCACCTAAACTACTATCTCCTCGAGAGCTTCAAGAAAGGAAAGGCCGAAATTCCGCCGCTCATGCCAAAAAACGACACCAAGCAAGGAGCACAGTAAGTAAACCAGGTCTCAACATTTCAATTTCTAGAGCCGGAATCGCAACTAAGAAAGAATCCCCTCGTCTCGAACAACTCGAGCAAATTGCTGAAGAAATACCTCCTTCGCCCCATGTGCGCATAAACATGATCATGGGCGGGCTAATGGATTGTAATGATTCGGTTCGCTCGATCAACGCCAGTAAAAGAAGGGCCATTGCAGCGTATAAGTTGAATGTGATCTTCGTATGCAGTACGTAAGAGGAGGACGCAAGTATAACCTTCAACAAGTTTGATCTCGACGGAATAGACCTCACGCACAATGATCCACGCGTGATCACTATGACGGTCGCAGATTATGAAGGTGCCTGCATCCTCGTCGATACAGGTAGCTCGATCAACCTCATCTTCAAGGAAACCCTAGTCAAGATGCGCCTCCGTGGCTACTCGATAAAGACAAAGGCCTGATCTCTAACAGGCTTAGATGGATAGTAGTCTTTTACAATCGATACGATCGCTCCCTCGATCGGGAGCAGGTATGGAACAACCCTAGTCAAATTACGACTCATTGACAAGCCAACGAGCTACAACGCCATGGTTAGAACTCCATGACTATACCAGCTTAAGGCCATCGTATCCACCTACAACCAGTGTGTAAAATTTCTAACCAGGTCGGGGACCGCGGTGATCTGAGGCTGCAAGGCCGAAACATGTATGTACTTCACCAATGAGCGAAAGCTTAGGATCGGCGCGTCCCAGTGCAATATGATCTGAGACTTCAGTCACGTATAGTGCTCCGCAAAAGAAAGGAAACGAAGACAGAGGCTGATCAATAAACTGACCCATTTGGTCTTTCACCTCTCCATGAGGGGATACACAGTTCACCGAACCATCGCCCAGATCCCCCCACTCGTGCAACCAAAAGCTACGTAAGATCCACTCACCTCGGCACCTATCAAGTTCGTCTCTTCTATTTCCTTTAGTTTCTCTTCTTTCTCTAAAAAAAAAAAAAAAAAAAGACCAAGGGTTGGACCTCGCTATCTTAATATCGAACTACGAATGGGTTGATCCTTTTACAGAAAGTACGTAGGCAACTTCCTTAGAAGTGCAACTATAATGTTATATGTACTTAAAATAAAGAAGGATTTCTCAACTATGAGGAACGCGAGTCGGAATCGCAAAAAAAAATCCCACGGCAACAAATTACCCGTACCCTTAAGCCGGGCCCATTTCGCAAAGTTGTGCCCCCTTGGAAGCAGTTGGGCTGATCACCCACAAAAAATTATGTTAAGAAGCGTACGTAGTGGCCCAACTGAATCCACAAGTTAAATCCGAGTTCACTCGCAAACGTGCACGTTTAAATTAATGCCCCAGTCCTAGCGTCATCCCGACCATCAAGGTTCCTCGGATTATTCTACTGAATTTATCAAAGTTACCATGGTTCATTTTTCTTTTCAGCAGGAGCAACAACAAAAAGAAGGAAATAAAAAGATCTTTTATTATTATCAAGTAAAATCGAGGTTACAAATCCGACCAAGAGGTTCAAATATACAAAGAAAAATCAATACATGGAAATATCGGAGACCAAGATGCAAAAGAGGAACACCGGAACATGGAAAGATCGAGATGTAAAGGAGGAGAATTGCTCAAAGGCAAAGATACACCAAAAAGCTCAAAGAGAAGCTTATGGTGTTTGTGAGATTGCTCCAACCTTGGGGGAGCCCGTGGGAGTCAGCGGGGTAAGCCAATCCGGACTCAAGATCGCTTCGTTGATTTCAAGTACCTCGGTCTTATTAAGATCCGCCAACGCCTTAGCCTGTTGCTCAGTAAGCTCGAAAACATACTTATCCGACACCGCAATCCCAAACTCCTCACGAAGAGTCTTGACGCATTGCAAGCCAGACTGGTACATACCGAGAGTGAGCAAAGCGTTCAGGTACTTCGTTCATTTCTCCTTAAACTCATGAACTTGATCCAAGATCGGAGTGATCCTTGTGACCATCTCCCCTCGAGGCCGAGATACACTCTTCTCGGTAGCTTTCTTCAGCTCCGCTTCAGCCTTTTCCTTATCGCTATGAAGTTGGTCGCGAAGCTCATCCACCCTAGCAACCAACCTCTTGCGTTCCTCGTCAAGGCGAAGAACCTCGGAAGATAGCTCATGGGACTCGTTCCGAGCAGCATTTCGACCGAACTCGGCAACCTCCTTCTCCTCCCTGATCTCTTTCAGCGTTTCCCAATGCTCAGAAGACTCGGCGGACAACCGGGCCACCTCTTCGGCGATGCGATCGATAATCAAGCTACGAACTTTGGCAGCCTCAGCCTCCTTGGCCGCAACCTCCTCCCGAAGAGCCTTCACCTTCACGTCATAACTAACGAGAGTGCCCTAAAAGGCCGATTGGGCATGCGCAGGAAACCAAAAGCAAAGTGAGAATAAAAAAGAAAAAACCGAGGTACATATAATGGGACATAACTTACCCTCGCCAAATTGTTCAAAGCTATCAGAATTTTTATGGCTTCATCAAGCTCGCCAACATTCCCAAAGCGAGGCCCGTCTCCGTGAAACAGCCAGAAGAGACGAGCACACGCATCAGAATCACAAATGATCTGTCGATTTTCGGGCCAGTCGAAACTGACCGTATAACCAGGGGACCCACTCAAGGAATTCGACGTACCGACCGCTCCTCGATCCCTACCGCTCAAGAGGAATACCTTCTCGGTAACCACCTCTCTCCTACAGACCGTCCCTTTGGACACGTCGGTTCGCTCGCTTACTCGGCGGTACAGGCGAGGGGGTCTCAAGCGGTAGGGCTCAAGCAGAAGCAGAAACATCGTCGACCCGAATTCCTGCACTCATGGACGGTACATGCATTTTCTCAGAAGGATCACCGCGGGATGGAGGATCAGAAACTACTATGAGCCAACAGCAGCGAGAAGAGATCCCAAAGAAGATGGAGCGTCAACATTAGCAGAAGGACTGGTTTGCACAATCGGCGTCGCTATTGAATCTGAAGGAGCAACGCGGGCTCGGCGATGTGATAGGACTGGGAGAACATGAATAATTGGATTCACCATTGTATAAGGAACGTAAGAGGAGGAAACGAACGGATCTCTAAGCCAAAGAAGAAAGAAAGGAGCGGTTCTGTCGATGAAAGGATGAAACCAGAGAGACTCCCCTTTCCCCAATATATAGGCAGAAGTAGGAAGATCAAAGGGCGTAAATGTGACACGTGGCGACGCCTCAAAAGACGTGCAAACTGAACTTCGCGTGCCCTAAAATTTGATTCGCCCCTAACCCGAGAAATCGAAGCGGTCCAATGACGCAGCGCTATGTCAAAGGATTCGGGACTAATTGTTGGAGGTGGGTTTCACACCCCCCATAGATGGTCCCAAATCAAATCCAAGCCCCTGGACGAAGTAGTCAAAACCGTAGAAGATGGGTCCGAGCAGACTCAGCCCAGCACTAGCTTAGAAACAAGACTTCAGCTTCAACTCGACGTCCGAGAACCACGTCAACGCTCGGTCAAGCCAATAAGCGAGCGACACGTGCTCTTTCCCACCAACTCGAAGACTCTACTTACACCGGATGCCCGACACGTAGCATACGCCGAATAAGAGACCGTCGATCAAGGATGCGTTATAAGGAAGCGGTTGCACTTAGACGCAACTGTCCTCTTGCCACAAATAGTTCAACTGCAGAAGGAATGATGACCTACCCAACCACCCGCAGTCTTAGCTTGACGACTTCGTAGCAAATGATTATCCTCGAAACACGAGCTCACTTGCTATGAGCCTCACACTCACCCTCTTAGTATAAATAAGGAGGCACATTCAATGTAAAACAAGAGGAATCTAGGAACAAATAAATCTAGGATAACGTTCGGAATTACGATTAGAAAGATAAAACTCATATCGTCTTTAACATTTTAGCTCGGCTAACAAAGTCTCTAAGTATTAGATTCCGATCTCGGCTTCCCATTCAATATTCTTCGTCAAAACCACTTATCCTCTCTCTGTAACTCTCTCATGTATAAACATGAGGCTCGTGATATCCTTTCCGACCCTCTTTCTCTAAACTCTTTCTTTCCCATTCTGAAGTTTACCTCATCGTTGAATCACCGACCCTCACATCCGAACATAAAAACCATACTCAACTTGCACTGAACTTTCCGGGTTCAACAATGAATCCAAAGATGAAATTTGATTTCAAGGAAGCAAATCTTTCATAGACTACAACTCATTTAGGAAAACCTCGCGTTAAGAAGTATGCATCTCTCATAAAATTCACTAACACTTAAGCCAGCATCTCTCATAAAATTCACTAACACTGAAGCCAACTGATGCGGAAAATAGAACGTAGAAGAAAAGATAAAAAATAATTCTAAAATCGGTCGAACTATTTCCACAATCTAATATGTTATATATAAGTAATGGTAATGCGAAAAGTAAGTATATATTGGGAGGCAAACGAGTGTATTTTCGAAAATGGCGGAAAAAATTGTGGTAAAAAGGTGTGCGAATAGATATTAAGCTCAAGCTCGGAAAGATGTATGCACAAGACTAAAGTAAAAAATTTCAAATCTTCACCCTATAAAATAAATTAGTGAATAATTTTTTACCTTGATTAATGGATTGGGTTACTTAGTTCAAAGCAGGACTAAATTGTCTGGCTATGCCAGCTTGGTAGGTGAGATGAGATGTGGACATTCATGACTTGGTCAACAATTTTCTTATGTTAAGATGCACTTGCTTCGATTAGTAGAACGTGCTCGGAGAACCTATTATAGCGGTTTGAACGTCTATACATTGTCATTTAATAATGTATTGATTCGAGATGTTTACGTTTAATATGAAGTGGCGTTATGTTCGTATCATTTTTAATAACATGTACGATTAAGTAAACGAAGACGTCAAAACTTATATAAATTTCTTTTCACGAGACTTAGGTGGGGGTATTGGAACAAGAATTTGAAATAATTTTGAATCATAGAGATTTTAAAGGATTTCGTCAAATACCATCAATTGAGGTGGTATTTGAAATCCCTGATTTTTAACTATCAATTCTCTTTCAAATAATTTCAAATCTCTTTTTATATAATTAATTAATGAAATCTCAATTTTCCAATAACCTAGGATTTAAGGGAATTTGTATAAATCATCATTACAATAACCTTGGATTTGGAAGAGGTTTTACAAATGTCAAACCCAATAACAAGAGATTTGGAAAAAACTTAAAATCCTCTCAAATGCCAGATCCAATACCACCCCTTAAAAATAAAATAAAAACTCTATATAGAGTAAATGGTTGCGAGTTGGCCGCCAAAACCGTTTCCTCTTCTTACGAAGTTTCAATTCACTTCTCTTATCATATGACACATAACAATTTATTTCTTTTTCATAAAAGAATTATAATACTAAAAGAAATATTTTTTTATTTTATTTTAAGAAATATTGTTGAAAAAACCCTGCAGGGTGGTCATCTAATATGTATAAGTTTGTTCTAACCAATAATTTCTTAAAAAAATGTTTAATTTTAGTGTGCTACTTTTAAAGATCCTTTACATCAGATGAACAATGTAACTTACTATTTTTTTTTTGGGAAAATTAGTGGTTATAAGCCATTGGTTAACCCCTTTGTCCAGCGGATCATGTTTTATTATATCCAAATCCTGCAAGATAAGCATTTTTTTCTGATTAAAAATTGATATATATATATATATATATATTTTTTTTTTTTTTTCTTACAAACACAATGATACGAAACTAGAGAATACATATATGATATATGAGTACTCGCTATGCAATGATGTCATGTAATTCCAAATACAATGCACTAAGCTTGCGACAAAGCACGTATCTTGAAAGATTTCAAATTTTGGAGAACATGAAGGGAGTGCTTTTTTGATATTCCAATAAGGACCAATTGTTTTTTGGTTCTTGTAGTTCAAATTAAAATATAAATTAAAATATCAAAATGACATTTATGTAAATTAACACCAAAGTACTTAATAAAAAAAATAACAGCAAAGTTGTGGAGAGTAGAAACCCATAAATTTACAAGGCAAATTTGAATAAATCGTAGGGCAATCTACAAATAAGATCTACTGTTAGATAACAAGTAGAAATGAACGTGATCGCACATGTTTAGATGGGAAGATCGGACGGTCATAAATAACGCAAGAGATACCGCAGCCCACGAAGTAAGGGATTTTCATCACATGACAACAGTTTTCATTTGGCCATTCCCCATGCAATCAATTCAAACAATAACGATAACAATAACTAATGATTAAATACTGACGATGAATGGCATCATAACCACAATCATTACTTTCCAAGAATAAATAATACTTAATAACCAAATCCAAAGCAACCAAGAGTTAGAGAGTTCCTAAAATGTTTAATTATTTATTTAATAAAGCAAATTTAACCCAAAAAAAAAAACTTGAGCACAAAAACCATGTGCACAATAAGGATGCGAATCGAAAAATGGGTAGGTATTTCGATTTAAGTTTGGATTCGGTTCAGGTTTGGTTTAATTAATGCGGTTTTAATAAAATTTTAACGGAATTCAATGGGAATTAGAAAGTTCCTAAAATATTTAATTATTTGTTTAATAATGCAAATTTAACCCCAAAAAGAAAACTTGAATACAAAAGTCATGTGCACAACTAAGGATTTGAATCGGGAAAGGGGTAGGCATTTCGGTTTAACTTCGGATTCAGTTCAGGTTTGGTTTAGTTAATTCGGATTTAATAAAACTCTAACTGAACTCAATCGAAGTTAGTTTGTTTGGTTCGGTTTAATCCGGTTTATTTTAATTTGGTTTGGTTAAGAAAAATTACTTTACAAAACACAAAACATAAACTAACATCATTTGATCATAAGTATATAAATAAAACAACAAAAAGATGTTATCCCAATAACTTCAAATCTAAAACAATAGAAAACAAGGTTTTAGAAAAAGGTCACAATAGTAAGTATATAAAATCATAAATATATTTAACTAAATTAAAAATAGAATTTTCGGTTCAGTTTAAAACCAAACTGAACAACTGAACCATTTGAGTTGAGAAAAAACTTAAACCAAGTGGTTTGGGTATATAATTTGGTTCGAGTTTGATTGGTACGGTTTGGTTCGATTAGGACCCATTTATCAAACTTATTTCATCGTTTCATCACTTTTCAATACAATTTGAGTTAGAATTAGCTTCATGTAGCATTTAGGCATTAAATTTTGTTGCATTTGTATTTGGTGGTATTTTATGGTGTTTTGTATGTGAATAAGGCTTGAAGGGACCTAAGAAGGAGGATGAATGGAGTGGAGTGCATCAAGGAAAGGATTTTCAAAAAAAGAACCAAGGAACCAACCTCAGAGAGTTCATGTCGTCATGAGCATCAACTACGTGATGCATGTCTTTTAGAAAATCTATATACTATAAGACATCTAGTTATATAGTTTGTCTAAAGAAAAAGTTTTGACCATGAAAGTTGCTTGATCTCATTTCCTAGAGCTATAATCTAATGAAAAAAAATCCATACTTAGAGATCTCAATGATCACAAACTTTTAATCTTTGATCCATCTTTTCCACAAATCATATCTACACCTTTTGCAATCATCAATGTTGTCAATAACACTCAAAGTTACCCTCTTTAGTTCATGTTTATCTTTATTATGTTTATTTAAGATTTTTTTTGGTTTTTTGACATCAAAGAAATTATAATACAACTTAAACAAATGGTTTTGCTTATTTAAAATTACTAGGTGGGTACTCGTGCTACACACAAGTGTTTTTTAATCTAATGTAATTAGAACCATGATTTAAGATATAAGTTCAATCAATCGGAAAACATATCTCGTAATACCATGAATCAAACATAAGAAGATTTAAACCCATCTATTAACAGTTTTTTTTTTTTTTTTTTTGAACTATTAACAATTATTTTGAGCAATTGAAGAGTTTTCAGTTTATAGAGTTTCAAGAGTTTCTTTTTTTCTAGCTCATGGCTTCTTTTTCTTTCATCCTTTTGTAACCTTTTTTCTCTTGTGGATACATCTCCTTATAATTATTTATCATATGTTAATGGAAACTACACATTATACCATCTTATGAGTCATTCAAAGAGACACAATTAAGTATGAAATAATTTTTTTTTTTCTCGGGTGTTTTTATGTTTTGACAAACTTTGCACACTTCTTCGATTACCTTTGTGATCTATTCATAAAATTTATCACGCAAATTAACTTAAAATATTCAAATCACCAAAACAAAGTAAATCCAAAATCATTGATCCTTACTAAACTATGACAACAATGACATTTGGATCATCTTTTATCAGACCAATATATTTAGATTAAATGTTAAAAAATATAGGAAAACAATCAAAGGAACTGCCCAATTGAATTGTAAGAAGCAAAAATTAAATCAAAAATCACCTTTGCCAAAGAGACTTCACCAGTCAAAACAAATGGTTCATAAAACCTAAATTGTCGACTTTATAAAGACGATTCTTATAGACGATAAAGAAAGAAAATGAACTTACTTGAGAAAATCTGACAAAGCTAAACCTTCCCTAAGCATCACCTTGGAGTTTTTGCAACTTCTTGATGATTTTTCACATACGTTTCTTTTTTGGCGCTTCTCGCTTTTTCCTCATTTTTCCCCAAACCCAAATTTTTAAAAGTGGAAAAAAAGAGTATGTAGATGACAAGATTCTATATCTATATCAATTTGATTTGATAACAAATAACCAAAACAAAACAATGAGGAACTAAAATTATTGAACATGTTAGAATAGAAAATGAAGCAAATCAAAGAGGGTTAAGTTGAGAAGTCAAAGATTGTGTGAAGCATATTAAAGCATTGGAGATTGGTATTGTAATCATTTATAATAATGAAGAATTAAACGGATAGTGAGGAAGCTGTAAAGGTATGACATTAAAATTTGTAATTTTTGCACTGAAGGAGATGGAATAGTCAATTACAATTTGGTTTTTGATTTTTTAAAAGTGAGAAAATTTTCCTAACACGTGTCACTCTCTCACGTGCTTACGTGTCACAAAACTGGAGAGCGTTGGTCAAGTTTTATATATACTAGGAGAATACCCGCGCATACGCGCGGATATTTTTCAACATACATCGTCATTTGCTTATGTATTTTTTTAGAATTTTGATAATATATATATATCATTAGTCTAGATTTATTTTTATATGAAAATTTGTAAAGTTTTAATTTGTATAAATTTATTAAGTAAAAACAAATTTTTGTTATTCAAAACACTTTTCTATAGTTTTTTAGTTATCAAACGTAACATTATAATCTTCCACTACTGCACCATCTTTAACTTTCTACTCTTAATTCATTTGTTCTTCATATTATTATTGTCATCAAATTATTTCCTTTTAATTTGTTGAACTAATTTTATCATTTATAATGCTTTGAAATTTGAGACATTATTGTGAATCGAGACAATCATTTTCATTGGTTGGAGATCGCCTTAAAACCCTATTATTCTATATGACTTAAAACTGATGCAAATTGGTCATTCTCGATGTCTCAAATTAATCATTTGTTCTTGATAAAAATACAAAGAACATAAACTTTATTTGGCTTTTAAATTTCATATGTTATTCTCATAGCTCGATAAGACGGTATTGTATATTTTCACGCCTATAACGCTACTTATATTGCATTCTAAGATCTTGAAAATCTACAAATTCCGATTTATCTTATCACTTTTACGATTGCATCACTTCTCTATTGCACTTCTTGTTTTGTCTCTTCATTATTTATCTTAAATAAAGTAAAAAATCAAAGAACCACCAAAAAGTACATTCATAAATGTTGAATTTATCAAATAAGATAAACATATAAAAATATTATTCCCTAAAATCATTTATTTCATTTACATGTAACTTAAGGAATATTAAAAGACAATTGATCTCAAAAATTTGAAAAGTTTCAAAAATATTTAGTTTTCTTTAAATAAAAAATATTTGGACACTTATCATTCTCCTCGATGCTTATGTGTCAACTCCATGGAAAGAGTTGGTCATCATTTATATATATGATAAGATTGGTCAAGTTTTATATATATATATATATGATGTCATTACATTTATGCACTTAAGATTATATTTACATTTATGCACTTAAATTTATGCCTTTCATTTAAATTTATGCATTTTACTTTCTTATTTACATTTAATTTTTTATTTTGCTTTATTTTATTTTAAAGCACTTTCATTAAAACTAAGTTAGTAGATTAAACAAACCCCTATACTTAAATTTTGCACTGCAATATCCTATTTAACACCAAACTTGAGCTTAAAAATTTTAAGAAGCTAAATAATTTAGCTTTTTCGAAATTCGACCCTAAATTATACTACAATCATGAGTTCTCATTTAACCAGAGTTTTGACAAAAGCATAAGGTTGGAGTTATAAATATTATTTAAAAACATTGACACTTTTGTTTTTAGTAAGTGAAGGTAAGGGAACATAATTTTTGTTTTTCCAATTGTTAATTGTTAGGGGTGGGCTTAGAACTCCCGACCCGAATCTTGGAAAAGGTCTAGGAACGAGACAAGGCCCAAAAACCCACCTTCTTAGTACCCGGATATCGGAGCCCAACCCCGATTAGCGACCTCGATCTGCGACCTCTGAAGGTGAAGAGAGTTGACTTCGGAGACAAAACACGATGTGACAACCCGGTCACGTCACACATTTTTGGTTTCAGGACATGCCGAAAGCAGCATTCGGAGACAACGCCCTACGCATCCTCTGATCTACCAGGGCTAGGTCGCATCCTATCCTCGGACTAGATCCGGCTATAAGTCAACTTCCAGCATCCGTCTAGACTGCTATAAATATTCCGCCACTTCGTAGGTGAGAATACATTGAATTCCAGAGAGAGAATAGGAAGAATAGTCCGGTAACTTAGATCGAGCTTAACTTCTTTAGCGACCTCGTCGATAAGTGTTAGATTTCGCTCTTTGCTTTACCACTTGTCTTATAACCGACCTCTCGATCTCTTATAAACAACGATCTCGCTTCAATAAAACAACAATCATTTTGTTATCAATTTCACTTTGCTAGTTCAATCTCCGACCTAGTTCATCTACGAAAATTCCGACTCGCAAAACCCACATATTAAAAGTCACGTCGCGTTACCTCGAAATTCAACCTACCACAAGGTATCTAACCAAATCTTATTCCAGCAATCTCGTGCGCGACCCGGTTCGCACAGTTGGCGCCGTCTGTGGGGACGACTCATGAACTTCTCTCTACTCGCGAACTATCTCGGAGATATCATGGACTCGAGAAATAATCCCTTGGAACACGACTCAGACACCACCGGACGGACGAACGGATCCATTCCGTCAAGCGCGGAAAATTTCATGACCTCCATCCCGAAAACAACCCCACCAGCAACCTCGGCGAACCTCGTCACGAACACTTCTTTATCCGAAACTCCTTCCAATCCCTCGGTCAGCGAAAGAACCACAAGCACCATGGGCATCTATCTCGAAACACCTTCCTTTGTGTTCCGACCGCCGCCACCATACCGCTACAGAATGGTGATGCGAAGGCGCCCACTGACGACGCACCCATATGAGATGTCTTCCCAATGGTCCAGATCAACGTCCGCGCGTCCCCTACCGACAACCTCCAAATTCCAGAATCCGAGGTCGTATGCCATGGAAGAACCCCGCCGAGATCTTAACCAACCGCCGTATCACTCGACGCGACCCCTGAACTCAAAGGTATCCTACAGGTTCTCCTGAATCATGTACAAGAGTCTCGTAGAAGGCAGGCGGTGGTTCGAGAAAGACACCCAGAGGATACTCTCTCTGAGCTGCGCTGGAATCTGTTTGGAGAACCAAGGACGCCCCAGCCAGGGTTGATCATCCAAGATCAAGGTCCCGCACGATAGCCTCAACCTCACAACCAGCCCGATGACGATTCATCCAGGCTAGCATACGAGAAATAAATTGAGGAGATGAAAGCCCTAATCAAGGACCTTGGGTCTCAGATGCACCGGGCCATCAGATCCGCCCCAGAGGTTGATCGCGTCATTCGAAAATCCCAGAACACCTCATTCACAACAGCGGTGACCAACTTTTCTCTCTGGAACCCATGAAAGATCTTCCTGCCCAAGTACGAGGGCGGAGATGATTCGAGCCAATTCTTGGTGACCTTCGAGATTTCCATGAGGAGAGCGGGATTCACCCACGAAGAGCGCGACGCGGGCTACTGCCAACTCTTCGTGGAGAACTTACACGGAGACGCCCTCCGGTGGTTCTCTCGCCTAAAGCCTAACACGATCAGTAACTTCTTCCAACTCAAGACAGCCTTCATCACACAGTACCTCACCTTTGTCGAGAAGGGCACGTCGACGGCTAACCTGGTGGCAGCTCGCGTCATTTTTCATGACGAGGCCGAACTCGACGCCTTGAAAAGAAGCTTGGTTTACGCAGATCACTTCAGGGAAGAGGTCACAGTGAACCCGCATTAGACGCTTGAGGACGCGCTGCACAGGGCGTCACGCTTTGTCGAGTTAAAGGAGGAGAACACCCTCATCGAGACAAAAATCAGTCCCGCCAAGGCTCAAGCAACCAAAGAAAAGGGGGTGGAACAACGCGATGAGCCTCGCCAGCATGTCAACAAAGAAAGACAACAGGGAGGAGAAGGAACGAAAGGCAGCAACGTGCTACGCGGGCACTGATCGACCCTAAAAGCCGCAATAGAACAAATGGAACCGAAACAAACCTCGAGAAAACGCCAAGGAAGAACCCCGAGATTAGTCCCTTTTTCTGCGAGTACAACCAGATTGCGGGTCACACCGACACCACCTGCTGGGGCCTTGCGAACTACCTCTACCAAAAGTACCTCGCAGGCAAGGTACCACCTCCAGAACGGCCTCGAAGAGAGCAACGACTAGTACCAGAACCTTGCACTGCCAACAACTGGACTGGTGAACAAAATGGTAAGCAACCTCGCGAGGTTAAGACTGAGAGTGAGCTAGAGGCACCTCCTACAGCAACCAAGCGCATCACCTAACGAGCCTAACTCGAAAAGGTGAGACGGGGTCACAAAGTCTTAACACCCTCCTTCTAATTCCCAAAAAAAAAATGTGTACCCTCATTTTAATTGAATTATGGTCGGTTTGATCCCTTTTGGGTACGTAGGCAACCTCACCGCGAGGTGGAGCTATCCATCTTAATTAAAATCTAAGTTGTTCACTTAAAACTAAACTTTATAAACACTACCTCAAGCAGCGTAAGTCGATTCGACCTCGCAGCAAAAGCCGACTCAGGTTGCAACATTTAAGAAACACACCTTCCACGGGTATAATCACAGAGTAAGCCGAGTTCCGGCTCACGTCCACCAAGAAAATCGGGAAAAGAAGCCGAGGTCCAACCTCGCACAAACACAGGGTGACTTGATCAACCACTGACCCTAATTTCTACTCACCCAAAGTTGGAATATTTAAGCCGAGCACCACGCTCACACTTATCAGACACAGTCATCACACTGTACAAAAAAAACTCGCTAACATCGAAAATCGCAGTTGAAAAAGCTTTCATTAAAAAGTCGGGTTCAAACGCGAGACCCGACTGAGTTTACAATGGCCAGCAGCCTAATCAAGAAAGAAAATACAAAAACAAAGGGAAATTCAGACTCTGAGACGTCTTCACAGCGACTCGCTCCTCCCATCTTCGACCCTTGCTCGCTTAAGCTCCGGGTCAAGGAGGTTTTCGAAGTCCAACTGAACGACCTGGAGGCTCTGGACCTCGGACTCAGCCACATGCACTTCAAGCGCTACCGAAGGGAAAAGATCAACCGGAATCATGGCACCTCACTATTCCATCTCGCGAAGAAGGTCCTCCCTTCTTTGCGCTTCGGCTAACGCGGTTTTTGCGACATCAGCTCTCTTCCTATCTTTGAGATAGGAGGACACGACACCTTCAAAAGCCTTGTACTTCATGAGCTCATCGTTCGCCGTTTCATACCCGGTTCGAAAGTCGGCCATGTCGACGTCATCGGCCAAGGTCGGGTCTTTCCTTTTCCTCGAGTGGAAGGATCCTTCAGCGTCAGCTTGAGCTCATCAATCTCCTTGCGCGAGGTAATGAGGTCCGCCGTCAATCGGTCGTTCGCCTTCTTGGTAACTAAGAGTTCCCTCTTCAATTGTTTGCACTCATCGTCGTACGCGGTTAGTGTCCGGTTATTAGAGGCGATTGACTGCGATCAAAAGACAAACTCAGCCAAAGAACAAAGGAAACAATATCCAAAGAAGGGCAGTCGTTTACCTTGACCAAATGACTGGACCCTTTGGTGATATCGTTCCCGCAACCCATAATGTCCACGCTGCGAGAAGAGCAACCGGTCCCAATGATCCTTGAAACATGTTCGGCGCATTTTCCCGCATCATCTTCCAACGGGTCTCCACCCAGATAGGAAAAATCAAAAGCAAATGGCGGAGACCCCTCCAAGGCGACCCCATATGGGACCGGACCTTCCAAATCCCGAAGCTTGGCCATAGTAACGGCCGTTGGCCCGCCAGAAAGACCTCCATGCGAGAAGAGTCCCTTCCCCCTTCCTAAGCCGATGCGAGCGGAGTCATCCGCTGTTTCTAGCAACCTCCAGGGTGCCGGCGGTGTTTTCTTCGATTTTGTAACCTTGTTGTCCGGTGGACCCCTATTGTTTTGGAACCCTGCTTTCTAGATGACTTTGTAACTTTCATAATTCTCATGATAGGGGCTCGATCCGCATCTTTGATAAGCCGTAAACTTATTGGAGAAAGGTCAGAAGTAAAAAGGAAAGATGGATAAGCCAAGGTCGCTTATCCATCTATCGATCGCTCGATCATCCTTTCGAACAAAACGGGCCAATGTTGATTCCCCAACTGCCGAAGCTTCTCCTTCTTTTCGAAGAACTTCTCCACATACGGGTCAATTGGAGGGAACCCATCTGTAAAACAAAAATGATTATCTGTATAACGACCCAACTTGCGACACGTCGGAAAAATAAGGATGCTTACCCGGAGACGAATTCCACGCACGTCGCGGAATACATGATGCATCATCCAACGACTGCACATCTGCCTTAACGAAGCAATAATGCTTCCACCAGCCATCTACCTTCCCAAATTCACCCATTAGAATCTTCTGGTTAGTTTTGAACGGGGTGTAGAACGTCCCGATCACATTCTTCTCGTTCTCGCGGAAGGCCAATAACTCCTTCACAAAGTGAAGACATATTACAAACCCGGTCTCGCGGGCCAGAGCCTGCAGCCCGATGAATTTGCGAACGGATGTGGGGGTCAACTGAGTAATGGCCATCTTGTGACGGTGGCAATAATCCGTCAACAATTTCGGGATCGGGAATGATAGCCCGCACTCTAGAAGTAGGATTCGTGAAGGCTGAAATAGCCTTCCTTGCAAAGATCCGATCGATCCAAAACTGACGGCACTACGATATCCACCCGATCGAACGCTACGGCCCGTAAGACAAGTCGAAGGGTTTCCACTGAGGAAAACGACTCTCCAACGACCTTGGGTACCGATGGCTTACGTGGTTGTTTCCCTTTCGCGACATGCCTCCTCTCAACGACTCCGACCTCTCCATCCGACCCGAATACCTCGCGCCTCTCCATACAAGAATCTCCAGACCGCGAGCCATGCGATACAGCCTCGCCATCTGAACCACTCTCTTGCTTGTAGGAGAAGACCTCCGGCGACTTGGATTGCTCGCTCTCGCTAATGGAATCAGCATCAGATCCTCTCGCCATGGTACATAAGGGGATGTAGAATAGCTTGCTCATGAAGAATTGGAAGAACACCTCGCGAACGCCCGAAATCAGACAAGAAGAAAGCCGAAGAAAGGAATTGATGAGAGAACAAATGAGAGAAATCTCGAGGGAGGTTTGGATTTATAAGAGAGAGGGGGAAGCCGAAACAACTCGTGCCAAATCTCCGTAATGATGGCCTATGAAACGCGAAGGTCAAGTCGCTTCAATAGCCGACTCCTCGATCCACGCCCTAAAACCACCACGATAGCCTATCAAGACCTGGCACGTCATCAAATAAGAATCGCCTCAACACACCAGAATCTTCCACGAAACCGACCTCCACCGCGAGATAGTCTAGTGACAGGACATCACGTCATTAGACTCGGGGGGGGGGTTGACTAACTGTTAGGGGTGGGCTTAGCATCCCCGGCCCAAATCATGGAAAAGGCCCATCAACGACACAAGGCCCAAAAATCCACCTTCTTAGTACCCGTAAATCGGACCCCGACCCCGATCAGCGACCTCGTTCTGCGACCTCTGCAGGCGAAGAGAATTGACTTCGGAGACAAAACACGATGTGACAACCCAGTCACGCCACACCTTTTTAGTGTTAGGATAGGCCGAAAGCAGCCTTCGGAGACAGCCCCCGACGCATGCTTTGATATACCAGGCCTAGGTCGCAGCCTCTCCTGGGACTAGATCGGGCTATAAGTCAACTTCTAGCATCCGTCCAGACTGCTATAAATATTCCCTCACTTTGTAAGTGAGAAGACATTCAACTCTAGAGAGAGAATATGAAGAATATTCCGGTAACTTAGATCGAACTTAACATCTTTAGCGACCTCGGTTATAGGTGTTAGACTTCGCTCTTTGATTTACTACGTGTCTTGTAACCGACCTCTCGATCTCTTATAAACAGCGACCTCGCTTAAATATCAATAAAACAACAATCATTTTGTTTTCAATTTGACTTCGTGATGAGATGGGAAATTGAGTGTTTTAACACCATATTTCTACAAGAATTTATCTAATTATCCCATCTTCATTTTATTTTTCATGCATTTATAATATATTTCAACGTTTTGCATCTTAGTAATCCTAGGAGTCAGCATTTGTACGTTTTGTGTGTGTTTCAGGATATTCTCAGGTTACCGGAAGGGACAAGAGCTCAAAAGCATGAAGCAAGCCACAAGGGAAGGCAAGCAGCTAACAATCAAAGGCCAACCTTCACCCATATCGAGAACCTATCGATCGATTTGGAGGTGAAGGAGATAGACACTTAAATCGATCGATAAGGTGAACCAAAAGCAAAAAATCAAATGACCAAAATGCCTCTAACCGACCAAAGAGTCCTATAAATAGGATATCTTCCTTGGAGACAACACACATCAATATATTCTCTCTATCTAGACTTAGACTCTACCACTTAAAAGGTGGTTTGTAAATATTCTCTTTTATTTTCTTTTGTTTAATATTCTATTTTAAATAATGTAAAACGTTTTTCTTTTATTTAACCTTTTTATTAATTATGTCTAATTAAGAAGGATTAATTAGGAGAGAAAGGGTAGTTAAGGATCTAATTAATTAGGGTTAATTAGTTGACTAATAAGAGGATCAATTATGATTAGATCAATTAGGTTTAAATCTCTTAATCATGGGTCCTTAGAGGTTACTTTGAGATGGAGTATGTGACACCTCCTACACTAATTCTCACCTCTATTATCTCTAATCCTTGTGATTAGTTGATGAATCTAAGTGATTAATTGAGAGGCTTTCTCTATCCTAATAGTACTAAGGATTAGTATTTAGGGTTGAATTGTGGACTCTTTTACACACTTATCGCCTAAGTTCACGGTAGCATCCTTTCAAATGAGTTAACATGTTAGGAGAGTGAACTAGAGAATTGATTGAATTCCTAAGAAATTGCTGGATCAATCGATGAGATTAGAATTGGAAATCCACATTAGAAAATGCAACGGTATTTGTAGCTATTAAGGCCGGTTGTCGCTTTCCTCTCTCAATGGGCCCGTTGATAGAACAAATGCCTAACGAATCGGATATCCTCGGATGTCCTTAAGATCCTTCTCAAACCTAATCATTCCCTCTTAGTTTCACACTTGTTGATGGTGGGGTTACTACCCCTTATCAATAGTTTAATTGAGGCTCGGTCCCTGCCGACCTTTCCATGATAGTTTATCAGGTCATAAGTTCCTTAAACAGTATTAGAACCCTCGGCTCAAATGACCGAGCGGTACCTTGGTAAAGAATGATCAGATTTTAGTGTCCGAAGCGGGGGTGTAGATAACTTCAGCCGAAGTCTAAAGCTCAGACAGAATAAGATCAAATCTTATCACAGATTCCCTAATCTTGGAAAAATGGAAATATTCCATTTTTCCGAGGTTAGCCCATGGGCTTAAATGACCGACTACTAAGGATATATAAATACACCCCCCCCCCCTTCACTAATTTGATTGATTCAGAATCGGGGAGAAGAATTACTAGATAACCTAGGTTTAATACTTCTCTTTGATAAAGTTAACTTGACATTCCGAGTTTACACTCTTGTAACCGATATAATTAATAAAGTTCTATTTTCTGAGGTTTCTCTTTTGTCTTTTCTCTAAATTCATTCCCAAAAATGAACCCCTCTAATTACAAATAATTAGAAGTTGAATCCAGTATCAACATTTGGCGCGCCAGATAGGGGGGACTTCTCTTTTGAGGATTGGAAGTTAGAGATCTCGAAAATCGAGAGAATGAGCACACAAGAACCATCTGGGGAGGAGCATCAAGACGGCGAGGCCGCCGAAGTAAGTGATGAAGAGGAAACAATGGTTCATAACAACGCCCAACAGGCTAGGGAATCAGCGAGAGCCCTGTTTGAGAATCGCGACTCCATCGTTCGCGAATTAAGCTATTCTCATACTATGCCCAGTCAACTTAGCGAACAGGGATTCGTAACCCCTATTAGCCAAACTTTTGGAACTTCGACAGCAGAAGCCCATAACTCCCAGGAACAACCAAGTACGTCACGACACCTCGGCCAGACTCTCGATCAGGCAAGCAACCTTCGAAAATGCCACCTTCGAACAACATAGAGGAGCACCTGATAGCAAATCAAATTTCCAGCGTAGTAGAAGTAACGACCCCCGAAACAAGCAACGAAAGAGTGATAGCAAGAACGTAGCAACAACGTGAGGACTGAATGATATAAAAAATGGGCCACCAATAACGGGTGAACCAAAGTCTGTTTTGAGAGCTCAGAATCACAATCAATTTCTCAGAACGACCTTGATTAGGCCTTCAAGAGCCACTTCTCAACGGTTAACGTTCGAAGACGATCAGATTGGATCAAGAGAACCCAGGACACTAACCATACGCCGAAGCTCAAGAAGTGGAGATAATGGGGCTCAGGCTCCAAGTACCGATCAATCGATCGCGGTTCTAAAAAGGGAGCTTGAAGAATTGCGATTTTTGGTTCATAAAGCAAAGAACATCGCCCCGGAAGTTGATCAACTACTAGCCGAAACAGAAAGGAGTCCATTCACCCACAACATCACGTGTGCACGGATACCACTAAATGACAAACCGAGACTCCTAACATACGACGGAACCGGAGATCCGACGATCTACATGTGGGTGTTTTTAGTTAAAGTCGGACGAGCCAAATTCCAAAGAGGAGAGGAGGATGAAGGAAGATGCCAACTCTTCCTGGAGAGCTTAAGAGGGGATGCACAAGCTTGGTTTACTAGTCTACCCCTCGATTCAATCAGTTGTTTCGCTGAGTTTCGAGAAGCTTTCTTCAAACAATATATGCTGCACCTGGAGCAAGAAGCTACCACATTAGACCTCTACACAGTAAAGAAAGAACAAAAGAAACCACTCCGAGATTTTATTAAAAGATTCAAGGCTATTTACTCGCGACTGAGGATAGATGATGATCTAGCGATCAGAGCACTTAGTGCGGCCACGTTGTATTAATCGAGGTTTTGGATTGAGCTGTCTGCTCATCGTCCCCAGTCCATGAACGACGCGTTTCACCGAGCAAATACCCACATAAGAATTGAAGAAAATCGTTCTAAACTTGTGCAAGTGCATGGATCGCCAAAATAAACAAGGATATAAAACCGGAAGAAAAAGGAGAAGGACGACGAGTAGAGAGATACCAACCTCGGAAAGACAAATCAAAATCAGAAATGTATTTTTCCGTGACAAACCCACAAAAGTATACATCTCGGAAGGATAAATAAAAGTATACCTATACCCGAGATCCTAATGATCCGACCATCCCCTGGTGCGAGTATCATAAGAGGCCAGGTCATATAACTGAGGACTACTGAAATCTGAAGAACCATTTAATGGCCATCCGATTTGAGCAAGACCGAGAAAAGGAGAAGCATAAAGGCGAGGAAAACCAAATTTCTCGGGAAGATACGGGAGAAGGAGAAATCCTACCTTCACCACCTCCGAATCAGAGGAAAATGATTAACATGATAATGGGAGGACTCGCAGACTGCGAAGACTCTGTTCGGTCGATACAACGAAGCATCTTCAGGCTATCTCCGGACCAGATTCCACGAAGTACTACTTTACAAAAGGATTTTACATTTACGACCAAGGATTTGAAAGGGATCGATGCTCCTCACAACGATCCTCTGGTAATCGAACTTCAGATTGGTTATTGTGACGTCCAAAGGATCCTTGTCGACATTGGAAGGTCGGTGAATGTCATATCTCTAGACACACTTCAAAAGATGGAGGTTAAGGATCAAAAGATTAAGGCTCGGGTGAAACATTTGACGGTGTTCGGTGAAGATACAGTTTCAACAGTCGGAACGATAAAACTCCCAGTGTCAACCGGAGGAATAAAAAAGATAGTAAAGTTCAATGTAGTAGAGAGAGCCACCATTTACAACCCGATCGTCGGTACTCCGTGGTTGGACTCTATGGAAGCTGTCCCATCTACTTATCACCAATGTCTGAAATTCTCAACTCCAAAAGGATACTTTACGGTCCGAGGTGACCAGAAGATGGCTCGGAGGTGTTTCATAATGGAAAATAAACATCGACGAGAAACTCGGACTCAAGGAAAAGTTTCGGATCAAACTCTCATGGTAGTCTCCACTAACAAGAAAAAGCCGACATCTGTCAAAATTTTGGCAGAACTTTTCAAAAGAGATGAATACTTAGGAAGAACCACCAAGAAAGGTCGGAAGGGAAGAGCTTAGTCTTCCCCGAAGGCAAAAAAAAAAAATGTTGATATCTCGGACTATCTGATATAGTCAACAAATAATCAAAATCGGAACTACGAGTGGCTTGATCCCCTCGGAGGGTACGTAGGCAGCCTTTCACGAGGTTCAACTACAACATCAAAATAAATCTCGGTTTTATAGTCAAGAAGTTTATACAACTCAACTATATTTAACCAAGATTCACACAAATCAAACGTCGGAATCTTGATCACGTACTCGACCAAAATAAACTTGCCTGAAAGAATCTCAGAGTCCGATAAAGTAAGGCCGAGAGATTAAAAGGTACGAAATTACAATTTTTTACACATTCTTTATCGAATGCAAAAGTTTGACAATTAGTCTGATAAAGTAGGATTTATTGTAAAACTTTAAGCAAACGAATAAGGAAAGCGCGCCTTATTTAGTTTTGCAATTTCTGAATTTCAAAATATTAAATTTTGAGGTTTCGAGTAAACAATCCAAACATACGAGAAAAAGAGAAGAGAATTTTATTCCAAACATACGAGAAACAAAATTTTATTAACATTCGAGACATACAAGTACAAGAAAGGCTGGAATCAAGTTGGAAGTCTTAATAAAAAGATTACTAATCTAAATATTAAAATCTTCATCTTGGAACTCCGGAACCGAAATAGCATTTGCAAGCTCGGCCAGTCGGACACGTTCTTCACCAACATCCTCCTCCGAGATAGGGAGTCCCTTGTCAAGAAGAAGACGAAGATTTAAAGCAACGACTGCAGCTTGTCCATATTCATTGGCTTTGTTGAAAGCTTCAGAATATTTGCCAAGTCCATCCAGTTGCCTTTTTCTGTAGCACTCGGTACATTTGGAGTCCGAAATAGCTTTATTGACGTTTCGTTCTTGCGAGATATCAAATATTCGACGCCTAGCTTATGCCAGTTCGGTGATCAGCCGAGAGTTTTCTTCGAAAAGAGCTTTCTCAGCATCGAGGGATTTCCCCTTGAAGCCTTTATTCTAGGATAGAAGGGAACCAATCTTCAAGTCAGAATCGGCTAGCCTTTTCTCATACAGAAGAAACGATTGACCGATGAAGCCCACCGACTGAAGTATGGAAAAATAAAGAAATTAAGTATGGAAGACGTCTAAGAGAGGAAAAAACATGGGTTGTTTTTTACTCTAAAGAGTGAACAGGAGAGGGCTTCTAGAGTTTCCGATTTACAGCAAGCTTCGGGTGGGCAACTATCGTAACCACTCGCCTTTTGCAGGAGCTCGGTGCATTTCTTCTTCGAATTGGAACGTGTGTTGTTCCTTTACCGGCAAGATAAGCTTCTTGTTCTCGGCATTCTTCTTCTATGCAGCTTCAGCATTCTGCTTTTTGGCGGCCTCGGAGTTTTGTCTCTTTCTTGGAAGAAGATCTTGATTACTGTTAGAAGCTCCTTCGGGGTTTGATCTTTTCATTTTAGGAATAGGATCGATCTTTTCTCAATCTTCTCGTCCTAAAAGATTGTTTGCAAAGTATGTAATAGTTCGGAGAATAATTTGAGAAGTTCGAAGAGAACATACCGGCCCAGGAACGAGCTCTGTAGAAATGAACAGGGAGGATGTCGCCCCACCGAAGTTCTCCTTCCTTTTTGAGTTTTTCGAATTCTTCAGAGAAGTTTAGCGGGAGAGCTCGGAAGGAGCTTGGTTTAACTGAAAATAGCAAGACAGGGTTACAATTCGATTTGATTAAGAAAGATGATGTATCATGGATTTTACCGGTTTTCTACCATGATATAGTAGGTTTTATGGAGTCTTATTAGCATGTTTTGAGTATTTATGCAGGATCTACTAGCAAAAGACACTTTGGAGCAAAAAGAGCTAAAAAGAAGGTTTTATGGAAGTTTCCACGTGAATTGAGAAAACTTAGAAGATTTGGAGCAAAAATGAAGAAATGTTACTGCGAGCCCCGAGTCGACCGACTAGAAGAGCTACAGTCGACCGACTGTGACGCTGACCTAATTTAGAAGATTTTTTTATCGGGCCTTTCGCGGAACCCTAGACCCTAAGACTCATTCACGACCTATATAAGCACCTCTTAAGCATTTGAAGAGGCACGCACCCCAAAAGAACTCAGAGCAATACAAGTTTCTCTTTGCTTTTTGTTTCCATTGTTTTAGCTTTTAGATATTGTTCTTATCATTGTTTTAGACTCTGAAGAAGGTTAGAGAAGTGTTCTTTCTCATTTGAGTTTCGTGAACCTCTGATCTTCTATTGTCTGATTCGTTTCATATGCACTTCATTCATAAAAAGATGATTTGTTTTAATAAAACCATGTCTGAGTAGTTTACTCATTAGATCTAGGGTTTTCAAGGGGTTTACAAAGGGTCATTCTAAACGGTTTTGATTTGTAGAATAAGTCACGTGATTCTTCACTACAAACAGTGTTTCATATTTAGAGGTGACGTAATTAACCACTTTTAGATCATCAACGTCGATCTTTCTACCGGAGACGGAGATAGAGACGCCGGAAGAGTTAGAAATCAAACGAGAGTTTGTTTAGACACCTTGTGAACAAATCTAACTTGTTCGCATTAAAGCTTATTTACGTCCAGCGACAATCCAAAGATATTTGAGATTTAGGGATTTAAATAAAGGCTATTTTCTAGTACACCAATATGATCTAGTATTTTAAAGTGTTTAGAGTTCAAGAAGTCACCAATAAATCGTGATGCTGAGTTTTCCCAACTAATTTCCCTTAGATCTAATGTTCCTTTTAAAGTTTGCAACACATCACAAGTCATTAGCATATTAGAATTGTCATAGTTCGGTTACATTTGCATCTGAATCCAAACTAGCCATAGCTCTCTGTGGAATCGATAACCTAAATACTACAACTGTACATTGTGCATTTGCAGTTAATTTTGGGTGAATAACTTCACGCATCAAGTTTTTCTGGCGCCGTTGCCGGGGAGCTTCGGTGTTTAGTTTGGTTTTCATTAAGAAATTTGCATTAAGATTTCGCATAACATTGCATCAAGATATTTTTCGATTGAGACGTCTGGAAAACTTTATTCTGATTTGATACAGGTAACAACTCATGATGAATCAAGAAAGAGACACGCAAAGCCGACCAATTGAAGAGGACGAACACCCGAGTCGAACGACTGTGTCACTCAGTCGACCGACTCGCGATCCACCTCAAGAGGAGAAGAAAGAAAAACAAGAGAGAGAGAGAGAGGAGGAAGCCACTAAGACAGCCAACGAAAGCCGTATCAACATTGCTGAAAGTTTTGAAAACAAAAAAATGGAGGACAAATCCAAGGTAGCACAAGGAGTGATGAGCATGTCAACATCGAACAACTTGACGAACGATCTTTCAAAAGAAGAGAAGAGGGAAGAAGAAACAATAACCGAATCTAAACAGATCCTCGACTCAAAAAGCACTGAAGGGCGCATGATCAACTCAAATTCTGGAGAAACAATTCGTTCCATCCGAACAAGCCCAGTCGACCAGACCCGAGTCGACCGACTTCCACGAAGTCGACCGGCCTGGAGACAAAAACCTAATTCGATTACTTTCAAGACGGAAAGAGAAGGTCAACACGAGATGCCTGGACTAGAAGACGAGGTCTATGCTACCACCAATGATGGAAGTTCTGAACAAAATCTCTACCCTAGACAAGGGTATGATCCAAACCACATCAAGGCCGCACTAAAAGAAAGTGAGCTCAACATCAATACCAAGGTGATACAAAGTCTATTGGAGATTGAACCTTATGAGAATGGAAGAAGCAGCCCTCTGAGACACTTGAAGGAAGTAGAAGACACATTGGCACGAACTGCCAAGGATGAAGGTACCTATAACAAGTTATGTCTACACCTTTTCAAGTACTTTTTTTGTGGAGGAGCTCTACTTTGGTATGAGAGACTTGAATCTAAGAACATCAGGACATGGAAAAATCTGAGGGAAATGTTTATTGATAAGTTCTTGGTTGAACCCAAAAGAACATTGCATCATTTGAGCAATCCGAAGACGAGACTTTCAATGAAGCATGGAGAAGAGAGGAGGACCACCTGCGCGATTGCCCAAATCATGGTTTCAACCCAAATGAGTTAGTTTCAATCTTCTATAAAGGTTTGCTATGGGAGAATCAAGTCATTCTGGACACAATGAGTAACAAAAATTTCGACGCTCTGAATTTCAAGAAGGGAACCCAGCTGATACAAGATTATGTAAGGAGTGAAAGCGGGAATAACAAGGGTATCAGTCAAATCAAAGCATCAAGGCACGACAGGGAAATCCAAGAGATCAAGAGGAGGTTACTAATGATTGAACTTTCAAATCATGGAAGAAAAGAAGATGCCCATTACGAAGGCGAAAGGAAGGCCCAGGAGTAGCCAACCCGAGGACCCATGCAAGGTAACACGATGAAACCACTTAGGAGGGTACAACAAGATGGGAATTATAGATGGATGAGTATGAGCAATCAACAAGAGATCGCTGAAGAAAGAATAAGGAGAATGGTGAACGAAAATCTTGGAGGAGGAAATCAATATGGGAAGCCGCGAAGCCACCCTCATTTGAAAGTAGATATCGAAAGAGGAGCTGAATCAAGATCCAGGGGGAACTAAAGATGCTTCAAATAATCAGACCACCAAGGAGAACCTACAATTAAGCAATCAAGACAAAGGAGCAAACCAAAGCATTGTAGTCGACCGACCTGGTCATGAAGACCACCGACCGCCACGGAGATGACCGTCTCTCAGTAAGAGACGATCGACTCGACACCTCGAGCAAATGAGCATTTAATCTCTTTCGAAGTTGTTTCACACCGATCCTCCATTCCAACTTCAGAATCCAACCACAAGGGAGAACACCCAATCCGAGACTATTAAGGATTGTGGAGCCACTCAAAGGGAGACCATCTCTTGACAAGAAGGGAGCACTTAAGAGAATGACGATTTGTATAATCGAGCAGAAGGTAAAAGCAAAGGACCCTCCGAGTATGAGCATCACCAATCCCAAGATCAAGGACGTGAAGTCACTGGATAACAACCCGCAGTACGTGAACAAGATAAAAGGAACAAAGAAGGTTGTTGAGGAATCAAAAGGAAGCATTCAAAAAGGAAAAAACCAGTTCATGACGAGCAATTCCATCCAATTCAAAGGAGATAGGACCACTTCAAAAAGCTGTTCCGAATGCCTCAGCACAATTTTAAAACGAAGCAAGTACAGCAAAAGCCAATCATGCATTCAGAACAGAGCCAGAAGGGAGAATCATTAACCATCATCCGCAGTCAACCACTCAGGACACCTCTACAGCATACAGTTACAACCGGCCACCACCACTGAACCAGATTCCACTACCACCACATTACTTCCAATTCGTGAAGGAATAAAGATTCAAGGCACTAAAGAGAGTAGTGGAGGAGCTTGTGACATCTACGCAGAGTTAATATGGTATCTGCCACCCTTGCAACAACTTGGGGGGAACATGAAAAATGTGATTTCATGCTGAGAACAGAAGACGGAACCCTCTGTGTAGCAAAGGGATTAATCCGAAATATCATAGTGCGCGTTAACAAAGTGTCAGTCATCACAGATTTTATTGTACTCCGCTCGATCGATTTAACCGAAGAGAAGTTCATCCTCGGACGACCATTCTTTACACGCGTGGAGGTCGCAGTACGAAAGTATTTCCAGTTGCCCTTGCAACCATCTCATGAGCACGACCAACCCCCACCTATCATCAAAGTGGATGCTGGAAGCACTGTTTCCACTCCACCTTGGCCATAGTCGCCAACTTTAGTCAAGCTACTGACTATAAACAAGTGTTGAGTGGGAGGCAACCCACTAGGTACGTTTTTATTTTTATTTTTTATTTTAGGTGTTTTTGATTTGTTTTTCAGGCGAGGAGATTCAGCAAAACTGGACTATACGCTACCCGAGTCGACCGACCTCTCATTAGGGTCGACCGACTTCAATTCCACGGTACCGCGTTCGATCCTTTTACAACTTCATTTCGGATATCTTCTCTTTTGTTACACCGAGACGGTGTAATTTAAGTCTGGGGGAGTTTATCCATGCTAATGAAATTCTTGTTATTTATCTCATGGTTTTTCGCCTTGCTCTTAGTTGTTTTTATCGAGTCAAACCGTTGAGGGAACAATGATTAATCCGGGACACTAATCACATTCCGTTTCACATTTGAGAACATTGATGCAGGAACACAGTTAAAGTCTATGACTATTGGAAAACCTTGACACAATTCAATCAATTAGAAAACACCCATATCCTTGAGTCATGAAATCCATGTAAGTCTGAGCTATTGCACTTTCATAACTACATGGGTCAGTCCTCGTTCAAAGTCATAATAAGAATGTCTGGATATCTATAGCATTCCACTCTCCCTTATTTTAATGAAAAGAATCCGTTTTTAACTAAAACCTAGTGATGAGGCAGAGGGAAATTCCTTAGGACGCCAATTATTCGTCACTAGAAGCTCGGGATCTATGCGGTTAGGAAAATTTCCTGCGATACCATTATGCATTTGAACCTTTGAGAACTTGGTTGACAGCGAAGTTAGGAAAATTTCCTATCATACCACTATTCGCTTAAACCTTGAGAGTTTCAAAAGATAAAGAAATGAATAAGTCTGGGGGAGAGTGAAGTAATTTTATGATTTCTTATCATGATATTGAAAAGGGAAGGAACTTGTTCCTTGGGCAGTACTTCTATGGTTTTGAAATAGCTATGATGCTTTGGATTGATTGACTTGTAAATCGTGGGGAATGCATGAAAGATTGTTGAGTTAATAGGGAATGTACATGTTGGTCTTGACTTGATTGGTTCTGGCATTGATAAACTTTTCGCTTATGTGATTTCTGAAATGAGTTCCCAAAGTCATTAGAACTTTACCTAGCAGCCTTGATTATTTGCTTGAGGGCAAGCAAAGGTTTAAGTATGGGGGAGTTTGATGTATCATGGATTTTACTGGTTTTTTACCATGATATAGTAGGTTTTATGGAGTCTTTGTAGCATGTTTTGAGTATTTATGCAGGATCTACTTGAAATAGACACTTTGGAGCAAAAAGAGCTAAAAAGAAGGTTTTATGGAAGTTTCCACGTGAATTGAGAAGACTTAGAAGATTTGGAGCAAAAATGAAGAAATGTTACTGCGAGCCCCGAGTCGACCGACTAGAAGAGCTACAGTCGACCGACTGTGACGCCGACCTAATTTAGAAGATTTTTTTATCGGGCCTTTCGCGGAACCCTAGACCCTAAGACTCATTCACGACCTATATAAGCACCTCTTAAGCATTTGAAGAGGCACGCACCCCAAAAGAACTCAGAGCAATACAAGTTTCTCTTTGCTTTTTGTTTCCATTGTTTTAGCTTTTAGATATTGTTCTTATCATTGTTTTAGACTCTGAAGAAGGTTAGAGAAGTGTTCTTTCTCATTTGAGTTTCGTGAACCTCTGATCTTCTATTGTCTGATTCGTTTCATATGCACTTCATTCATAAAAAGATGATTTGTTTTAATAAAACCATGTCTGAGTAGTTTACTCATTAGATCTAGGGTTTTCAAGGGGTTTACAAAGGGTCATTCTAAACGGTTTTGATTTGTAGAATAAGCCACGTGATTCTTCACTACAAACAGTGTTTCATATTTAGAGGTGACGTAATTAACCACTTTTAGATCTTCAACGTCGATCTTTCTACCGGAGACGGATATAGAGACGCCGGAAGAGTCTGTAGGGAGCAAGGTGCGTTCTAAATCAAACGAGAGTTTGTTTAGACACCTTGTGAACAAATCTAACTTGTTCGCATTAAAGCTTATTTACGTCCAGCGACAATCCAAAGAGATTTGAGATTTAGGGATTTAAATAAATGTTATTTTCTAGTACACCAATATGATCTAGTATTTTAAAGTGTTTAGAGTTCAAGAAGTCACCAATAAACCGTGATCCTGAGTTTTCCCAACTGATTTCCCTTAGATCTAATGTTCCTTTTAAAGTTTGCAACACATCACAAGTCATTAGCATATTAGAATTGTCATAGTTCGGTTACATTTGCATCTGAATCCAAACTAGCCATAGCTCTCTGTGGGATCGATAACCTAAATACTACAACTGTACATTGTGCATTTGCAGTTAATTTTGGGTGAATAACTTCACGCATCAAAAGAAAAGACCTAGTTTCTACCAATTATGGTCTTCCAATTTCGGAAGATTATGGCGTCAGGTTTATAAACTGAAGCTTGGCTGATTGGAACGTAAAAGTAACTTCGGAACCACGATTTCGTGCCCGAATGAAGTCTAGTAAGTATCTTCCTTTTGGGTTTGATATTAATTTTGAAGGTTCCCTCTGGGCTTTTGGAAGACGAGAAGTTCATCAGCTCCTATAGTTTCCAAGAATTTAATCTAACATCACATCGGGCAGCAAGTACTAGGAGTCCAGTGATGATTTTGACCGAGTTTGGTGTTAGTTGAGACATTGCCATTCCCCGACGAGCGCAATAGCCTACCATTAGCTGCGGGATTGGAAACCAAAGATTAGCTTCAGAGAAGATGCTTTCGTAGAGACAAACATAACCCGGTGGCGAGGTCCAAGGTCTCTGGTCGGATCTCGGAACTAAGATTTCAATCTCGTCAGGATTCTGAGCTCTCCTTTTGATTTGTTCGATCTTGGATCTAGGAAAGAGAGAGGGTTCGACGTCTGGGATATCCGGCCATGAGATCGTGTTTCCCGAAACTGAAACTTCGGGATTATTTCTTCCGGTCATTGATAAAGAAAGAATGTTAGTAATTCAAAGAGGGGAATCGAAGATTACCTCAGAGAGTGGACAACTGATTTCGGTTAAGAATTGATCGTGAATTGAGAGTTATATATAAGATGTAACGGTAATGAATGATGCTTCGTTTTCAGTGTCGGGAGGATTTGACTAGCTAATGTTTGGAAGGAAAGGAGACGTTTTGCTTTTTCATTTATTTTCGTCTGTTTTCAAGACGACACATCATGGGGAGTTGAAAGGTTTTGTGATAATCGAGGAGTGTGCGCATGGAACAAATGAGGCTCTTCATTGACTGTTTTTTTCCCGCCATATTGAAGGATCAAGATCATGAAGAAAAATGAAGATTCCAGATGTTCGAAGATAAAGATCGACCGATACTGAGCTTCATTGATCGACAAGCTATTTAAATTAGAAATTTGCCAACTCTACCTGAAGACATCCTCGTATAAACTGGGGGGGGGGACTTACTGTTGATGGTGGGGTTACTACCCCTTATCAATAGTTTGGCGATAATTAAGGCTCGGTCCCTGCCGACCTTTCCCTGATAGTTTATCAGGTCATAAGTCCCTTTAACAGGATTAGAACCCTCGGGTCAGATGACCGAGGGGTACCTCGGTAAAGGATGATCAGATTTTAGTGCCCGAAGCGCGGGTGTAAATAACTTCGTCCTTAAGCCGAAGTCAAAAGCTCGGACAGAGTAAGATCAAATCTTATCACAAATTCCCTGATCTTGAAAAAATGGAAATACTCCATTTTTCCAAGGTTAGCCCATGGGTTTAAATGACCGACTACTAAGGATATATAAATACATACCCCCTTCACTAATTTGATTGATTTAGAATCGGGGAGAAGAATTACTAGATAACCTAGGTTTAATACTTCTCTTTGATAAAGTTAACTCGGCATTCCGAGTTAACACCCGAGTTAACTCTCTTGTAACCGATATAATTAATAAAGTTCTTTTTTCCGAGATTTCTCTTTTGTCTTTTCTCTAAATTCATTCCCAAAAACGAATCCCTCTAATTAAAAATAATTAGAAGTTGAACCCAATATCAACAACACTTTTATCTTAGCTAGATATATTAGTTACATAAACCCAACCAACCAACTATAAACTCCTGCTTTTACAATCCGGTTTTAATTAACTGTTTTAAACGATTTGATAACTTCTGTGCTTCTTTGGGTTCGATCCCTCAATTCCTACAACAAGTATAGTTTATACTTGGCCTAAGATTGAGGTGTTTTATAAATTTAAAACTTGAAAACACCGACACATCACTTCGCTAACTCAATCTCCGACCTAGTTCATCTACGAGAATCCTGACCCGCAAAACCTATATTAAAAGTCACGTTGCTTCACCTCGAAATTCAACCTACTACCTCGTATCTAACCAAATCTTATTTCAGCGACCTCGTGTGCGATCTGGTTTGCACTCCAATAATTTCGTTTTTATGAGATTGAAAACTCAAAGATAAATATAATATAGAATGACATCCTGAAGAATATCTTGAAGTTTCTTTTGAAGACTTCGGAAATGATCTTTGAAATTGATCTGTAAAACTCGACTTTGGTTGACATTTGAAGATAAGATAAGTTCTTTTGCCATTAAATACAAGTGAACGACACATGCCTTTAAAGTTGCTTTTAGAAGCACTCTATATACATCATTCAGGTTCTAAGAAATCTTGATATATGTGCGGTTTCTAACTTTCTATAGTATTTTTGAGATTTTAGAACTAGTTATGATATACATAGAGAGATTTAAAAGAACTATTTTAATTTTATTAACCTGCATTTCGTAGGAGTTAAGCGTGTCTAACCTCAACCAAAAATGAATCGAAGGGTAAAATATATTAATTTGTCTCAACGGCCAACCATTTAAAATTGCATTAAATGTATTCCACCGACTTTATTGCCTCTAATTGCTAGGAGTTAGAAACGTGACATCCGTGACCAAAAAAAAAAAAAAGAAAAGAAAAGAAACGTGGCTTCTTGTTTATTTCGAAACCCTTTTTTATTACATCATGGAAATAAAAACGAAAACCCTTCTTAAAAACACAAAGTCACATTTTTAGAAAAACGGATTTTTATTTTCATCTAAACATTAACTAAAACATAACACCTTTGCTCGTAGTCCAAACATGAAGGATAAAATTTATGTAGAAATAATTTTCAAATAAGATTTTGAAAGATCGAATCAAACAATCGGTTTTAATATTAAAAAGACGTAAAATATAAGAAACATAAAAAAAAAAAAACTAAATCTGGAATATACTAAACTCAACTAATAAGTTGGAGAATGCGGACCATTTTTTAAGAGACTATAACATGGAGATCACTTTTGTGCAGTCTGTTTCGAACACCTGACAATCTATCTTTCTCTGTAAGATATTTTTTATAGCCCATAATAATGTTTCATCTCCGAGTGAAGGGGTGACAGATGTTGATACTGGGTACAACTTCTAATTATTTATAATTAGAGGGGTTCTTTTTTAGGAAATTACTTGATAAGAAAATAAAGAAGAAACCTCGGAAAGAGAGTATATTATTATTAAAGGCGTTTACAATGCTTGTTAACTCGGAATGTCGAGATTAATTTTATCAAAGAGAAGCAAAACTTAGGCGATCTAGTTCTTCTCCTCCTGATTCTGAATGACCTTTATTAGTGGGGGGGGTATGTATTTATATATCCTTAATAGTCGGTCTAATAAGCCCATGGGCTAACCTCGGAAAAATGGATATTTCCATTTTTCCAAGACTAGGGAATATGTGATAAGATTCGATCTTATACTGTCCGAGCTTAGACTTCGGCTTAGGACGATGTTCGTTTATACCTCTGCTTCGGACACTAAATCTGATCAACCTTCTCCGAGGTATCCCTCAGTCATCTGGGCCAAGGGTCGAAATTCCTGTTGTCGGGACTTATAACCTAATAGATTATTAGGGAAGAGCTAGGCAGGGACCAAACTCTAATTATTGCCAAACTATTGATTAGGGGTAGAACCCCACCATCAACAGTAAGTCCCCCCCCCTAGTTCGTCCGAGGATGTCTTCGGGTAGCGTTGGCGAAGTTCCTCCTTAAATAGTTTGTCGATAAATGAAGTTCGGAACCAACTGATCTTCGTCTCTAATCACTTATGCCTTAATACTTCTCAAATTTCCGTATTGGAATTTAGGCGGGAAAACACTGGAAACTGAAACGCCTATCTTCTCAGTTTCCTCAAAACCTTTCACCTCCCAAACGACGTGTCGCCTCGAAAACTGATGAAAATAATTGAAGAAGAAAAGACTCCTTCTCTTTCCTCACGAATTGACAAACCAGATCCTTTCACAGTTATCAATAAAAAATCTACTTTTCTGTTCATCCTATATAACCACCGATTATTGATTAATTTCTTCCATAATCGACTCTTCGCTCTCCGAGGTAACCTTCAATCTTCCTTCTTTAATTAACATTTTTCAACTCAATGTCCGGAAGAAATGAACTTGAAGTTTCGATTTCTGGGAGTACTTGCCCTTGGCCAAGTATCCCGGATGTCGGACCTTCTCTTTTCCCTAGATCCGAGATCGGATCAATAAAAAGGAAGGCCCTAAACCCTGAAGGGATAGATATTCTGGTTCCGACGTCTGATCAAAGACCTTGGACTCCACCACCAGGCTACGTTTGTCTCTATGAAAGTTTCTTCGCCGGGGCAAATCTTTGGTTTCCAATACCTCAATTAATTGTAAGCTACTGCATCCGCCGAGGAATGGTGATGTTGCAACTAACACCGAATTCCGTAAAAATCATCACCGGTGTTCTAGTACTTGTGGCTCGGTGCAATATTCGGCTAAATTCTTGGAAACTGGAAGAACTGGCGAACATTTCCGGTGCTAAGAAGCCATAAGGAACCTTCAAACTAAACATCAAACCTAAGAAGAAAATTCTCACTGGATTCCGTACAAGTGCCAAGCTATGGTTCCGAAGTTACTTCTTCGTTCGAATCAACGAAGCTTCAGTTTACAGATCTGATGCCAAAATCAATCGGAATTGGAGAACTATAATTGGTAGAAACTAGGTCCCCTCTCTCCTCCTTGTTCCAATACTAATTCTTCTCGAAAAGCTTAAAGCGGAAGGAGAACTCCAGTGGAGTGAAATACTTTCCGCTTCATTCTTCAGAGCTTGCTACTGGGCTGGTATGTTTTCTCCGAACTTCCTAATTTTACAAAACTCCTTCTTGCCTTAAGATTGAATTTTGTAGGACGAGAAGACTGGGAGGGAACCGACTCTTCTCTTGAAATGAAAAGATCAAACCCCGAAGGAGCTTCCGGCAGTGATCAAAATCTTCCGAGAAAGAAACAAGACTCCGAGGTTGCCAAGAAAAAGAATGCGGAAACTTCGAAGAAGCAGAATGACGAAAACAGGAAGCTTATCTTGCCTGTAAAAGATCACCATGCTTTTAAATTAGAATTTGATGGTACGGAACTTCTTTTCCAAAATAAAGAGAAAAGTTCCGAGCTTCTACGAAAGGCAAGTGGTTACGATAATCGTCTGCCCGAAGTTTGCTGCGAATCAGATAATCTAGAAGCTCTTTCTTGCTCACTTTTCAAGGTAAAAATCAAGACAGGCTCCTCTTTCACCTAGAACTTCTACTAATATTTTCTAAGTCTATTCCAGTCGGTGGGTTTTGTTGGCCAAGCATTCTTTCGGTATGAAAAGAGGCTCGCACAATCTGAATCGAAGATCAACTCTCTTCAAGCCGAGAATGAAGACTTGGAGAAGAGGTCCTTCGACGCTGAGAAAGCTTTGTCTGAAGCGCTCAATGAAGTTGTGAATAAGGATAAACGCTTGGGTAAAATGAAGGCGAAATTTGATGAAGGAGAGTCGAGGATTTCTGATGTTATTGCAGAAAACTCCCAGCTGATCACTGAACTGGCTGAAGTGAAACGTCAGGTGATTGATATCTCGGAAGAACGAGATATCAACAAGGCTATTCTGGACTCCAAGTGTGCCGAGAACTACCAAGAGGGGCAACACACGGCCTTCAGTATCTGTCGAGAGAAGTTAATTCAACTTCACAAATCCCTCAATGAATAATCCGAAGCTTATTCTGAGGCTTTTAGCAAAGCTAACGAGTATGGACAAGCCACTGCTGTTGCTATGAATCTTCGTCTTCTTCTTGACAAGGGACTCCAAATTCCGGAAGAGGATGTGGTTATGGCCGAGAAGGAACGCGACCGTCTTGCCGAAGTTACGAATTCTCTAATAACTCCAGAGTTTCGAAATGAGGATCTTAATATTTAGATTAGTAATCCTTATATTAAAACTTCGACTCAATTCTCTTATGTAAATGTACTTCTTCGGATGTTAATAAAAATTCTTTTCTCGTATAACTGGACTGTTCCTTCTTTCTCCATCCCAAATATGACATCTCGGATGTTAAATGAAAGTTTGGTTTCTCGTATAATTGGACTGTCCCTTCAATCTCCATCCCAAATATGACATCTCGGATGTTAAATGAAATTTTTGTTTCTCGTATTATTTGGATTTGTTTACTCGAAGTAGCACTTTCCTTATTCCTTTGCTTTAAAGTTTTACAATAAATCCTACTTTATCAGACTTACTGTCGAACTTCTGCATTCGGTAAAGAATGTGTAAGAGGTTTGTTTTTGATTTCGTACCCTTTAATCTCTCGGCCTTACTTTATCGGGCTCTGAGATTCTTTCAGGTAATTTTTATTTTGGTCGAGAACGTGATCAAGGTTTCGACTTTTTGTGAACCTTGGCATAGTTGAGTTGTGAACTGCAAAACTAAACCAAAGCTCATGGTGTTGTAGCTGAACCTTGTGAAAGGTTGTCTACGTACACTCGGAGGGGATCAAACCACTCGTAGTTCATTTTTTTTTTTTTTTGTCTTCGAGGAAAAGACTAATCTCTTCCCTTCCGACCTTTCTTGGTTTTTCTCTCTAGGTATTGTTCTCTTTCAAAAAGTTCCGCCAGGATTTCGGCAGATGTAGGCTTCTTCTTGTTGACCGCGATAAGCATTAAAGGTTGATTCGGAGGTTCTTGGTTCCTTCGTAATTTATTTTCTGTTACAAAGCATCTCCGAACCATCTTTTGGTCGCCTCGGACTGTAAAATATCCTTTTAGAGTTGGAAACTTCAGGCACTGGTGGTAGGTAGATGGGAGAGCTTCCATAGAGTATAACGATGGTGTTCCGACGATCGCGTTATATATGGTGGCTTTTTCTACTACTTCAAACTTCACGATTTTTGTCACTCCTCCGGCCGATACTGGAAGTTTAATAGTTCTTATGGTTGAAACCGTATCTCCTCCAAAGGCGGTTAGGTGTTTAACCCGAGCTTTTATCTTCTGATCTTTTACCTCCATCTTCTGCAATGTGTCTAGAGATTTGACGTCTACCGAGCTTCCAATGTCGATGAGAAACCTTTGAACGTCGTAATCGCCTATCTGAAGTTCAATTACAAGTGGGTCGTTGTGGGGAGCGTTGATTCTCTTCAGATCTTCGCTATAAATGTCAACTCCTTTTGCAGAGTGGAACTTCGTGGAACCTGATCCACGGAAAACATAAAGATGTTTTGCTGAATTGATCGAACAGAATCCTCACAGTTTGCGAGCCCTCCCATTATCATGTTAATTCTTTTCCTTTGGTTTGGGGGCGGTGCAGGTAGAACTTCTCCTTCTTCCGTATCATTGAGGGGAAGCTGATTTTCCTCATCTTCTCGTGTCTTACGTTTCTCCTTTTCTCGATCTTGTTCAAATCGGATGGCCATCAGGTGGTTCTTTAAATTTCGACAATCTTCGGTTTTGTGGCCCGGTCTTTTGTGGTACTCGCACCAAGGAGCGGTTGGATCTTCAGGATCTCAGATGTAGGTGTATTTTGACTTATCTTTCCGAGATATGTCTTTTTGTGAGTCCGTTACGGAGAAGGTTGTTTCCGACCTTGATTTATCTTTTCGAGGGTTATCTCTTTCTACTCACCGCCCTTCTCCTTTTTCCTCTGGTTTCACCTATTTGTTAACCTTTGTGGATCCGTGTACTTTGGCAAGTTCGGCGCGATTTTCTTCAATCCTTATGTGAGTATTTTCTCGATGAAAAGCGTCGTTCATAGACTGAGGACGATGAGCTGATAGTTCGTCCTAAAACCTTGATTGATACCAGGTTACTGCGCTAAGCGCTCCGATTGCTAAGTCGTCGTCAATCCTTAGCCGCGAATAAATCGCCTTAAATCTTTTAATGAAATCTTGGAGTGGCTCTTTCGGTCCTTGTTTTACTGCGTATAGGTCCGATGCGGTGGCCTGCTGCTCTAAATGAAGCATGTACTATTTGAAGAAGGCTTATCGGAGTTCTGCAAAACAACTGATTGACTCGGGGGGGGGGGGGTAGGCTAGTGAACCAAGCTTGGGCATCACCTCTCAAGCTCTCTAAGAAGAGTTGACATCTTCCCTCGTCCTCAGCGTTTCTTTGGAACTCAGCTCGACCGACTTTCACCATAAAGGCTCTCATGTAGGTTGCGGGATCCGTGGTTCCGTCATAGGTTGGGAGTCTGAGCTTGTCGTTGAGTGCGACTCGTGCCCGTGTGATATTCTGAGTGAATGGGCTCCTCTCTATTTCCGCCAGTAATTGATCGACTTCGCCGGCGATGCTAGTTGCCTTATGGACTAGCGATCGCATCTCTTCCAATTCTCTTTTTAAGATTGCGATTGATTGGTCGGTGCTCGGGTTCTGAGTCGTGTCATTTCCACTTCTCTAACTTCGGCGGATAATGGTCGTCCTAGGATCTCTTGAACCGGTCTGATCGTCTTCAAATATTACTCGCTGAGGAGTGGCTCGTGAAGTTATAACCGAAGTCGTTCTAAGAGTTTGGTTATGATTTTGGGCTCTCAAAACTTGGAGTTCTTCTGATATGATCGCCAGTTGATCGATCAGACTTTGGTTTATCCGTTGTTGATGGTCGGTTTGCTCTGTTATCCAACTTTCGCGTTGCTGTTGTGCTCTTACTACTACTCCATCGGGGGTTCTTATCTCTTCTATGTTAGGAATTCGATTTATTATCCGGTTTCCTCCGTTATTCGATGATAACATTCATGCGGGTTGTTCAGTCGCCTGGGAGTTAGGACGAAGAGTTTCGTCTAGTACTTTCTGAGAATTCTGGGTTTCGGATGTTCGAGGTTCGAACTATCGGATTTGTAGGCGTCACGAATCCTTGTTCTCCGAGTTGATTGGGTGTAGTATGAGGGTAACTTAGTTCATGGGCTATTGGATTGCGGTTCTGGTCGGTATTCTGGACCGCTCCTTCTTCGTCGCTTACTTTTGCTTCTTCACCGTCTCGACGCTCGTTAGTAGGTGGCTCTTCCGTGCTCATCCTCCTGTCCGAGATCTCTCTTTTTTCTTACCAAAAGTTAGTCGCCCCCCTACCTGGCGCGCCAAATGTTGATATTGGGTTCAACTTCTAATTATTTATAATTAGAGGGGTTCGTTTTTGGGAAAGTACTTGATAAAAAAATAAAGAAGAAACCTCGAAAAGAGAGTATATTATTATTAAAGGTGTTTACAATGCTTGTTAACTCGGAATGCCGAAATTAACTTTATCAAAGAAAAGTAAAACCTAGGCGATCTAGTTCTTCTCCTCCTGATTCTGAATGACCTTTATTAGTGAGGGGGGTATGTATTTATATATCCTTAATAGTCGGTCTAATAAGCCCATGGGCTAACCTCGGAAAAATGGAATATTTCCATTTTTCCAAGACTAGGGAATCTGTGATAAGATTCGATCTTATACTGTCCGAGCTTAGACTTCGGCTTAGGACGATGTTCGTTTATACCCCCGCTTCGGACACTAAATCTGATCAACCTTCTCCAAGGTATCCCTCGGTCATCTGGGCCGAGGGTCGAAATTCCTGTTGTCGAGACTTATAACCTAATTGATTATTAGGGAAGAGCTAGGCAGGACCAAACTCCAATTATTGTCAAACTATTGATTAGGGGTAGAACCCCACCATCAACAACAGAGACCTCCAATGAAATTTCGCTCCCAAAAGCTTCATCCGCTCGATGCCCCAAGAGCACACCCAACCCAAGCATGTGGTTGGATCTGAATCTTGTCATGATTCATATATCTGATCTTAATGACGAATTTGTATCCCCAAGATCTTTAATGTCATCCCACAGTTCTTCATCCTCTCGCGTTTGTGCCTTCTCTCAAAATATCTTTTTTCACTTAAAGCCAAATTTTAGATGTCGGAAATCTTCGATTGAATTCCTTGAAAACCTCTTTTTATTCATAGCTTTCCAAATGTACCACATTATCCATGAAAACCGAGATTGGATAATTTATGAATTGGTATGAGATGATAATCTCCAATTTAAAAAATCTAGATTTTAAAATATCGAGAGAGAAGGAAAGACTCTTTGAATCAAACATAATCTTAGATTCCTTCCATATACTCATAGCATGCGGATATTCGAAAAGTGCATGATTAATGGTTTCTTCAATAGAGCCACATCCTTTGCATATGTGTTCGCAATTCATACCCCGATTTGAGAGACCATAAATAACTGCAAGAGCCCCTGAGGAAACATGCCATATAAAATGGGAAATCTCATGGGGAACTTGAAGCTTCTAAGCGTAAGCTTGTAAAGCTTTGAAGTAAGGACCCCACTTCACATCTTCTGGTAAAGGCGTTGCTAACCAGTAACCGAACTTAACATCTTCTGGTAAAGGCGAAATCGACTCCTCTATTTACAGAGCTTCAACTTCTTCGGAGAGGAAACGTGGAAAAGCAACCACCACTTCTCCGAAAACCAAGTTTTCAAAGAAAAGGTCTGCTTCTTCGGTTATTGGGACTCCTCTAACCAAAAGACAAAAATCTCAATTTGAAGCCAAGGATGCTCCCTTTAAGTTTGAATTCAATTCGCCACAGCTTCTCTCAAACGATGAAGAGAAGAGAGTCGAACTTTTCAGGAAGATGGCAGGTTGTAATTCTTTAAAGCCGGAAGGTGATTTCCTCGTGAAGGAGCACGTATCCGTTCTTGCAAGGAATTCTATGATCGGTCTCTATCTTTGGTTATCTTTCAAAATATTCCGAGGTCTCAACAAATTTTGTTTTTCACGAAGCTCGGAATACTTGTCTCATCGTGGGTAAGTACGAAGGCTTGCTGAGAAAGAAGAATGATTACATCGACAATCTTGAAAAGAAGAATGAGGCTTTGGAGTTTGACCGGACTTCTCTTATTCACCAAGTCGAGGCTATGAAGAAGGAAGCTCGTGCTGCTGGTACTTCTTTAACTCATTAGGTACAATCCGCCAAGAGGGCGATGGCTGAGAAGATCCAGCACAGGCTGGATTCTATCGAGAAAATTATCCGAGCTCGTGAGGATGGATATGAAAAGACTATAAATCTCGGTCAGGCCCAGGCAGTCTTCGGAGTACTTAATGCTCTATCTTCTCAAGGTGTATATATCCCCGCTGATCTTCTAAAGCAAGTGGAGGAGGATGCCAAAGGAGCTGAACGGGAAGCCAAGGATTATATTTTCCCTGTATTTGAGCATAATACCTTTAGCTTCGATGTGTAGTGTTGTTTCTATTTTCTCTTTGTTTCAAGAACCGTTGAATGGTAGTTTCCGAAATCGAATTTTTGCATCAAAATTATCTATCTTTTCAAGAAAAGATTCTTCGAGTATTCTTTATGTTCAGTGAGTTAAACCTCGACTGGTTTGACCTTTAATCCTTAGATCCTACTTTATCAGATCATTGGATTCTTTGGTTATGAGTTTTTAATGTTTTCCAACATAAGCGGGAATTTCCCGACTTTGCCTTAGAATTCCTCGGCCCTACTTTATCAGGCTCCGAAACCTTCAGCTGCATTCGGTATAGAATGTGTTAGCAGGGATAAACCTTGTTATCGAGTACGTGATCAAGGCATCGATTTCGTATGTTTTATTATTTTTAGTGAATCGTAGTTAAGTATAGTCGAGTCATTGAGACTTCATTACTATAAAACCAAGATTAAATGTTTGTAGCTGAACCTTGTGAAAGGCTGCCTACGTACCCTTGGATGAGATCAAGCCACACGTAGCTCCGAGGTTTTGTTAATTATCTCGGAGAACCCGAGATATCAACGAAAGGTTTTTTTTTTTTTTGGCTCTATATTCAGAGCCTTTTGAAATTTAAAATTTCCTTTCCGAAGGGAAGTTCGGCTTTTTTCTCCTTTAGGCCTTCTCGGAGGCAACGTCTTGCTTCGGCTTGACTTCCCCTTACCGAAAAAATTCCGAGTGGAGTTGGAAATTTAAGGCATTAGTGATAGGTTGAAACCACTCCTTTCATTAGAAATAACCAGGGGGTTCCGAGAATTATGTTGTAGAGAATTGGCTTTTCTATTACGTCGAAGTTAACGATCCTGATTGTTCTTCCAACCGTTAATGGCAGTTGCACTGTCCCGAGAGTCGGAATATTTCACCACTGAAGGCTGTTAGTGACTAAAGCCCTGGTTTGATCTTTGTCTCCTTTGACCATAATTCTTGGAAAACATCGATACTTATGACATTCGCCGCACTTCCGGTATCTACTAATATTCGGGGAACTTCGTAATCTCCAACTTGTAATTTTATCAGCAAAGGGTCGTTATGTGGGATTTCAACTCCTCCTAAGTCTTTATGAGTAAAGACGAGCTCCTTTTGTGGAATTAACTTCGGCTTCGTTTTCTGCTTGACTTGCTCTTGCGTTTCCCTAGGGAGTTCGGAAATAACGTTTATCCTTCTTTGACAGTATGAGGATCCTACTTGGGGAGATTCTTTTCTTCTTTGATGATTCTTCTTCAAGAGTAGCTCCTTTAACTTCGATTGGTATTTTTAGGTGAGGGTTTCTCTTAAGCTTGGCTGCTCAGGAATCCGTTCCAAGTATTTTTTCAAAAGATACTCTGGTAGGTTACGGCATTCTTTTGTGCTATGTCCATAGACGGTATGGTAACAACACCACGCTGGAGAGATTCTCTCTCTTTTAGTCCTAGCTTTTTTCTTATGTTCTAGATACTGATCTGGAAGTTCGGCGGTTAGGAATGCAATTTTCGCTTTGGCTCTTTCTTTCCGCTCGAACATTTTATTGTAGTGCCGGCGAGGTTCTTTAAACCTTTTTCTCATTTCTTCGTCTTCCGAAGTAATCTATCATTCTCGGATAACCGGGCTCTACTTTCGTCCGCCCTGATGTATACGCTTGCTCTGTAAAACGCATCTTGTATGGAGTGAGGCCGGTAAGCCGAAAGTTCTTCCCAAAATCTTGTCTCATACCAAGTTCCATTAATTGGAGCATCGATGGCTAGTTTGTCCGAGATATTTAACTGGAAGTATATTGCCTTGAATCTCTTCATGAAACTCTGGAGAGACTCGGTCGATGTTTGTTTTATGAAATAAAGGTCGGAGATCGTTGCTGGTCGTTCGAGGTTAAAGATATATTTCTTTAGAAATTTCCATCGCAGTTCGTCGAAACTTCTTATTGAATTAGGAGGTAAGTTGGTTATCCAAGTTTGGGCGTTTCCTCGTAAACTTTCCGCAAAATATTGGCACTTATTTCCTTCCTTCTCAGAAGGGTGAATCCGAGCTTGGTTGATAGTGATCATAAATGTTTTAAGGAAAGTTCTCGGGTCTCCTACTCCATTATAGGTTGGTAACTCCAATTTCCCTTTATCGAACGAATCGGGTCCAAACTTGGTCGTCTCGGATAGGTTCTTATATGTATTCTCGAATGCTTGGTTTAGGTTTGGGATGTTGGCCCGAGGATTCTGGAGCAAAACATTCATATCCTGAAGTTCACGGTGCAGTTCTACTATTGAGTCACTTGTTATGGAAGTCAGCTCATCATCTGTTAACCTTCTGCTGATAATCCTTTCTTGAGTTCTCGTTGTCTCGTTCTGATTTTCTTCTATCTCTTCCGTACCTTGTTTCGCTTCATCTGATGATATACAGTTTGCTGGAGGGCTGTTTATTGACTCTCAATCTTGATTACTTTATTCCTTGTCCTCTAGAAGACCGTTTAAAGATTCTCCACGCCTTTGGTTTGTCCACCGAGTCGGTAATCCGGATTTTTGATCTAAAACCTTGATGGGTGGTTAATCCCATCGAGTTATCCGTGGTCTCCCGCGAGTCGTAGTTATCATCGATGTTTCTTTTTCCGAGATCTCTATTTTACTTACCAAAAGTCAAAGCCCCCCTTACATGGCGCGCCAAATGTTGATACTGGGTTCAACTTCTAATTATTTATAATTAGAGGGGTTCGCTTTTGGAAAAGTATAAAGTAAGAAAACAAGAGGAAACCTCGTAAAAAGGATGTATTATTAATGATTTTGATTACAATGCTTGTTAGCTCGGAATGCCGAGTTAACTTTATCAAAGAGAAGTAAAACCTAGGCGATCTAGTTCTTCTTCTTCCCGATTCTGAATGAATATTATAAGTGAAGGGGGGGGGGGTATGTATTTATATATCCTTAATAGTCGATCTTGTAAGCCCATGGGCTAACCTCGGAAAAGTGGAATATTTCCATTTTTCCAAGACTAGGGAATCTGTGATAAGATTTGATCTTATACTGTCCGAGCTTTAGACTTCGGCCTAGGACGATGTTGTTTATACCCCCGCTTCGGACACTAAATTCGCTCATTCTTCGCCGAGGTATCCCTCGGTCATAAGGGTCAAGGGTTAATATTCCTGTTGTCGGGACTTATAACCTAATAAGTTATCAGGGAATAGCTCGACAGGGACCGAACTCCAAGCCAAACTATCGATAAGGGGTAAAACCCCACAATCAACAACCTAGATGCGGAGATGCACAACAGAGAGACGACCAATGTGGGACCAAGCGGATGGGTTGAGGGGGACACAAATCCACATCATGAAGCGGGAAATTATGATGCACCCCTTTACAACGATTGTGATGATAGGATAACTCAAATGTATAAGGCATGGATGCTCAACATTAAAAAAAAATGGAACATTGCTGAAGGGTGCGTGGATGTTATTTGTGATCTGAAACGCGAGATTCTACCAAAGCTGAATACTGTGCCAAAATCGTACTACGAGACGAAGAAATTGTGTAAATCGATAGGCTTACCATTGAAGAAGATTGATGTATGTGAGCATAATTTCATGCTTTTTTGGAAGGATAACATCAACCTAGAAAAGTGTAGGTTTTGTGGTGCAGATCAGTACTTGCGTAAAGGAAAAAAGACGGAAAAAAATATTTTGAAGCATATAATGTTTTATATGCCGGTGTCGGAGAGATTAAAGCTTTTGTACCACTCCACATATGTGATGGCATGTCGAACACAATAGTCCTGTTGGCGTAATGCACTAACCATCGGACATAGCGGCGTGGAAACATTTTCAAAAAAAGGTACATACTGAATTTGCAGTTGAACCTCGAAATGTATATTTAGGATTGTCCACATATGGTTTTAATCCAATCTGGATGAATGGCGCTCAATCTATTTGGCCAGTAATCCTCACACCATATAATATAACTCTCGAAATGTGCATGGAAAAAGAAATTTTTTTTGTTGATTGTGCTTGTTCCTGGGCCAAGCGATCTGAATAGAAACCTGGATGTATTTTTACAGCCGTTGATCGAAGAATTTCTGCATTTGTGGAATGATGGCGTTGACGCTTAAGATGTTTCAACGAAACAGAAGTTTAAGTTGCGTGCAGCTTTGATGTGGACAATAAGCGACTTTCCAGTTTACGACATGTTTTCTAGATGGATGACACATGGAAGGATCGCTTGCCATATTGTCAAGACGAGAAAAATTCATTTTGGTTGTGTCATGTAAGTAAACACAGTTGGTTAGACTGCCGCATAATGTTTCTACCAGCCAATCATCCATATAGGAGAAATAAGAAAGATTTTCGCCGCAACATAATAATGGAAGACCGTGGACCAGAATGGATTGATGGTGAAGAAATCCTAGATGTACGTTTGAACGATGTGGTGGGAGTGGCTAGAACAGTTGATTGTGGTGGTAAAGGGCATGCGAAGCCACAACAAACGGTGACAGGTTATGGTGTTTACCACAATTGGTATAAGAAGAGTATTTTGGGATCTTCCCTACTGGGTAGATAATCAATTGCGCCATAACATTGATATGATGTCCACAAAGAAGAACTTCTTTGAGAATATAATTTGTACGATGTTGAATGTTCCTGGGAAAACCAAAGACAACGTTAAATTGCGGTTGGATCTTTCTGAGATGTGCAAATGACCTCATCTACATATTAATTAGGACGATGAAGTACCAGTGGCGGCGTTCGCACTATCGAAGACAGAAAAAAGGCATTTCTCACATGGTTGAAAGAGGAGATTAAATTTCCGGATGGTTATGCATCCAACTTAACACAATGTGTTGATAAAAACAGTTAAAACACAATGTGTTGATAAAAACAGTTAAAAGCTTGTTGGACTTAAAAGTCATGACTGTCATGTCATAATGCAACGATTGTTGCTATTTTCTTTTGAGCAGTTACCGCCTTCACCGATACACATATCAATCTCAGGTTTGCATTTACACATATATATATATTACGTTATTTTGAATTACTTTTAAATATATATTTGACATATATAGTAACGTTTGTTATATGTAGATATTGCATTGTTTTTTCGGAATATATATGCACGGACGCTTTGTAAAGAGGACGTCGAATGACTACAGGTGAACATAGTAGTTAACTTATAAAACCTCGAGAAGAGCTTCCCTCCATCATTTTTTATGTGATGGAACACTTACATGTACACATTCCACAAGAAGCGCTTTTAAGAGGTCCAATGCAATATATGCCTGAATCTCAAGTTAGATTGTCACGCAATGTGTAGTTGACGAGATATCATACGCTTCTGCTCACAAATATATTCGGAGAACACCAATACTAGATGATCAATCCTCACCGACGATACGTTAAATTAACTTACACTTACAATATCCCGAGTATACCGATCATCTTTGAGTATGTCGGGAGGGTTAGTGGAGACCCAAACAATGGTCAAATAAACACGAGGGATTACAAGGTACTCCAGACATTCTTATTGCTCAACTACGAAGAGTTTGAGCCATATGAAAGGTATACATATCTGATCTTTCATCGCATTTATGTGTATATATATAATTAAATATAAACTTCACTCGTGTGATTTCAGAATCATAGCATTAAATATTATAGCAATATGCAACAGCTATTGAAGAAAACACCAATCATAACATTAAATTTGAATTATAATCAATATTTTTTTAAAGAAAAATAGAGGTGCTATAATAAAATAAATCATATCTTCATGTAAATGCTATCGTATTTGATCCTATCGTAGCGTCCCGAGATCTCGCTTTCTGACTCCTAATAATTTTTTTTCTTATCACTGCTATTTAAGTAATGGAAAAATTTCGTGATGGATTTTCTGAACACGTATAAATGCTTCCAAAATATTTTCAGGAGTTGTTGAGGATGCCTTTCCTGAACACGTATAAATGCTTTCAGAATATTTAAAATTCCTTCCTGAATAATCGGAAACCATTTTTTCAAATATGTTTTTTCTTCTAAAAAATTGTTTAACCAATTATAAAATGTGTTTTACATCTTTTAAGAATGGTTTATCAACCATTTTAAATGGATTCTACATTTCTGAGATAAGGCATCACTTTTTTGAAATGTTCTGAATGAGTTTCCCGAAAGGTACAAATATTTCTCAAAAGTATAAAATTCCTTCATGATTACTTATAAATGATTGAATATGTGGCGTCAGAGATCTTAAAATGGTTTAACCAGCTATAAATGGTTTATCAACCATATTTATATGGATTCCACATTCTTTGAAAATGCATTAAAAATTTTAAAAAAGTTTAGGATAACTTTCCCGAAAAGGTATAAATCCTTCCCGAAAACACAAAATGACATGTGGGCTGGCAAAACTTTTTATGTTATTTTGTCATTTCAATCTAGATTCTGAGTGTACACACAATTTCTTTATCTTGCATACATTATTTTTACTAGATATCAGTTGAATTTTCATTGAAGCAAACAAAGTCAAAATACATAAAAGACATTAACTAGATCCGCAAGAGAAACAAGAAGAAAATAAATAAAAATCATAAAAAAATTAAACATGCAATGGTAATTTACAATGGCAGTGGTTGGTTCCATTCATTTAGTCTCGACGAGTCTTTCCTCGTGAAGACTGTCCTTGTCTTCTTCGTCTTCCTCACTGCGTATCAAGTGTACATATGAATTATCAAGTCTTTGCATGTTTGTATTCTTTGTTCAGTGGGATCTCCTTCACATCACTTCCTTGATTATCAATTTCTTCCTGTTGTAGTAGTTGGTGTAGTTGTGGTATGATTTCGTTTGTCGAGAGTCCACAAATGAGGATTTTCCTTGCTTCTTATTGTAGTTATTGGTCGAGTTGTGGTTTGACCCATTTGCTAAGAGTCCACATATGAGAATCCTTGCTTCAGTTGTAATTAGAGTTTCTACATTTCTGAAAGGCAAATTAGAATTTTTTGTGCTTCGAGTGAACGCATTCCAAAAACTTGATGAAACAAAAACATAATGTGAAAGGCTTCAATGAAGAAACCAAGTGTTAAAAGCTTAAGTATGAACCATATAATTCAAAATTGATAATCTGAAGATGATAAAGGAGATTGATTCTTCATAATCTTAGTCCTAGGTCCTGAAAAGTATATTTAGGGCTTCGAATCTTGTTACAATGAGATCTAATGCAAATGTAATTGAAGAAATCGGAGAAACTAAGAAAGACGAATAAAATCTAGGGTTCATAATTCGAGTACCAATTCCGTGTTTATTCTTCGTTATTGCATAGAGTAACAGAGTGGATTACAGAGTTAAATCGAGGCAACAAATGTTTATAATAGGGCCAAAGACGGGATTTGTGATGTCGGTTTTATTCAACAGAGCCTATAGATAAAGAAATCTGCGACAGTGGTGATTTATGCGGATTGACGACGGTGCTGCGAGTTTCAGCGCGGAATCGGCAACGGTGGTGAGAATTGGCGACGGTGGTGCGAAATTTGGCTCGGAATCAGCGACGGTGGTTAGAATTGGTGATGAAAATCAGCGACGGCGATGACATCATCGTGAAACCGTGAAAGTCAATAAGAGCAACATTGTGTTTTTGCAAAAAACTTTGTGTTATTTTTGGAACGTTTTACCGTGTGTGGTAATATTGTCTTTGGTCTACTTTTTCATGCTATATTACAGTCAATTGTCCATAATTATTTTGATAGTCGTTCATAAACTTTTAGTTTATAGATAACTAGTTGGTGGGTCCGCATGACATATGCGGGTTGAAAACAACTTCGATATGTGATTCAGGTTCGTTTCATTTCGGATTTTTGTGTTCTTAATCCGATAGAACGAAGATAAAATTTGTTGTTGATTACAATTTTTATGTGGTGTATGGGGTTTATAGGATATCATAAAATAAGTCTTGCATATGGAATATCATAAATTAGAGCCCATAAATATTACCACGATTTTTAAAACTATAAATATATCATATAACAACATAAAGTAGATATGGTAGATTAAACCGAACACAATTTCAATAAAAAAACGAATAGTAGTATTTACCGGATCGTTGAACAATTCCGGATGTGTATATTGTTACTTTGATATGTGACCATAACTATTATTATGAATAATAAATTTATTAAGAATGTTATTTCATTATAAACAAATCCTTTTTATTTAATGTAAATTTTGTAAACTATTCATTTTTAATGTCCAAAAATACTTAATCAATATAAAATACACAATAAAATCTCAAATTAAACAAAATTCTTCTTTGCATACAATTTATTAAATAATAACCGATGATTACAGTAAACATTAAAACAACAAACAAATGGTTGTCAATAAACATAAACACTCTATAAAAAGGGTCGTGGATATTTCGCCCATTATCAATTTTCTAATTGTTCCTCTATAAAAAGGGTTCAAATAATTTTTATCTGACTCATACACCTTAATGAGACGGAATATTTTTAAAATCTTATCAAAACTTTATTCCTTTGATTTTTGTTTGGTAATTTCAATCATCGACGTACATTGCGTAAACGATACGCAATAATGACTATTCCTTCACCTATTGACCGATTGAAAATTATAATAACCAATCAAAAATAATTTTTTATTTTTTGAATTTTATTATAATTTTTCGTTTCCTTTATCCATTTTCATCTTTTAGACCTGATTGGATATATCATAATTTTGATTGGTGGAATATTTAAGTATTACCGCCCACACGCCGAGATAATCATTGCGACTCCTAATTAACGTAAATTGCATTATCCATCACTATCTGGGATCAAAGTTGTCTTGCAAAACAAACAATTTAAGTTTACATACATTATTAATGTCGATCGAGTTAATTACATCGAAATTAGCAAATATAATGTTCATCTTGAATTTTAAATTAATAATCAAGATAAAATATTAAAAATTTTAACTTGAAGAAATAGTCATCATTACGTATTGTTTACGTAAATGAGGATTATGATAGGACTCATCCATGTCTTTGTTTTAAATTGAATTAAATAATTAAAATAAAAGTGATAATCAAATTAGAGCCACATGAGGTAAACAAACTCCTCGATTTGTTTGTTTTAAATTTCAGTATACAAATAAATAAACGTAATATGAAAAATTGAGACACATAAGTTAAATTCGTCGTCCCATGATGTTCGGGTCACAAAGATCCGAAGTAAAAACTTGAAACGGTATTTTTATAATCAAATACGTATTTTAAAATCTCAATCTTCGCTCTATCGTCGGTGGGATAAAGATCTTTCAAAGAAACATGAAGGTAGTTTTCCAATAGTTCTTTGCAATTTTGGTTTAACGATGGAAAAGAACATATTACAAAGAGTATATATATATATATATATATATATATTATACAAACTGTAGGACTTAAGTTTACATTATTACGCGAACAAATTTTAATATTAAAAAATTACCGTCCGCGCATCGAGATAATCATCATTGCAACTCTATGATAACGAAAATTACACTATCCATCAATATTTGGGATCAAAGTTGTCTTGCAAAACAAAAAATTAAAATTTACATACTTTTTTACGTTGATTGAGCTAATTACATCGAAATCAAAGAATATTATGTTCAGCTTGAATTTTAAATTAAGAATCAAGATGAAACGTTACAAATATTATGGTGAAGAAATTGTCATCCTTGTACATCGTTTACGTAAATTAGGGTTATAATAGGATTTGTTCATTTTTTTCGTTTTAAGTACATAAGTAAAGAATCGTAATAAGAAAAGTTGAGTCACATTAGTTAAATTCATCGTCCCATGATGTTAGGATAAAAAGGATTTGAAGTAAATAACTTGAAACTTTATTTTAAAATCAAAGACGTACATTAAAAACACACACAACTTACTAACATGTAGCAAAATACAATAGAACAACGAAACGATACCGCAATTCAAATGAGTATTCAAAAATGAGGATACCAATACACGAATTACACTGAAAAAAACTAAAATATTTTGGCTCTCAGTTCAATTCCTGCTTAACCCTCTTCTTTGGAGTATTTTCCTAACCTATCGTAGACTGTAAGTTTGCATATTCTTCACTTGGTTTTGATGATGTTGTGAACGAACTTCCAAGAAACTGATCACCGCTAGAGTCATTACTAACCAAAGATGGTATATTTTCAGAAATACTTAATTTTTAAAAACGTCTAATTTTTCCAAATCATCATAAATCAAAGAAACAATATAAAGTTATTCTATATAATTCCTTGCCATAATAACTTTAAAGAGATATGTTTTTCCAATATTTCGTTTTATCTCTTTTGGTAATGTACCACCATTAACCTACATAAAAAAAAGTATAAACATAAAAATTTATAATAAGCATATAACACTATAAAGAACATAAATTAGTAATTAAATAAGTACATCTTTGCAAACATTCACCCCATCTTCTTTGTGAGAGAAAGCGAAAAAATTCTTAGGAAAAATCATTAACGAAAAAAAGAAACAAAGTGAGAAAATCGAAGATTCTTGTTGAAACAATGAAATCTCCACACCAAGGATTTTAAGGAGACGAATCTGCAAAACTTAAAAATAAAATCATCTTCTCACAAACCCACAACGTGAAGGAGATCGGTTTGCATAACTTGACTTCGAAGTGAATTTATAAACAGACATGTAGTCGAGATTCGAGGCTCTGGCATTACTGATCTTATTATCTGGTTCGGAGTAGCTCATATTTGCAATCTAAAATATGGAATCCGACTTTGAATTACAGAAACAAAGAATCGCATAGCAAAATATTTTCCCCAGATCAGAGGAAAAAACAACTTTCAATCAAAAGCAAATGGATTTGAAAAAATTACTGAGACATATCTCTAATCCAAGTTAACAATAGCCAATCTGCTTTTTTTTCTTATTTAAGGATTTTACTATATCATATTCCTACAAAATCAATCATAATCACTATCGATTCTATAACAATGGTATTTGAAATCTCAAAATAATAAAGCAATGTTTTAACGGAATTTTGAGTCGATCTTCTTCATCATACATAGCTTCATCATCCTCATTAGTATCCTCTTCTTCTTCCTCTGATACCTCCGTCGCCGGAGAAAGCTTCCTCACCGCTAATAGTCGACGATGATGAACTCATCATTCTTTGTAAAACTCCTCTTCTTCTCGTCATCAAGTTAATGAAATCATATTCTTCTTGTAACGGAGACCCAATAATGAGATAAAAAGAAAAAGAAAAATAAGCCATACAACCAGAAGAAATAAGAGACTGAATCTGATATTGAACCTCCAGTCATGCTCTAGATTCAAAGTTTTTTGTATTTGATCTTGCTCTGCAAACCTAATTGCAATCCCATACAGTCATTGCAGAAGAAATTATCTCCTTTACAAAAACCAGTGGAAATCGTTTCGAAAATCTTCATATAGATGAAAAACTTGAGAAAATCAAGAAACCAAACTTTATTCTCGGGTTTTTGAAACTTACATGAATCCTCTATCTTCTCTCTACGATATTCCTTTGTACCTACAAATCACATACAAAAATCAAATTTTATTAAAATATTTGAGATTTGAAAGAGAAATTCAAATTTAAAAAAATATCTAAAAGGTTCTTGGAGAGAAAGATAAGAGATTTCTTAGATATGTATTTTAATACAAAGACCACCATTAACATTTTTTTTATTATTAATTTTTAAATGTTTAAGTTTCCACCTCCAAACTAATCAATCATTACATTTTATTTTTAGTTTCTTTTAATTGTTTAAATTTCCACCTCCAAATAAGCCAATCAGAATTTATGGGAGAGTGGAGTTTATACATTTCCTTTTTTCAAGAGCTACTGTAGAGAGAAATATTTTTTTTATTAATTTTAAACATTTAAATAAATAATTAAAAGAAGGTGTATATTGAAACGTTTCACTTCTTTGAAGAGCATGCGTATAAACATAAATATTTTTTTCTTAATTTTTAAACATTTAAGTAAATAATTTGAATAACCAAACTAATTATAACAATTTAAAGAATCCACTTCCCTTCTCTTTCAGGTCAAAAATGACATGAAACTTTTGGTTTGGATCTTTGGAGAGAAGACTCAAAAATCAATAGTTATTGATGAATATTTACCAATCAAATTATAAAAATTAATACACGTAACATTTACATGTAAAATTTCTTTTGTTCTAAACCAATAAAAAAATGTCATTTCAGCGAAAATCACTTATACAATACTTCATATAATAGTAAGAGATAGATGAGTTTAAAAATTCGTTACAACAAATAAGATAGTATAAAATATATATATATATATATATATAAAAATAAGTCTAATTTTTTAAATAAAAAGCTTAACCTTCAGTTTGGATACCCAGACTTTTTGTATAAATTTGTTCCTATTATTGTAAGAAAAAAAAATTAACTAAAGAAAAAAAATTCATTTTAAAATATTAAGGATAATACATGATTGAATCGGCAAAGCAAGTTTTTTTTTTAGAAAAAACATTGATTTATTCATTCCAAATAAGAGAACCCAGAATTACAAAAAAACATATTTGAAATCCATTTTCTTTTAAAAAAGGACAATCGTTCCTAAAAAATCCTCTCTAAAAGCCTAGGTCACGCCGTCGTCTCAAATCTCGATCTCCTTCTCAGATCATCGGTGGTTCTCACCGCAAATGTGAGGGAGATCCCCTCTGTCTGTTTTTTCTTTTATTTCGGCTTTATTCCGGCGATTTTCCTCTCTCTCGTCCCTAGATATGGATTCGAATTTTGGTCGATTTCGAGTTTCTAATGGAGTTTGGCGGTCCAATATCTCGGCTGTTTTTCATCGTGACTTGCCCGATCTAATCGTCTAAAGACGAAGTGTTGGCATCGTTCCTAGATTTCCTTGGTCTCGTCTTTTCTCTGGCTGCCGGAGTTTTTCTGTTGGATTCGCTTCTTCGCCTCATGTTGTTCTCTGTAGCTGCGACGGTTCCTTTGACTGGGGTTTAGTGATGAGGTTGTTCCCCAATGTTCGATGTGCCTAAGATCGAAAGCTTTCTCAAGGTGATATGCCTCTATCCTGGCCCTTATTCATATTTATGCAGCGGCGGTTCAACATATGAGCTTCGAGTGTGACTTTGCTCGGGTTTGAGTTTTCTTTAGGAGTAAACTCCTCCTTGACATTAAGGTTCTATCTCTTTAGATTCGATTGGCTCCCCGGATTTTTCGGTTAAGAAAGGGTATTTGTAGGCCTGGATTTTGGTCTATGATAGTTTGTTAGCGAAGGTTGTGGTAGTCAGGATGTAGATTGTGTAGTCCGGTTGGTTCTTTTGACAACAACGGGTTATGTCTCTGCTCTTATACAGCTCTGCCTTTAACATCTGATCATTGGCGGTCCGGAGTTTGGTAGTGATGGCAGTCCGGTCGGTCTTCTTGACCACTACGGGTTGTTAGAATTTGCTAAGATCATATCTCCTTTTGAGAATGATTTGTCTCTTTTCTATGTTTCTGCTTCTTTGGGTTTAAGCTTCAGATTATGGTGCTTAAGGATCGGTTATGCTCTCTCCTCCCTCTCCTGTTGGTTTTCCATAAGGTTTCTTCAGATTGGTCCTTCATTTTCACTAGGTGGTGAGCTGATTTAGCTGGCTAGAGATAGTCTCCTCTATACAATATTTGTTAGACTAGGTCAATGTCCAATAGACTATCACATCCTGCATTTATGACTCATCTTGATGGTATTAGGGTATGTGGTTTGTGGTTGACGTTAAAGGATTTATCCTCGGATTTATCCTCGTCCCTTTGAGGAATGTGTAGTTTTTCTTAATAGAGATGCGAAGTGTGAACACAGAGAACTTTTAGTTTCATAGGTTTAGTTATTTTCGGCGGTTTCCGGCGATGGTTTACCGTCTCTATGATTCTATTTAAAGGAATTTTGGTGCGGAAAGTTAGGAGATCATGGTTGCATCATTAATTGTCGTCTTTGTAGTTTCTATTGTATCTCACATGTTGTATTTCATATTTTGGTGTTAAGATTTAGTTTTTATCTTTGAACCGTCTCGAAAGAGACCTTATGATTCGGGAAGGGTTTTGTCTTTGGCTCGTCTGTGTATTTCTATGTTTCAAAGTTTAATGAAAAATATAATTCCAGTGGAAAAAAAAAAAAAACTCAGATTTACAACTTGTTTTGTGAACTACTAGGCCTCTATAATAATTAAACCACAAGTGAAAAAAATAGGAAATGTATAAAACATTCCTGAGAAGAAAAGAAAAATTCGAAAGACATTAAACGGATACAGCCTCTTGTAGCAACGCGCGCTTAATAAAACTATATAATCGTCAATATTTAGATTCATTTTAAAACATTTTACAAAGATTTATATTAGAAAAGAAAAAAAAATTAAAAAGAAGAGGACACGGATAAAAGAAACCAAATGGGTTAAAGATGAGAAAATCATTAATAACTAGAACCTAAAACGTGCGAGTCATTTAAAAAGCAAAGCAGAGAGAGTCATGCGTTTGCAAGCTTTACGAAGAAAGATTGTTTGCAGTTCCTCGAGAAGCAATGCCTTCCATTCATCGGTAAGCTCTTTAGTTCTGAGGTCCAAGGTTTCTCAAATTCTGAAGCATCAATTTGTGTTGATATTTACCTACACATTGAAAGCCTGAGGCCTCAAGTGCCTCTTGAGTAAGACAAAACTGTTCTTCACCATTGTCTTTGTCACCATTATTACCCATCTACCCACTTGTAAGCTTCACCTTTGGTTGGTCTTGGTCCATAATGTCATTTGGAGCAGGTTCTGTATCATTTATGCCCCGTGTCTTTAATGACAATTTGAAGACTTGGTCGTCATGGGTATTAGTAAAGGAAGGTCCTCCTTTCCTACTTGCAATGTTATCTGCCAAATCTCTTCTTCAACTTCTTCACTTTATCCACGAGCTGCTTTTCGAGAAGTTTGCCTCTATGAGATCTTTGATATAGCGGAACAAAACATCCTAATCTGAGCTGTAATCAGATTATATGGATGTGTGGAATTGTCTGTCGGTAAAATTGTCTTATATTACCTTTCCACACATCCAGAAATTACAGAAATAAATACCGAATTGGGTCAAAAGCCGATTTACAATCAAGAACCGGTCGGTATTGATTATTTGGGGGTAAATGATGTTTACAGGTTTTTAGAACCGCCTTAAAGCCTCTGATTATTAACCTCAACTATATTACATAGTTTTCTTGTGGTGTACAAAATTACACACGTTTTTTTCAATATATTCACACAGGGAGTGTGTGTGTGGGACAACTGTACAAAATGTGTGGGAAGGATCAGAGGGAGTCTTGGTTAAAGAGGTTATATCCTGAAATGAGGGAACTGAAAGCAATGGCAAGGAAGGCCAAGAATGACATAGCAATCGATGCACTCGCCATCTCTGTGAACTCGTCTTTTCCCCAGTTTGTAACCCAGTCGTCAACACGAGTTACTGCTGCGGTTGATGCAGATATTAGCAGATATGCTAGTACCTGATAACATCCATAATCAGGTAAGAATTGCAAGTCAAAGCATCAGGAATTATAGTTAATGACTTGCCTGATCCATGATGAACTCCAACAGAGGTCGAAGGTGGTGGCTGATCAAGTGCTTCTCTTTGACAAGATGGTACGCTAAGTCACATGCTTGAAAACTAGAATATATAAATGCAACCACGTTCACCGATAGACAAAACCTGTCACGTCACCAAGATGCAATCAAAATCAGAACATGACAAGTGTTCGCCAGAGACGGCCAAAATGAAAACTGAATAATGATTTCTTAGGATCCTAAATGCTAAGGCCTTCACAAAAACATATCTCATGTGAAATCATTCAACAACCTTTTCAAGACAAATCATTCATATACTAAGTGTTACGGATTGCTTATCAGATAGATACCCAACATTTCAAACCCATAAACCCAGAATCAAGAACATAGTTATCTGGAAACCAACTAATCACTACCTGTACTCCTTGTAACGATCGAAAGAATCGCCGCTCCAACCTTGGGTTTTATCAGCGGCCATGATCGAGAAAGATATCAAGGCCAGAACAACCTCACTTAGCCGAAACCCTAAAGCTGAAAACTTCACTACCTCCTCCCTCCTCGACCTTCTCAGAATAGCTAAAACAGCTCCCGATCGTTGACCGGAACCCACCCGTGCACTCTTCCTCGTCGTCACCAGAGGAGGAACGACTTCTTTCACCGAGAGATTGTGAACCATCACCATCGGAGATGGGATTTCCTCAGTCGAAGAAGCCTTCATCGAATTCTTGCTTCTTCTACTCTCGGATACGCATTTCTCATCCTCCTCCGATTCGTAAGAATGATCAAGCGAATGCGGCGGCGACGGCGACGAGGAGAACTGAGTAGTGGATTTATCGAAAGTCACTATTGCCATTGAGTTATCCGTGGGAGGTACGAATTTCTCCATCGGCTTCCCCGGAGATCTCATCGGAGAAACGAATTTCTGAATGAATAGCGATGATCCAACAAAGGAATCGAATTTAGGAAAGGCGTGAAATCGAAGCGCAACAAGAACCAAAGGTTAAAGAAATAATAGAACAAACAAGACCTGCCACATTATTGCTAGACTTGCCCTTCTAGTCTTCGCTTTTTCCACTACTGTCCCACAACCTATTATTTTGGTATTATTAGAGTAAAATCTCTATAAATTAATATAAATTAATATAAAATCTCTATAAATTAATACATACCTCCATAAATTAATACATGATCCGAAATTAATCTTTTTAATCAGTTAATATATCGATAAATTAATAACTCTATAAATTAATAAAAAATTTTAAATAATATAGTCTCAACATTATTAATTTATAAAGGTTTTATTATAGTGTATAGTGTGTTGTATATCTATAGTTTTGGTTTTTGATATTCTACTCCTATAGTTTTCACCTTTTTCATTATCCTCTCCTGAATTTAGTTCTACCTTTCTATTTTTTTTGGCCAAATTTCAATTGGGAATTTGGAAAAAAAAAAAATCTCAACTTTTCACGAATCGTAAAAAAACATAAATTTTTGGGCTAACAAAAAGAATGCTAAATTTTTTGACTTGTCTATTTATTAACAAATTTTACGATGACTTGTCAATTTGATCACGTCGTTAACATATTTAACATAAAAATTAGATGTCGTTAACTCAACTATTACTGTTCACGTTAAGTGAACAAAACGATGTCGTTTTGTGTGTAAAAAAAAGGTAAATATCAAGACTCGAACACAAGAACTCTAAATCAGATAACAGAATTACTTTACCACCGAACAAGTGACACTATTGAAAAAATCGATATTTTTCTTATTTTATTGAGTAATAACTTAGATTGCACGACCGACCTGTACAACATCGATGTTGTCCCTTGTTCCTCTTCTTCCTTCGTCTTCTGATCCTCTATTTACCAAACTCGAGATTAAATTTGAAGCTGTATACGCGATCGAACCTAAAATTATATTCTGAACCGTTATATTTTTATATTAAAAAAATCTCTAAAAAATCTAAAAATCCTATACCTTTATAATTTTTAGAGACTAACTTAATATATAAAAATATTATTTATTATTTTAAAAATATTTTTCTAATGAGACTCTTATATGAAATCTACATTAATTTTTTTAGAGACTCTCTCAGTATATTAAAATATTATTTATTATTTTTAAAATATTTTGTTGATGAAAGACTCTTAAACTACATGCATCAGAGTCTCTTGACTCAGTTTCTTAGGTAAAAAAAATATATTTTAATTGTGGGTTTCACATTTAATATAAAACTGTGTCACATAATCTTTTATTTAAGTAACGTTTCTGCATTGCTAAGATTCGTCCAGTTTTGTTTTATTTTTTTTAGAACGTGGAATTCATTAAAAAAAATTAATAAAAAAATTAAAAAGACTGAAAATTAAGAAATCATTGATGAACTTGCTCTTATATGAGACTCCCAATGTGGGCGCTCTTACATTTATAAATCTCAATCTATATTGTTATGAGATGAATCGAGGGAATGAAGGAGATGAGAAGAAGAACTAATTTCGACTTAAACCGTTAATTGGACCTAGAATGTAGCCAGCAAGGCGACGGCTCAACGGCTGGCGAAGGTAAATGGCCTTACAGAGCGAGGACAATGAAGAAGACGGTGATGAAAATCACGAACTCAAATTCGCTGCTCCTTCTTCCGCCATCAATGGCACCATTAACTTTTCGGCTGTTCTCTTCGCTCACCGCAATCGATCGTAGACACATGCAGTAAAATTTGTTATTAAGATTATCAGTCCGGATCTGTGTTTAAGTGGGACTAACTCATCGATATTGATCATGAGATGAGCTTTGGTTTCTGGGCTTCTCATATATTAAAACGCTCTCTCATTCAAAGTTTGTTATGGCGATTTTAATGCACTATCTTGGCGATTTTGATGCATTATCTTGTAAAAGGAGAATAATTTATGGATAATTTTACATTTTATCAAAAATAAATTAATAAATAAATCTCGAGGTCATGATGGTGGCTTTGATCGGAAAAAATGGGAAGAGTGTTCGTAATAGATGTTGGAGAATCGAACAAGAAATGCCAAATCGAATTCAATAGTTTTTCATAACCCAACTCCCGCAATCAATAATGAATAATAAGAAAATAAACATTCCTTTGAAAGCATCCTTGGTTTAGTGGCAAAAATTCCCCATTATCTGACTTTGAGTAACTAGTTCGAGACCATAGTTCAACATATATATTTAAATATTTATTTATTTTAATTAAAATGACATTATTTCATTTAACGTGAACATTAACGGCCGAGTTTTCCTTAACATGAACATTAACGGTTGAGTTAACAACGTCTAATTTTTCTGTTAAATATGTTAATGGTTTACTCAAATCGGCAATTCAATATAAACTTTGTTAAAAATTTGGTAAGCCAAAGAAAGTTCAGCATCTTTTTTGCCGGCTCGAAAATTCGTGTTTTTTTTTACCATGAATGAAAAATTTGAATTTTTTTATCGAATTCTCCAATTTCAATTAAATAAAAACAAAAAATTACGTTGGCCCTCATAACCAACTCTAGCCCATCTTGGATGAAAAAAAAAAATTGATCAACAAGGAAATTGATACATTATTAGTTATATGCCACTTATCAAGTCATGTGTTACGCCCAAATTTAAGTCACTGCCTAAGCTTAGTTTGTCGTCGATCAGCATCTCCACCACTACTATGTCACCGCCCTTCTGCCGAATCCACACTTCCTTCCATGGATAGCGAGAAAATAAAACAACCGCTACTTCTCATCTATTGCTTCTCATACGGTTTGCTAAATCCATCATCGCCTTTAGAAAATTTGAATCACAACTTAATCATTTAAGAATTAATTTCACACAGTTTAATTGAGAGGTTGAAAATGAAAATTACTTTATGCATAGATAAAATATAAGACCTAAACATAAAAAGGAACAAAAATTGTATAGAGATAAGGATATGGAAAACATCAAAAGAAAGTGGCAAACTGTATAGAGACGAGCCAGTTTAACCATCTAAATGAAGTGAAAAATCGAAAGAAAATCCGAACTTAGTCGGAAGGAAAATATGTACATCGCCAAAAAGCACCACATGTCAAAGAGTTGGTGGCGAGGTCTTCGTCGACGATCTGCCCAAAATGATAAACTGGCGTCTTCTATGTAAAAGGATCGTTTAGCCAATGTTTCTCGTTTGTTTTGTGGGAAGACGAGTTAGACCTTAGGTCTTAGACAGACGTGTCACCTTCCTCGTGGATAAAGAGTTTGTCGATGTGCACCGCTGATCGTGGTTGCAGAATCTGAATGGGGGTTCGGTGATGAGCCTTCTTTTGTTGGCTTATTCGGCCTGGATTCGATTTGAGTGAGCCTTGAGAGGGTGTGCTCCACTGATCCTCAACACTTCAAAAACATAAGAAAAAAAAGATGACAACGTTCATAATCAAGGTTCATTACTAATTAATCAAAGTTTATTTGTATATAATTTAAATATGTAGTTTTAGTTTCTTAATATATTTTCTAACCGTTTTGGGTAAAAAAAAACGTCACCTGCCATATCTTTCGAATTTTGAGAAAATCTGGGTCTGAAAGTGGTGTAGTCTAGACTTTTCGGGTCCGCAAGCGTGCGTCAGCTGATGTAAGAAAAGGTGTTAACCAATCTGTTTTTGAACTCATCACTAAGCAAACTTTAGGTTATCCGGTCTTCGAGGCTACGAGGCTGGTAATGATATGGTAGTGTGGATTTTGGGGTTAGCTGGGTTCACCACGGGGGATCCTGAGATCGCCACGGGGGATCCTGAGATCCCCGCGGGTTTTAGAGTGTGATATGGAGCGGGCTTCATCCCGCTAGACACCAAACTTCTTATAACAGCAAACGGAAGGAAACTTAAATTCTCTGGGAAAGACACAATGGGTTTATGTTTCTCAAAGATTATATGACGCTCAAGTTAGTTATTTGACCACAGAGCTGATGTTGGGAAACATAAGGAAAATCGGGAGTGCTCCAAGAGTTATATAATGTTTACGGGAGCTCTTTAAGTGGAAAGAACAAAATAAAATGTGTATAAGCGGGGGGAGGTCATAAATGACCGGCAAAACTCTTATCGTATAGAAGGAGCAATCCTCCGGAGCGAAAAGGTTTGAAAGCAACGGCCGTTGGACCAAAAATCTCCTCAAAAACCCGGTTCTTTATAAAAGGGATGAAACTTTAAGGGTTTAAGAAAGCAAGAACCAGTTAAACGATGCCTAAATGTCTAAGACTTTAACCACACAAACACAAACATGGAACGGACTCGAACAGAAATCAACACCTCTTGAGAAGAACTCTACGAGAGCCAATGATGTTACTCCAACGAAGTCTTAGCCAATCTATCAAGTGAAAATCGAATAAACCTTAGGAAGAAAGCTCTCTGTGATTAAACATAGTGAAAAGTAAAACACATCGATCTTATCTGAAGCTTTGAGACAATGATTAACTGACCCTTTCTCATAGCAAGTAGGGGTTGTGTTTATAGAGAGTCATTGACCCGAGTTAGTATACTCGGTGTTTGATTTATTCGGATATGACTGGTTCACTTCTGGTTTAGGTTATCATGGTTTGGTTGTGGATAGGATCGTCTCTCATTTGTGTGCTTTTTACCTATCACTCTTGTACTTTTGGCCAGCTGGTGTGTTGTGCACTTTCGAGGTGTATATAGTCCATAAAAGACGGGTATGGGAGTCGCTTCGTACTATTTTTCGCCTAATGTCAGAGTCATTCGGCGTGATTTTTACAGATAGCGGGGTGCACGTGCAACCCAAGTGATCCCTTCATCATGTTGGTACCTGACATGTGGATATATATCAAATGTTAGTAGTGTTGTTTCAAACAGATAGTGTTTGGCAGGATTTTTATCTGAATAGTGCACCAAACCTTACTCGGGATGCAATACTCAATCCAGGTTGTGTTGTCCTCCAGTCTACGTTCCTCAGGTTAGATCGCATCTCCTTTAACACGTCTTCGAGCTAGGGGAGAAAAATCCGTCCAGGATAGCATAAGGGGACGACCTATAAGGTATGCACCCAAGCCACTGTAAATTCAAGTTTGAACACAATGTTTCGTTGGTCACTATGTCCCCAAATACTCTCAAGCGGATAGTGTAGCCACACTAAATAGTTCAAGTAACCTCATCTATAGAGATACACGAGTCTTTGTATAATGAGAGCCATATACCTCATGAATGTTGGTACGTAGTGCTAAAGTGATTCGTTTAACTATATTATACATAGCGCTAATTTATTTGCCAATTGTTTTCTACGTGTCATTGCATAAATTTTAAATATGAAGTTAGTGAAATTTACCCTAAGTATAAAACATAATATAATATAATTTTACTATTATACAATTGTTATTAAGGAAAATCAAGGTATTTCTTCATCAACTCACGAAGCTAAGTTGGAGTTTGACGATGTCTGAATCGCAATCAGAAACTCCGACTTAGCTTCTGCAGCTCCGTCACCACAAATCTCTCATCCGGTTGTAACCCTAAAACGATTTTTAATTTATGTGTATTTCCGTCATTTTTGTTTTCTCAGAACCCTAATTTACTTTTTCTCAGAACCCTAAGTAGATAAGGAGTCGAAGCGTCAAAGAGATCGAAGAGGAGTTCAACAGTTGCAGGTTATCTCCACCCTTTATTCTCGAGTAATACGATCTAGTTTTCACCCTCGAAAGAACCGCAAGTGCACGGTTATGCAATTGTAGTACTCAGGGGTCGAACCCACAAGGACTTGGTAAGACACAACGGTTTCTAGATTTAGATTAAGCTAAGCAATTTAAATTGTAAATAAAACGCAGGAAAACAATGTAAAATAACTATTGTAAATCAGATGGGAAAAAACATTAAGCCTAGGGTATTCCTAAGAAGAATCTAAATTGTGACTAATAGAATTATTAGGGTTTTCTATGAAGTGTCGTCTAGAACTACAAACACAAATATGTGATCGCCAACTTTCGCTGCGCGAGACACCTATATCTAGAGACTAAGACACCGAGTTTCCTACGCGAATCTTCCGAATCTAAATATGCAATGAACACAAGTTGATTGGTTCACAAGATCCCTAAACCGAGTTTCCTACGCGTTTAGGCCACCTTTCTCTCCTAAGATAGATCCAAAAATTAACAATACTTTTGCATCTATTAATTACCTAAAGGCTTAATTCTAGGTGATCAATCTAGAACAAGTAATTAAAAACAATCAAAGGGGAAGACTACAGAATAAACCCTAACAAATCAAAGCATCAACAATTCTTCATCAATCTTATATGGAACCCCTAAACCTAACAAGCAAACTACTCCAGCATAGTGACTGAAGCAAACATCATATATTGAATAGAAAACATAAAAGAATTCAAGAGTAGAAACAAAAGGGTTCAGATCTCTTTTCTCCCTAAAACAATCTCTCTCTAAAAACCCTAATTAAAATAAAGCATAACCTAAAAAATTGCTTAAAATATGTATTTATAAGCAATAGGGTCGTCCTAGGTTTTGGTCTTGTGAGAATAGGAAACTTCAAAACCCATTAAAAATAAGAAATAAAAATTTCATTTTTTCTCTCGTCAGTTCCCGCCAGATTTGACATGTCTTCAATAAAACGAGCATAACTCGAGTTTCAGACAATAAAACGACTTGAAACCACTTGGAGATGAAAGCTAACTTCTGTATCTTCATTTTTATATATAGATCGTCTCCTTAAACATCCGATAAGTAGTCATACAAATGCTAAACTTCTGGAACTTGGTTTTGTCTCTATATTTCCTTTTTTGTCCTTTTTCTCCAAAATCTTCAAATTCATCTGTAGACCTATAAAACCTATAAAACATACTCTAGACACTAAAAAGACCCTAATAGACTATATAAATATGGGTTAGAAACCCGTAAAAACATGGTTATATCACAACACAAAATAACACTAAACCTAGGGCTCTACAAGATCACAATATCTCCCTTTTCTTCACGAGACACCTAAGCATAGTCACAAAGTCTATATTTAGAACATCCACACCATTCTTTGTCCATCGATACGCGGTGATCGTAACAACCATCAGTTGTGCAATCTGACTAGTTCAGCTTCGGGGTTTCATATACAGGGTTCTCTAGATAGCTAACTTGTACTTCCGTGTATATCTTTGACGCATTTTACTTCGGCCACTCGATAACGACTTCGTGTTGATACACTCAACTACGAATCGAGGAAAAGGTGTTATCTGCTTACTACTGAACCATACCACCACAAAGGTTCCTCCCCTTTAGAACCAACACTAGGTTCTAGATCGACACAAAAATAATAATAATTACACCAAAAGCAACCCAGCAACCACATGCATACGAGAGCCAGACTAAAATAACCACGCCTGCATTCACAATTGCTTAATTTATTCAAAACGATACCAAGAACGGTACAGCCTTCACCTGGTATATTAAACTGTTCGAAATGTTGGGATCCTGCACTAAAACCCAATAACAAATAATTTTCCATGACTTACATTGTTTATCAAAATATGGCTTCACCCTCGGACTCCAGATGCTTGACCAATCCCTCGCCTCCGCTCTAACTCGTCTTGCTTTGGTTTTGTCCGATCGTTGACTTGGGAGCAGAACTAACTTTCAAAACCATACCAACTTCATTCTCTCTTTTAGTTTCTTTTCTATTCTTTTCTTTTCCGTTCTTTGTGTCTTTTCTTTCCCACCTTATTTTTCCTTTCTATCTTAAATCGTGAATAAAGGAATGAGAAAATTAGACCTCGTTTTATAGTGGAAGAGAACAAATATTTTGTTGCAAAATATCCTTCCTCCCTTTCTCACTTAAGCTACGTGATGATGAAAAGATGATTAACAACATGAATCACTCTTCTTCTCTTCCCTTTAGTCACATCATACACACTGACGGTTATGGAGCATGTAACGTGTTTTGAATTTTGGTGAGAAATTTTTCTCCACCTCCCTTTCTTCTTATGCAACGTATCCTTTCATAAACTCTGCATACCGGGTCACGCACCTGGTCGTTAAAGGGTTACTGCTACTGTTTGGGAAAGAGTTCAAGGGTCGGTTTCGTGAATCGGGTTGAGACGTGACTTTTATTACTCGTGGCGTGCTAAGATAGCGAACTTTAGTGGGTCAGAATTCTCGTAAATGAACCTTAACTCGGAATGAAATGGACAAAAGGAAGTGATAGCGAATATATTGTATTGCACGGGAATGAATTAACGATTACAACAGAACAAGAAGTTGGTGTTTAAAAAAGTAGTAATGTGAATAGCGAAGTCTAACAACAATCGACCAGGTCGTTTATGTTGTTAAGCTCGATCTAAGTTTACCGAGCTATTCTACCTATTCTCTCATTCTCTCTCTAGAATTGAATGTGTGTTTTGTAATAAATGAGGTTGCTTCCGGCTTTCCTCTGATGGTCGAAAAGGTGTGATGTGATCGGCCTGTCACATCTCGTTTTGTCGGTAAAGTCAACTCTTCGGCACGCCTGGTCATATCGCGAGCGTCCTCAGCGAGCTCCGAGTCTTCAACGAGTTTCATCTTGCACGATCCAATTTGATGGGCTTTGGCCTTGCTTGTCTTCTGGGCCTGTTTCTGCGATCCGGGCCGGGGGTGCTAAGCCCACCCCCAACATAAACTAAAATTATTATAATTTCATGATCCTTAGCTTCTTCATTGGCTTCTTCCTCCTATGGTTCTAGTTGCTCATTAGGTTGTGGTTCCTTGCTGGCCATGCTCAAATCAGGTTTGCAACTGAAGTTCAGCGGCTGAAGGACTAGCTGTCGGGGGAGATGAGCGTTGTTGAGACCCTGAAGGAGTATGTGAGTGATCTTACATCCCTTCCATCCGGTCAGCTCAGGAAACAATTGGAGAAGGTTTCGACCGAGCTTCGCGTGTACTGTGATTTTGAGAAGGTGGTGACCGCTTATCTCGATAATCAGGAGCTGTTGCTGCTTTGATGGGTAAGCTAGAACAGTCGCGAGGAAGATGGTTCTGCTTGACGATCTGGACAAGGCACAGGTGCTGGTTCCTGAAGGCTTCCTGGAGAACGTGAAGAAGGAGGGGGACGAATGCTTGTCCAAGCTGCGCGAGATGCAGGTAGTGCAGTTGGACTATTGCGACCTATCCGACCCTAAGATTCGGGAGGAAGAAGAGCGTCGGAAGAAAGCGAGCTCTAGTGGTGCTGGATCGCCTGCAGTTCAATTTGTAGAAAATGAATCATTGTATGATTAGTGCTGTTATGTTTTTGTAAAACGTTTTTGCGGGGTTTTTTTGGGGCCCCGGCTTTCAAGTGGAGTGAGACTCTCTTTTATTTGTTTGAGCCTTCGATTTTTATTTGATGGTCTTTTCCATGTTCCGAAGGTGCGGGGTATGTGCCCGGCTATGAACTTGTCGAGTTGTGTTGCTCGGTTGTTCAGGTTGGTGATTGATCAGTTCACCACACTTGCGAAGTGCATGTTGCAAGGACGGGCCTTGGCTTTTTATCCTCAGTTTGGTTGAGGGGACGTGAGTCGGGACTCGACTGATTCTGTTGGAGCGGTCCGCTGGGGACGTGATGCGTGTTTTTGCGACCTGGATCGGCTCTGCTTCAGGAAACTTTTGTGCCCGCGAAGCTTTTTTGAGAGAGATGACTGTGCCTCAAAAGGCTGCTTACGTAATCTAAAGGAGATCAAATCGAGCGTAATTCTTTTGATTATTTTTATTTTATTTTTTGTTTTGCGTCGTGGATGACACGGTCGATGTTGTTGGGTTTCAGTCCCAGTCATCGTGGCACCAGCGGGGGTTCGCTTCCCGAGTTGGAGAGGAGAGGTTATTCTACCGCATTGGCTGGGAGCGGTTGGTTGGTGGAGTTTCGGCTAAGAAAAAGGTTATGTTTTGGCAGGGCTTTAGCGTGCGACCTGCCTACGTGTCGCTCGTTGTTTGGGCAGTGGATATATTCGCACGGTGTTTCAATAAGGACTACTTCCATTGCGATTGGTTCACATCGTTGAGCCTTTGACCTGTCTTGCGAAAATACCGCTTCCGATCGGCCGGTATCCGGGGGCGTGTGTCGGCATGTCTTATTACGGGGTAATTCAGCTCTGACTCTTGGCTCGGGCCTTGATCTGCATCGTCGCTTGTACGCTTGGTCCAACTTGCAGTAACACAGTTCATCGAGGATCAGTGTGCGAGGGCGCGAGGCGGTTCTTCGCGGTGGTTCGCGAACGAGTGTTGGTATGTGGCTTGGCTGGCAGTGGCGTGTACTGTTGACGCTAGCCTTGCCTTGCTTGCTCTCGGGGTTGGCGCCTTCGGTTCCAAGATGCAAGAACCAACAGAGAGCATCGCCTTGGAGATTCCTTGCAAAGAGTTGCTGGTATCCGGCGTCTCGCTCTTCTTGTGTGAAGTAGGCTCTCTCCATGGCAGTCGTGAAGCTTAAGAGGAGTGGGTTCAACACGGTTTCGTCTCCGCGGGCGTCGAGGGGCATTTTCCCCGGATCCTTGCAGTGAGGGAAGGCCTGAGGTTTTGTCGCAGCTCTGGTTCTTTCGTACTCCGAAAGGAGGGGTTGCTCGGTAGGGGGTAGTTGTAAATGCTTGGCTGGTTCATCGGACGTTTATGAGGGATAGGGGTGTAATGTCTTGGGGTAATAACGGTCGCTCAGCAAGGGAGTTACTTCCGCGCGGTTCGGATGTTCCGCGAACAACTTCCTTCACAATCCGGCTAAGATTTCGTCCGAAGGCCTGTTGCGTGGGGCTCGCTGGCGTCTGTGCGCGTCGACCACCTGCTCCATCAGCACCCGGAGGGTGCCTTCCAACTTGGAGAGTTTGTCAGGCGGTGATCTGGATGATTGAAATTTCAAGGGAGTGACTTCCGCGGGGCTCGGATGTTTCTTTCCCGTCATTTTTGGGCGATCTCCGCTTAGGTCGATTACTCTGGAAAGAGGAGGTCTGCCGTAGGGGAACCCGAAAGGTGGGTGCCCGGTTTGCGGAACGGCTAACGTTTGCAGTTTTTCGCATGACGGAGCGGAAAGGCTCATCGGGATGGGGGCCGGAGGCAATGGACCGGATGTTGCATTGGTAGGCACGAGCATGGTGGTTCCGGCGTCCAAGGCCACATGTGGGACGTGGTTATCAATTTGGCAGGGAGTGTTAGAGTCGCGTTCCATCACGAAGAGTTTTGCAAGGAGTGGCTCGTGAGTAAGGGAAATTCCTGGGAGGTTCCCCACAGTCGGCGCCAAATGTGCGCACCGGCTCTCGCACCGGGTCGCTAAAGGGTTACTGCTACTGTTCGGGAAAGAGTTCGAGGGTCGGTTTCGTGAATCGGGTTGAGACGTGACTTTTTTTACTCGTGGCGTGCTAAGATAGCGATCTTTAGTGGGTCGGAATTCTCGTAAATGAACCTTAACTCGGAATGAAACGGACAAAAGGAAGTGATAGCGAACATATTGTATTGCTCGGGAACGAATTAACGATTACAACAAAATGAGAAGTTGGTGTTTAGAAAAGTAGTAATGCGAAGAGCGAAGTCTAACAACGATCGACTAGGTCGCTTATGTTGTTAAGCTTGATCTAAGTTTACCGAGCTATTCTACATATTCTCTCGTTCTCTCTCTAGAATTGAATGTGTGTTTTGTAATAAATGAGGTGCGTATATATAGTGATTGAAGATTCGGCTAAGGTTGACTTGTAGCCCGTCCTAGTCCTGACACGAGCCAGCATGCGTCGACGCTGTCCTCGAAGGTTGCTTTTGGCTTTCCTCTGATGGTCGAAAAGGTGACCGGCCTGTCACATCTCGTTTTGTCGGTAAAGTCAACTCTTCGGCACGCCTGGTCATATCGCGAGCGTCCTCAGCGAGCTCCGAGTCTTCAGCGAGCTTCATCTTGCACGATCCAACTTGATGAGCTTTGGCCTTGCTTGTCTTATGGGCCTGTTTCTACGATCCGAGCCGGGGGTGCTAAGCCCACCCCCAACATAAACTAAAGTTATTATAATTTAATGATCCTTGGAGAGCAAGTCTCCCACGTCTTGTCACACCATTAAGATAAATGAAATAGTCATTGCATATTATTTTTTATATTTTTAAATTTTTATACAATGTTTATTTTCCGGTCAATCCATGATTGCCACTTGTCCAAAGGACGAGATATCATAAATTTCTCTTGTCGAATAATGCTTCACCATTTATACGTATCTCGAATAAATTTCTAATGGATTTCCGCCTCCGTAAATACTGATTCGATCTCTATTTTTAGCTTCTTATCTAAAGATGGAGTTTCGATTAGAAAAAAAAAAAACTCAAAAATGGAGTTTAGAATCTCTGTGCAGAACTTCCGACTCAAGTTTGTTATCGGAAAACATTGCCACACATCAACACATGATATTATTATAAACAAGATACATGTTCATGGAGAGATCTACATTCTAGATAAAGGTGCAAGTGCACCCATTTATTTTTTAAAATTTCCATGTAATGCTTTGTAATAGTTCGTTTTTTTCTGATGAATTGGGAATGGTTTCACCCAAATTAATTTTCACAGATGCCCCTCTTTGTAACGCCCATGAATCATAATCATATGACTATGACCCAAAAACGTTACATGAGGGCATTCGAAAATAAATCGACCAAGTACTCCATAATGAATCCAAAACACCTAATTAATATATTTAGTTTTGAACTCATCTTAATGCTTGACACCCTATGCCGAGATCAAAAGTTGTGTTGGATTGGACTTGTCTAATATCAAAAAACACCAAGATGCGCATATAAAACAACGACTTACATTATTATTATACAATAGTCTTATAACACAAGCTTACAAACTTTTCAATAAGTTTCGGAATCCCCCATGTATCAAACATACATAGTAAAAGTGTAGAAATTGTAGCAATGCAACCACTAAACAACACCAACGTCTATAAGTCCAAGCACAGCTAATAGCCTCCCCGACTAAGGTCACATGGAAAATAGAAGACGAGTGAGTAATTAGTTTAATCTTGATCAGTTTTTACATACATGCAGATTATGCAACACTCAATCACACAAAATTATCACCCACCCACCTTGGAAACAATTCGGCTGATTAAGCAGATTTTCGGTCGATCTTCTCTTCTGAGTCTAACTCCAGCTCCTGCTCAAATTTCATTTCAGCGCTGTTTAATATCGCCCTAACTCCCTTTGAGCTGTACCAGTCCGTGGGTTTAATTCCACCCTCGCGTGCTTCTCAACTCCTGCTAGTATGATGTGAAACCAGGGAATGGTGCTTGATTCAAATTTTTGAAGTCTCATGACTCCAGCCTTTAAGCTCCTTCACCAACTTGGATTCAGTCTGAGAGTTGTCATTTACTCTCTAAAAACGCCAATGGCTTCAACGGTTCACACCTCTAAACCGCTAGCTAAAAATCAGCTTGAACTTTCAAAACTTACTCTGGCTATTGGACTGGAAGGAGCTACCTTGGATGAGACTTCTCTTCGTTTGCATGCAACACCGGAAATCGCCTTTACCGGACCGCTAGAAGTTATCGCCACTGGCTGACAGATTAGACCACCTATGGAACCGATCAAAACTTCTCGACATCAAAACAAGACTTTTTGATGACATACTCAACTATCTGATGGAAGAAACGAGATATGCATAAGCTATTGAGTACGTTTTGATCGATAAGTGTCGGTTCTAATATGAGTCCGGCAGCCTGTCGGCGATAATTATTCTTGTTCGAACAAAATGAGCTCGAGTCTCGTATTTATAAGAGAACCGATGTTTCATGTGTGAGGACACGCGTTCCGCCACTTGTTACGAACATAATCTCGTCGAGTGAATATTCTCCGACCGAGCCGTCAGATTTTCCTGCCCGGCTTAACACACCATGCATCGGTTTGTCTCGGCTTTTGAATGAAACAATAATTTACTTGAGCCGGCCCGCATAACATAATTATATTGTTTCACCTTCTACAGCCTGATCCAAAACTAGCTCGCTATCCAGTCCAGTTTAACTCGTTTTCCTTAATCCCGATCCGTCAACCATTTGCATATCTGGTTCAGGGTCTAGGCCAATAGTCCTTAACGGACTAGCCCAACCAGTCATGATGTGAACTTCTTCTTGGGCCAACCCTTCGAGATAATTTAAGCCCAAATAAAAAATTCAGCCCAAAACCCGATCCAAAAACCCGCTTTTATAATTCAATTTATTAACCTGTCTTGAAGATTCAATCTTTTCGAACAGTCTAACCTTACCAGCATTCCCCATCAGCCCATGCGCTCCGAAACTTCCCATCATATCAGCTTATAGGGTCCTATCGATACAATCAGACCTTTCCGTTAGGTAGATGAATCGACCTTAAACAGTCTAGTCTAGCCAGACTGTCTAAGCCACACTGTATATCCGGCCTCACATGCTATTCGAATAGACTGATCAGTCTAATCCACATGTTCCAACCGATACGCTACTGCCCACGCATATTACTATGCCCCTTACGTACCGATGGTCCATATGGATCTAGACTGCCGGATGATCCTTTCTTGTTCTTGTGGGCTGTTAGTCCACGCGTGTGATTGGTCTGTCTGTTGTTAGACTTGATTGGACCAACTGATATAACCATCCCATATGATCATGGTGTAGGGTTCCGGACATAATATGGAACTTGCTGGCCGATCGATTCAATAAACCTTCAACAGTCTTAACTGCTTGTTGAACCTTGTCAATTTAGCCGATCGACTGATCTGATTCCCAACCGATTGAACCAACAACTTGACCGATCTGATCCACTGACTGAGCCATCATCCTAACCAGCCTGTTATGCTAAACAAATTGCTAAGTAACTGTCGAACTGATTTACCGAAGTTGATGATTGCACTGCCTGCTTGACTACTCCTCACTTTTTCGACTGATGCACCGACTGAACCTACCCTCACTTCTAATAGACTTGTCAATCTGATCACCAAATAACACTCAAACAAACTGATACTATCGTGTCAATCAATTCTACGACTATTACAACCTAGGGACTCAACCATCTCGATCTGATGAGTCTAACTCGATCTATGTACTCTAACCTGAAACGTTAAGGGTTTTAAATCAAGTCAGAGTTTGGGGTCAATTTCCCACACCGATGACCCCCTCAAATTTTCCCAAAGTCGGTCTTCGATCTTGACCAACATCTCTTTTACATGGAAAACCCACGATTTGGTGGGTACTATTAGCCTACAATCGATCGGGGTTCATTTGGCCCACTCGACTGGTCCCCAGGGTCCACCCCCTATATAGATAAACTGCCATTTTCGGATCTGACAGAAGAGAACGCTATAATGTATGAGGAGTCACCACCCATGTAATTAATTATTTTCACCACCCCAACCTAGATTTTTCGTGACTGATCCTCCTAATATCTCTTATAGAATTTATCTAAAAATCTTCAGCTTCAAATTTCAACTTCGTGTTTCGACCTGATAGCTCTATGAGACTATTTCTTTTGTCCGATGCTTAACCTTTCCGAGTAACTTCTCCTTTAATCTGAATAACACTAAACCTTTTGTGACTGATCTTAAGGATAGCCTAAACCATTGGGTTTCCCAAAATCTTAGCTTCAAACTCCAACTTCCAAAATTGACTCATTTCTTGATCTCCACCACACTAATCTGCCAGGACTACGTTGTCCCAATTCAAACTCCTCCGAATAAATTTTTAAACAAAAACGGGAAGACCAATTTACTTTGCATCGCACGGGTACTCATCTAGTTTTATTTTAACCATTCCGCCTTATTATTTTATTTTAACCATTCCACCTTAAGTTTTTCATGATCAAAACTCAAGTTACCTTATAACACTTAGGTTCCCTAAGTTTCAATCTGGAATTCCAACTTTCATTTTTTACCGTCTTCCCAGTCGTGATTATGCTCTTAGCAGGGTCTCTAGTTACAATTTAAAATAATGCAATGATACTTTTCCTTTAAGTTATGGAAAATTGACAATCATAGCATGAAAAAACTACATCAAAAACTATTTTACCACATGTGTTTTCGTAATTTCACAAATACCATTAATAAAAGTTGGTTAATGAAATTTTGGAAATTCAGGAAGCAAATCATGAATTTCGAGAAGGGTTTCCCAAATCTATACAAATGCTTACTGAAATTGTTTTTGTTTACAAATCATGAAATTAAGGGAAACAATAAATAAAATTTAGGAAGGATAAACACATATTTGAGAAAAATTTCTAGTGATCTTCATAAATTCATAAAGCAAATCATGAAATTCGACAAGGGTTTCACAAATCTGTACAAATGATTATTGAAATTGTTTTTATTTACAAATCAGGAAATTCAGGAAAGCAATAAATAAAATTTGGGAAGTATAAACATAGATTTGAGAAATGTTCCTTGTGATATTCATAAATATAAGAAGAAAAATCATGAAAACATGTTTTGAAAAAAACGTGACGAAGAGTTTCCTAAATATATAGAAAAGTTTCTTGAAAATTTTTAATAGAGGTATTCGTTTTCCAAATATACCACTAACGAATTTTCATTAATGATATTTCTGAAATTATGAAAATTCATGTGCTATTACTATCAGATATAACTATTCGATGGTATTCAAGTCTTTCTTTCTTAAATTAATTGATGTTTTGGAGTTTTTCATATTTTATTAATATTATATTTTATTATATTTGGCAAAATCTTTTTTCTTTAAAGTTTCGTAGTTACTTATTGTAGTTGTATAATTTAAAATTTTAAATGATAGTAGGTTTAAAAATAAAGTTTTTTATATACTTTGTTAATATTTTTATCTTATTAGATTTATTTTTAATTATATTTTCTCTCTCCATCTGGTAAATATTTTTCTTACATCGCCATTATTCATGTCACATCTATGCCTTCTTTACCCCAACATTTTTTTATGAATATCAAAGATGTTAACAAGTCTATGCCTTCCTTACCTCAACATTTTTTTTTTTTTATGAATATCAAATATGTTAACGAGACACGCATTTTTATTAATATATCATCTAATCGTTTCTATATTATTTTGTGATATTTACAGGAATTCTTATTATATATTTTTTCTTGTTAAAAGATTTTCTATTTAAAGCACTCGAAAGAAAATTAAAGAACCTTCTAAGAGCCCGGTTTGTTGAAAGCCCAACTAATTAGAGTTACATAGCAACTATAACCCAATTGTTTTGTTAGAACCAAATCTAACCAGATAGTAACCAGAAAAACGGTTGAGACCGTTTTAATGTCTAATACTAGAATTTAAGAATCGCACTCGATGGGAAGCGAGAGATCGAACAGATCTAGGTCTTCATGAAGTAGAGAACCATTGCTGCAGCATAGAGGATGACGAAGAAGCATTGTGCAGTCGTAGGGATGAGATTATATTCCTTATTGTGCGATCAATATAAGAAGAAAACAATTCCGGCGATATGAAACTGTGTCGGAGGCGTGTATTCTGTTCGTTCTAGAGAGTGTAAATTGTTGCTTGCCAGGCCAGCAGTTGGAGTTTCTTCTGAGTCTTCGAGCAGCGCAAATTGATGAGGTGGGTTAGTTGTTGTGCCCAAGATCGATGAGGAGAACCACCAGCTCTTATACACAATGAATTCCAAATCACCCATGAGAAATCACATTGAAATATTAAATGATCTCGAGATTCAGGGACGGATTTGCAGAGGAGACAAAGAGGATCAGTTTGCAGATTCCAACAGATCAGTCTATCTTTGGTGAGATTACGATTGAGGACAAAAACCAAGAAGTGGTGGCGTGTTTTGGGATTTTCCCGAAGAACCAGATTATGCTATGCCAATCAACCTCCGTTGATTCTTATCTTACCACTGAGTACAAGGCACCAGTTGAGTATCTTTGTTTCCACTTATCATTTATCCACCATGAATATGCATCATCTTGATATGATAATTGTATTGTTGATAAAAAAAGTGTATAGGTAGACTTGAGGTTCTGAACGAGCTGGGGAAGTAGCCAAGCTCCTTGAGAGTGTAGGTTGGAAAGTGTATGATCAAGTGGTATCCCTAGCCTCTAAGATCCATCTAAGGTAAGAAAGCAATTTTCTAAATGAAGACCAATAATCTGATCATTGGGTAGATCTTGTCTCGAAGCCTGATTAACTTGTTTGCTAACCAAGAATTTGTTCTCTTTTCCTTAACTGTCCAGAAGTTTCCAATCTGACCTTCAAGAACCTCAGTACCAGGCTATCCACACTGATCCTACTCTAAAGAAGAGGAGTCAAATAAGCTTTAAAGAGCAAGCCAAGTTCCGTGCAGAGAAATTCCTAATTCCAATCCCTCCCTCGTTTTTTGCTAAGGTCAAATGTTCCCATAAATTTTTCATGTGACCGTCTGTTTAACCTTTCCATAAGAATGCTCTGTAAACATAATTGATTTCTTTTATGATTTTATTTGGCAGGATAAAAGTAGTGGTCCAAAAATTGGTGATATCTCCAATCACATAATTAATAAGATGTAATCGACCTGCTAGTTAAAGAATCTTTGAAGTCCATAAGTTCAATCTACCTTTTATATTTTGAAGCAATGGAGCACAATCCAAGATAGAAAATTTCTTCGAAGTGAAAGGTAAGCCCAGATATCTAAAAGGTAATGACCCTTTCCCATGCCCACTTCTATACTTATCTTTTCGTCCTCTGTTGGTGACAGGCCTGCAGCATAGAAAAAAGACTTGATGATTCTAACTGCCAAACATGATTTCAACTCAAACTCTTTTAGGATTGCCATAACTCCTCTCACATATTCAAGAGTCCTTTCCGTAAATATAAGGATGTCATCCGCAAAGCACATGTGAGTCAACTATATTCTACTACAATCCTGGTTATAGTTAAAAACTCCCTCATAAGCTGCCTTATTTAGCATAAGCGATAGTACATTCATAGAAATGACAAAGAGATAAAGTGATAAGGGGTCACCATGTCTCAGTCCTCTAGAACCCTTGAAATACCCATGAAGACACCCATAAAATCCAACAGTGAAGTTTGGAGTACACACATGCTTGTAGACACCGTAGGAACAACTCAGGAACTTCTAGGCTTCTTAAACAGCTGAAAAGGAAATCCCATCTTAGGGTATCAAATGATTTAGCAATGTCTACCTTAATGGTGATACGTTTAGGACCAAAGCTTTTATGATAATTATTTATTATTTCTCGAGTTAGAAGAGTATTTTCCACCAAGAGTCTCCCTTTTACAAATGTTGTTTGTGATTTCACGATATAATCATGCAGGAATGGCTTTAATAGGACGACGAGCAACTTGGAAATGAGCTTAGTTAGTGGTGCAGCACGAGATTGGTCGGAAGTCAGTGGTTTGGGAGGCACTTGGCTTTTTGGACACAAGAGTGATAATTGTAGCATTAGTAGAGGACGACAAGAATCCAATTGTGAAAAAATGAAGTACTCCTGAAATGACATTGCTTCTTAAAAAAAGACCAAAGCTGCCTTAAAAAATCCAGAAGTAAATCCATCCGAACCCGGTGACTTGTTCTCATTGAGTTTCCACATAGCTTTTGTGATTTCTTCTGAGGTCGGTAGCTGGATCATATGTTGTTTGATTGATTCAGAGCATCTGAAGGTGGAAAAGAGCTGAATCCATGAAGGAGGGCATGATATAACTTAAAGAGAATCTGGAGAAAGAAGGACTTTGAAATGGTTGCCATTTGCTGAGAGTGTCATCTGGTCTTGAGAAGCCTCTGATTGAGTTGATGAAATTCCTCGTTTCTGTCATTTTGTGGAAATAAGTTATGCAGTCACCACCGTTGGTCAGCCAGTTGATACATGATCTCTGCTTATAATTACTTTCCTCAAGAGTTCTTAAGAAATCTCATTTCTTGTGCAGTTCCTTTTCTTCCAGGTATAGTTCAGTAGATGGATTTTTCATGGCCCTAACCTGCACGGATTGAAGAATAAGGTTAGCTTCTTTGACTCTCACTTGAATGGAGGAGAAATTGTCTCAATTTAAGTTTTTTAGTGCCCTTTTTAGTGTTTTCAGGTGGTATAAGAGTGATGAAAGTGATTGCTCATCATTACATAGTGTATCCAAACTTTTTCCATGGTCTCGGTAAATAGAGGGTGTTTAGTGAAAAAATTGAAGAATTTGAAGGGTTTAGTTCCTGAAAGGGGCAGAGGGGTAGTGAGGTCTAGGAGACAGGGACAGTGGTCAGATATTTCAGGAGGGTGGAAGACTGCAACACTGCTTTGATAAGTTCCCAGCCACTCAGAATTTACAAGTAAGCGATCTCTTATATTGGTGTGGCCGGCTGATTGTTTGTTCAAGAATAGTGGATTCTTTGATATCTCAAATCATGTACACCAATTTGTAGGAAACAATTCTTTGCTTGCAACATATTGGAAGTGAGATGATCAACATATGAAGAGGAATGCTCTGTTCGATGAATAATTTGGTTGGAATCCCCTCCAAGGATCCAAGGATGAGATTGGAGATGAAACTGCTGGTGTAAAGTAATTAATTCATTCCATAAGATAAGTCTTTCCTCACTTGTATTAGCCACATAAACTGCTGTGAAGACAAATTGATGCCCTTCTTCCACTCTTATTCTTATAGTAAGGGAGTTTCGAGATTGGTGCAACATGGTAATACTAGCTGGTGCGTTCCAAATGATAATTATTCTGCCATCCGGGTCTGAAGCATGATTAGAAAGATTGTTTCATTTTGGACAAGTAGGTGATAGAATAGGATTCATATTTGATTCTTTTATTTGAGATTTTTATTTCATATGTCTAATACAATGAACTTGTTAAAAATTCTTTCTTTCGAACTCCAACTAAAAAAGAATATATAATTTTTATTCTAACACTTGCAAGAATCAATGAAAAAAGGTGAAAATAAAATTTGATATATTTTTAGTAGTTATTTTGTTTTTTTTATATTTATCTTCGATTTTCTCTAATTTTAATTTTCGAAAATTTCACGTTATGTGACATCATCATGGTTCCAACAAACCACAAAAACAAAATATTCTAACCATTAACCATTATTACATATTTTAGATTTAACTTACCAAATCAAAGACCGAATAATTTTTTTGATAATGATTTTGATCAAGGACCAAATATTCCAATTAGTAAAGCTGAAAAGTTTCATCCAGATTTAATTTGTAATATTTGTTTAATTCATAAGCAAATTACCTAGCTTCAGCCAGTGTAGATTTATACTTTCCTTCATTAAACTTGCCATGAAGACATAATCATTTAAATTAAGTTTGGGTAAATCATTTTAGTTTTTTTTATCTTCGTGTCACCAATTTTTGTTATCTAAAACTTAGTTGCGTTTCTTATTAATATTTTTTTTTACTAATTTGGAACATTGGTCTTTTATTTAAAAATTTATGGAACCAATATTTTCATGAGATACAGTGGTTAGGAAAATTAGTGGTGAGTGAACAAACAAAAAGTTCATGTTTAGTTGGTGTCTTGGTGACATCGCATAATCCATAACGGCTGTAGTTGGCATCTTACAAAATGGTTCGTTCCTTCCAATAATTCTATTTTTATATTCCAACTTATTTGTATTCGATTCGACAGGATTTCTTTTTTAATTATTATTCTGTAAATTATTTCATTTTTATCAAGGAAAACACGTGATGGTACTTTTCACATTATACTCGTTATACGAACTGAAAAAGCTGCTTCGTAAGTCAACAATACACCTAATTCTAATTGTTTCTATCACAAGTTTTTCGTTTCCAATTATGGTTTGATGGGTGACATGACTTATATTGTATTAGTTTGAATTATGGGTAAGTTCGTTTCCAAGAAGTTTTTTGAGTTTGAATTTTATTTATATTGTGTAAAATAATGGGTAAGTTACAATTTTGAATTATATCCTATAACAATTATGCCATTGATACATAAATTACATAAATATTTTAAATCCTAAACATTAAAACAATAATAAATCACATATTTAAACAATATTTATCCCTATATTAAACAACATAAAACCAACCAAATTATTAACTACTAAAATTTGAATAACTCAAATCTTTCACTTTCGTTTTAGTTGTTGTTTTAATCTAATTTCTTACTTACGGAAATCAAACACAACCTATTAAATACTTGGGTTTTAAACTTATGGTTCAATTAACCTTATTCCTTCTTTATAGATTTCATCTAACCGTCTTACCATAAAACATTTTTTCTTCTCCTTCGAAAATACATTAAATTGGTAAGCTATTTTTTCAAAACAAAAAAGCATTAAAACAATTCTTCAAAATTTTGTTTCTTAAATTTTTTAACTAAATTTTTTTATGTATAAGCATTTTTAGGTGAAGAGTATCACAACTCTGATAGCATTGATACTTCAGACACTAGCAGTGCTGATGGAATGGTTTATACTCATGAATTTTTTTATAGTGTCAAAGCATCAGGATAGCCGAATCATTGTTTGAAGTTGAAAATCGTGATCATGCTGCCTCCAAAATATCGAGACAAAAAATGATTTTGTGTACAAGACTAAAAGTGGCTCAGTTGGCCAATCCCGTGATAGATGACAAAAATATTAATGGATACTAAATTAAGTGATTTGGTTTTTACTAACTAGGAAGTTTGTGTATCCGGCGGAAACGAAGTCCCTTTTTAAAATACCTTGTAGTCAATTTTCGGTGACAGTTCCATTTTATACGACAATAAATAACAACCAAGGTCAAACCATGTAGATGGTTGGTTTTTAATACCAAAACCCATGTTTTCTCATGGACATTTTTACATAACTATATCTAGAGTGGAGTGAATATCATGCTTAAAAATCCTCATCATAGATGAATAAGGAAAATCGCAACGCAAGACGATGAATATTTTCTATACAGAGGTCTTCGCGTCTCTTAAACCCAAATAGAATATTTAGGTCATTAGTTGTAGATATCGTGGAGTGTATATGAATGTGCTTGGGTTCCTAAAGAAAGGTCTAGGGTCTAAATTCCTCAGATAAACATATCGTAGATATCGTGGATTAGATATGAATGTTCTTGGGTTCCCAAAGGAGGATAGAGGGTTTAGATTCCCGAGAGAAAAGTATTGTAGATATCGTGAACTGTATATGAATGTGTATGGGTTTCCAAAGGAGGTTGTAGGGTCTAGATTCTCTAGAAAAACACATTGTAGATATTGTGGACTTTATATGAGTGTGCTTGGGTTCCCAAATGAGGGTCTAGGGTATAGATTCTCCAGATAAACATATCATAGATATCGTGGATTGTATATGAACGTGCTTGGGTTCTGAAAGGAAGGTCTAGGGTATAGATACCAAGAGAAATGTAACGTACATAAAGTGGACTGTATATGAATGTGTTTGGGTTCCCAATGGAGGGCCTAGGGTATAGATTCCCTAGAGAAACATATAGTAGATATTGTTGACTGTATATTAATGTGTTTGGGTTCCCAAAGGAGGGTCTATGGTGTAAATTTTCCTGAGAAACGTATCGTACATACCGTGAACTATGAATGTGTTTGGATTCTCAAAGGAGGGTGTAGGGTATAGATTCCCCAGAGAAATGTATCGTTGACTATCTATGAATGTATTTGGATTCCCAAAAGAAGGTCTAGGGTTTAGATTCTTCAAAGAAACATATCATAGATATCGTGGACTGTATATGAATGTGCTTTGCTTCCCAATGGAGGTTGAAGGATCTAGATTCCCTAGAGAAATATGTTGTAGATATTGTGGACTGTATATGAGTTTTTTTGGGTTCCAAAAGGAGGGTCTAGGGTATAGAGTCCCAAAAGGAACACATCGTACATATAATGAATTGTATATGAATGTACTTGGATTCCCAAATGAGGGTCTTAGGGTGTAAATTCCCCTGAGAAACGTATCGTATATATATATGGACTATGAATGTGCTTGGGTTCCCTAAGGAGGGTCTAGGGTATAGATTTCTCAGAGAAACGTATCGTTGATTGTATATGAATGTGCTTGGGTTCCCATAGGAGGGTCTAGGGTTTAGATTCCCCAGAGAAACATATCATAGATATTCTGGTCTGTATATGAATGTGATTTGGTCCCAAAGGAGGTTGAATGGTCTAGATTCCCTAGAGAAATGTATCGTATATATTGTGGACTGTATATGAGTGTGCTTGGGTTTTCAAGAAGGGTCTAGGGTATAGATTCCCAAGAGAAACATATCGTACATATAATGGATTGTACATGAATGTACTTGGTTTCCCATAAGAGGATATATGATCTAGATTCCTAGAGAAACGTATGGTAGATGTCATGGACTATATATTAATGTGTTTGGGTTCCTAAATGAGGGTATAGGGTATAGATTACTCAGAGAAACATATTTTAGATATTGTGGACTGTATATGATTGTGCTTGGGGTTCCCTAAGGAGTCTCTAGGGTCTAGATTTTCTAGAAAAACGTATCGTAAATATTGTTGTTTGTATATGAATGTGTTTTAGTTCTCAAAGGTGGGATGTAGGTTTAGATTCCTCCACAAGTAAGCATTTAAAAGATATTTTGATCTCTTACACTAATTTACGATACATTTATACGTCTCTTCAGATAGTAAGGACTGATTTGAGAATCTCGATAATAGTATGCGGGATATATATTATTTTAATGTATTACATTTTACTTTCTTACACCACATCTCCACGCAACCGCGCGGATAAATGCCTAGTATTTATATATATTTATATGTGTATTGTAAACCTCATTTATTCATTAAACAATATACAATAATGTTCATACTGTTTTATGTAAAATCATAGCTTTTTTTGTTTAAGAACCCTTTAGTTTTTTCTTCGAACTCATTTTAAATATTTCTCCTTAACCTATAACACCATTCACTTTGTATTCCACCACTTATATCGTTATCGATTTCACAACCTCCACTAATTTTTCATCCAACATCATTAACATCAACATGAACAACATCACCAAGTTATCCTCCACCAAAGATCTCATATGGAGCATTCAAATAAAAGCTACATGGTGTGTCTACAATCTCCTTTCATACATCAAACCAACTGCTTCACCTCTATCTCGAAGATCAAAGTTGCAGACAAAGATGTTACGAACCCGGCAAATGATTCATGGTAACAACATGATGTGCTTTTCTACAACACAATGCTCGGTGCCTTTGAACAATCAAACCATTCGCTAATCAAGAGTGCCACCTACCTTAAAGCCTAGAACACTTTTGTTTTCACTTACAAAAAGATAACTCATGGACACATCAAAAAACTGAAAACTCAACTCTACCAAATCACCAAACGTGGAATATAATATGAAAAATACATTAAATTCATCAAAGCTAAATTAGACAGCCTTGTGCTTCTTTGCCATCATGTAAATGTTGAAGATCTGACCGAAATCGTCTTTGACAGTCTCTCTGATAACTTCAAAGCCATCATCAACTTTGTCCATGTCCGAGACACACCGATCTCGTTTGCAGAGCTTCATGAGAAGCTCATAATATGAGAAACGACTCTTCACACGTAGCCACTCTCATGCACGTTCTTTCTAACAACAACACATCTCTCTCAAGCTTCACTACAGTCTGAATATCAACAAAACAAGTAGTGCAATGGACGATCCTCGAACTCCAACCTTAATTTATCGCAGCAGGCTCATCGCAACAACAACCGACAACCTAAACATTATCTCGGTCGCTGTTAATCTTGTGGGATTCAGAGACACACTGCCAAACAATTTATGCAGCTTCATATCATCTCTTACATTAGTAACTCGCCTCTCCAAAACGGCTCATCCTCGTGGCACCCAAGTGCATATAATTAAATGATGTTGACGACATACACTCATTCTTGGCTTCTTGAAAGTGGAGCTTCTCACCAAATAACATCTTATTTGGTCAATATGTTCATTCACTCGTAATACACATGTCGTAAGAGAGTTCAAGTTGGGAATGGCGTCGAAGTTCCAATCAAACATACTAGATTCTCCACTGTCTCTTCTCCCTGTCAATTTCTTTTACTTAATAATTTTCTCTGGGTTTCACAAATCTTTAAGAATCTTATCTCTGTTAACAAATTTTGCATTGACAATTGTTTCTTTGGAATTTACCTCCTATTTGTTTCAAGTTAAGGATCTCAACTTTTGATGGAGGATACGAGTGGCGACCAACCAAAACGCAACCTCTTCATCAAATTTGATGTCTAGTGTTAAATGTTCACTTTGACTTTGGCATTCATTCCTTCGACATTCACCTTTGCCTATTTTAAAGACTATTGTTTCCAATTCTTTGCTTCCAATTTCTAAGAAAGATTCAAACTTTCACTGGAATGAATGTATTGTAAATAAAAGCCACAAAATCCCATTCTCCCCTTCGTCTCTAACCCCCACATGCCCTCTTGAGCTTTTGTTTCTTTAATGTGTGAAATCCCAGTTTTCTCTATCGATGGATATAAGTATTAAGTCATAGTTATAGGTCATTTAACTCACTATGTTTGGTTTATCTCTTCAGACACAATTCTGAAATTCATAGCACATTAACAAGATCCCTACACTAACTTTCACTAGTTCTAATCCCTATAAGATGTTGTTTAGAACCCCACTGATTTACCTTAAGCTTAGAATCTTTGGTTGTCTTTTTTTTTCCGTTGGCTTATTCCCTAAACGAATCAAAAGTTTAAACCTCGCTTACTCTCTGTGTTTTTCTTGGCTACTCTCTCACATATAGTGCATTTCCTTAATTTTACCATACAACCACTAGAGTCTATTTCTCTTGTCATTTCCATTGCATAGAAATCCACTTTCCATTTCGAGAGGTTACGGGCGTTTTTTCCTCTCAATCACCCACATTTGCATCACCTTGGTCCTAACCTGTTATCGGAATTCCGATCTTTTCACGCACTCCTTCATCATTGGTTCAATCCTCCGAGTTTGAATCCTTCACCATAGTTTGTTGGGAATGTCCTGAAATCATACTTGTATTTACTCTAATGTATAGTGTCGAGATAAGAGAATCATATGATACTAGGTGATTGTGATGTTTTACTAGAAGCCTCTTGTAATCTATGAGTTTGGAACTCATTACTAGTATTATATGATCCTGCAGGGTCACACACCTAAGCAAACTGGATAAGAGTATATTGGGATTGATCATTGTCGAATGATTATGTTTCTGGACAGTGTGTCAACCGACACAAAGGTTGTGTTGATCGACACATCGCGTTTTGTTTTTGCGGATGTAGTGTTGATCGACACTAGCGTAGTGTATCGACCGACACTAATGTAGTGTCGATCGAAACTAGTTGGTTTTGCAATTGGTTTAATCGGTCATCGCGATTAATCGCAATGTAATTTGGGTTGTGTCGACCGACACTAATGTAGTGTCGATTGACACGACCTGAGAACCCGAAATCACATGACCAATCCCACACTCTAGAATAATTAAAACTTTAATTAAGATTAGTCGTTTTAATTTGTTACTAAAACTTCAGGATACATATTTGATATGTATTAGATCTAAAAGTTATGTTCCTCAACTAAATATTAAATTTAAATGTCTTCCCAAACCTTGTCAACTGGCAAGGCTCATTTCATTGTGTGATAGACTTGCCAAAGCAAGGTGTCCATGATTACATGAGTGAGACAGGTTGTAATCGTTACTACATGACTTAAAGTTTTGGTTTACTTGACTAGGCTATCAAAATAGTTTTGGGCTTAGAGACATAAGGTTGGATTAAACATAAGATGTTATCCACAACCAAGAGTTATATTAGATATAATTAGCAAAGTTGTTGCTTACCTAGATAGCTAGAATTTGGGGGATGAGCCAAAGCTCACTCAAGTTTTAGTGAAGTATGGATCTTGGATCATTATATTCTATTGAGGAAACATTGTTTTGAATATAATGTGAGTTTTCTTAATGGTTAAGATTTCTCATTTTCTTGAACATCATAACAACCCATTTTCCTTTCTTTTGATTCAGTTATGACCACTCTTTCTCACAATACTTTCTCCCTGCGATCTGTCTTTGAGAAGGACAAGTTAAATGGATCCAATTTTCTCGATTGGTATCGGAACTTGAGAGTTGTTCTCAAGCATGAGAAAAATGACTATGTCCTTGTAAAGATTCTCCCTGATAAACTGAGATCCAATGCCTCACATGCAGAGAGAAATGTTTGGCATAAGCATTATTATGATGTGGTCGATGTGAATTGTCTCATGCTGGCTACTATGAACTCGGACTTGCAGAAGCAATATGAGAACGTGGAGTTGCCGATTGAGATGATCACTAGACTGAAAGTGATGTTTCAGGAGCAGGCACGAACTGAGAGATACCAGACGGTTAAGTCTCTCATTGAGTGCAAGCTACCAAAGGATGGTCTAGTTTTCATGTCATTAAGATGATAGGTTATATTGATAACCTAGAGAAACTGGACTGCCCCATTAGCCAAGAGTTGGTTACTGACATCATTTTGCAGTCGTTGCCGTCAAATTTTGATCAGTTTGTTATAAAATATAACATGAAAAACATGACGAGGCCTTTGACTAAGCTGCATAGCATGCTCAAGACAATTGAGCCTAACATCAACAAAGGCACCCCAAACTTACTTCTGGTACAAGGGGGTAAGAGGTTTGAGAAACCAAATAAGGACAAGGCAAAAGGCAAGGCGGTCTAGATTGTGAATCAGGTCAGGCCTGATCCCAAGCCCAAGTATGGCCCTTCTGATGTTTATAAGTGTCATTACTGTAAGGAGACTGGGCATTGAAAGAGAAATTGCATGAAATACCTGGAAGATTCTGAAGAGATAAAGAAGATGTACGAGACTTCTTCTTCAGATATTTATGTTATAGAAGTAAATGTTACTACTCCAAGTTCTACCTCATGGGTATTGGATACTGGTTGTGGTGCTCATATATGTATGAATATGCAGGACCTAAGCAACAGTAGAATTTTGGAGAAGGGGCAAGTGGACCTGCGCATTGGTAATGGAGCAAGAGTTGATGCTTTAGTCGTGGGAACATTTCATTTGTCTCTGCCGTCAGGCTTTGTTTTAGAACTTAAGAATTGCTACTATGTACCTGCTATAAGCAGAAACATCATTTCTATTTCTTGTTTGGATTTGGATGATTTTCATTTTTCGATTAAAGACAAGTGTTGCTCTTTTGATCATAATGATATTTTCTATGGTAGCCCATTAGAGAATGGGTTTTATGTTTTAAACCAATATGTGTCTATCTATAACATAAACACCAAACGGTTCAAGTCGAATGACTTGAAATCCCACTTTTCTCTGGCATTGTCGTTTGGGCTACATCAATGAGAAACGGATTTAGAAGCTCCATACTGATGGACTTTTGGGCTTATTTGATTATGAATCATGTGAGAAATGTGAATCCTGTTTATTGGGCAAAATGACTAAGGCCCCTTTCAACAAAACAAATGAAAGGGCCAGTGACTTGTTGGGCCTAATACATACTGATATGTGTGGCCGAATGAGCATTAGTGCTAGAGGGAACTTTCAGTACTTCATTACATTTACTGATGACTTCAGTAGATATGGCTTTGTCTATCTCATGAGACACAAGTCGGAATCTTTTGAAAAGCTCAAGGAATTCCAGAATGGAGTACAGAATCAGCTTGGCAAGAGTATTAAGGTTCTTCAATCAGATCGTGGAGGTGAATACTTGAGCCAAGAATTCAGTGATCATATGAGAGATTGTGGAATTTTTTCACAACTCACTCCTCTTGGAACACCTCCATGGAATGATGTGTCTGAGAGGAGGAATCGGACCCTATCGGATATGGTTCGGTCAATGATGAGTCACACGGATCTTCCATTATCTATCTGGGGATATGCTCTTGAAACGTCTGCGTTTACGCTGAATAGGGTTCCATCAAAATAAGTTGCAAAGACACCACATGAGATGTTGACTGGAAATGTTCCAAGTTTGTCTTTCCTGAAAATTTGGGATTGTGAAACTTATGTCAAACGTATGTTCAATGACAAGCTCGGCCCCAAATCTGATAAGTGCTACTTCATCGGTTATCCCAAAGAAACCAAGGCTTACTACTTTTACAACCAAACCGAGAACAAAGTGATGAGGCAGAGGAAAATTCCTTAGGATGCCAACTATTCATCACTAGAAGCTCGGGATCTATGCGGTTAGGAAAATTTCCTGCGATACCATTATGCATTACAACCTTTGAGAACTTGGTTGACAGCGAGGTTATGAAAATTTCCTATAATACCACTATTCGCTTAAACCTTGAGACTTTCAAACGATAAAGAAATGAATAAGTTCGAGGGAGAGTGAAGTAACTTTTGTGACTTCTTATTATGATATCAAAAAGGGAAGGAACTTGTTCCTTGGGCAGTACTTCTATGGTTTTGAAATAGCTGTGATGCTTTGGATTGATTGACTTGTAAATCGTGGGGGATGCATGTTGAGTTGATAGGGAATGTACATGTTGGTCTTGAATTGAAATCTGGAAGTCAACGGACAATTGACCGACTTACAAGAAGGGTATAATAGTCAAATTACATATCAAATCGAAGCCCCGAGAGTTGACTTTCATTTCCATTTGGAATCTGATAAAACGGAATTCTGGAGCGTGACATATTGTTATTTTACTGAAGAAGGTCTATTATGACGAATTTTACAAGACTAACCCGTTTAGCTCCAATCAAGCCCGACTCAAGTTTTAAGGAGGTTTTGACCTAGGCACGACTTTTCCACCTATAAAAGACCTCTTAAGAGGCAGAGAGCAGCCATCACAAAAGAATCACCAAGCACGAAATTCACAGCATCCATAGCCACCAAATATTATTTTGCTTTCTAGATTTCTAGGGTTTTGCTACACTAGCTTTGCTTGAGAGCTTGAAGGGGAGAAGAGATTTTTTCTTCATACCAATATACTGAGTTTGTATATCTGAACCTCTTTAGTTTTATGAATTTTACTTTGCGCATGAGTTTTCCTATGTGCGAGTAGACAACTTGTTAGATCTAGGGTTTTCAATGGTTTTATAGATCTCTAATGCATTCAACATGATATAATCAATATTCTCTACTTTAATGGTATTCTCTACTTTATTTTGATCTGACCATTTAGAATATTTCTCATAGGAGGAGTTACACCAATACACCATTGGGTAATGATTCCAGAACATGGTTTTTAGTAGGTAACCTCGTCCTCGATCAAATGAATGTTTGGCTTGGAAGGTTATGAACAATCAGATTTTTTTCATTGCATGTGTTTTCATATTAGATTTGGAAAGCATCCTTTCTGATCTAATGGTTAACTCATAGGTATAATATCTCGAGAGATCGGTTATTATATATATATCGTCTTCTGTGTTCGTGAATCTATTGATTATTGATTGATTGTTGATCTATATTTCTTGCGATTTCCTCTGGATCTAGCGCCCTTAAACCAATGATGAAACATCTCATTTGCTTTAGTCTAATGATATCACTAATGATACTAATCATGCTTTGCTTTGACAAGTTCCAATGTACCAGATCTGCGGTAATCACTTGGTTCCATGTGGGATCGATAACCTTTCATGCTACAAATGTACACTGTGCACTTACAGTTTGTTTAGGTGAAAACAATTCACACATCAATTATACTAATCTCCTTGATCCATTGATGCAAGATTTGAAAACGAAACGATTGCCTCCTCTGATGACTCGTTATCATCAGCACATGCATACCGTTACCCCATGGAAACACGTTCTAAGAACAACATTGTTAAACCAAACAATAATTTCTCTTTGATGGTGACGAAATGGTTTGATGGTGAAGTAAAACCTACTTGTGTGAGTCAAGCTCTACAAGATGAACGGTGGCGCAAGGCTATGAGTGAAAAGATCTATTCTAAACTTCGACACTTGGGATCTCATTCCACCAGATCATAAGTATAATCTCATTGGTTACAAGTGGATCTTTCGAATCAAACATAACCTATATGGCTCTGTTGGTCGATTCAAAGCGCGTTTGTAGCAAATGAGTTTCATCAACGTCCTATAATTGATTATCAAGACAGTTTACTCTTGTTTTAAGGCCAAAACAATTTGTATCTTCCTTGACATCGTTTTTTCTCATGGTTGGGTGCTTCGCTAATTCAACGTTAATAACACCTTCTTGCAGAGGCACTTGAACGAGGATGTTTATATGGTTCAAATCGCTGGTTTTGTGGACAATGATAAAACAAATTATGCCTGGAAGCTTCATAAAAAATTATATGGCTTTCAAAAAGTCATCACGCGTGGTATGTTGAGTTACGCATGTTTCTTTTTGGAATCCAGGTTTATGAATTCGTTAGTGGATGCTCCATTGTCTATTCTACGATATGCGGGTGTCTCTATATATGGATTATGCTGAGAGCATCAACATCACTAGTAATGATTCTTGATGTGTGCAGAAGTTTATTGAGATATTAAAGGCTCTTTTTGCTCTCACACACTATGGTGAATTGAGTTATTTTCTGCGTATTGAAGCTACTCGATCATATGTTGGCTTACTCCTTACTCAAATGAATACATCTATGATTTTCTCTCACGAAGATGTTTGATGCTAAGTCATTATCCACTTCGGTTGTCACCAAAAAATTTACTTTTCTTCATGTACGACTTTTACCGATGGCACTGAGTATCGCAATGTGGTTGAAAGCTTATAGTATCTTCATTTCACATGTCATGATTTTGCATTTGTCGTCATCAAACTATCTCAATTTATGCATCGTCATGTGGACAGTCAGTGACTTGCTATCGAACGTCTCCTACGATATTTTGTTAGTATTTTTAAGCATAAAATTTTTACTCTTGCCAATTCATAACTTAGTATATACTAGGGCTGGGATTTATAACCGAACCGAGCAAACTGAACCAGACCGGACCGAAATTTTCGGTTTCCGGTTCGGACCGGTTCACAGGTTCGGTTAGGTTCGGCAACTTCCATAATTTGCTTCGGTTACCGGTTCGGTTCGGTTCGGTTCATCAGAACCGAACGGTTAACCGAGTAAAAAAACATCGTCTACATTTCTTCAACCAGTCGTCTTCATCTTCACCGAATTCACCTCGAGCCGATGTCGTTTTCTCTGTTATCGCATCCCTAACAACTCTGCAAAACCATCGCTGTTAATTTCTCTGTTTCACATCCGCGATAATACGGCCGCCGTCGTACTGCTATTTTTCTTTTCTTTATTTTAATTTTTAGGTTTACAATTACACAAAGAAAGAAGAAGACTTAAGCTCTGCGTTTCATTAACTTATTATTAAATTGGGCTTTAGCCCATTTTAACTCATATGTTAGACAAGCCCAACATATTTATCAACATATATTTCCTTCTTTATTTCCATCGATCTGGTTTCCTTCTCTAACCCTTCAATTCTGATTATTCTTCTCTTCTTCCCCTCTCCAGATTTGATTCGAATCTTCTTCTCTTCGATCTGCTCGAACTTCTTCTTCTTCTCCAATTCAAATCGTCTTCTCTCTCGATCTTCTTCTTTTTCTCTTATTTCTCTTGTCAATCTGATTCTAATCTTCTTAGATTCGTTTCGGATCTTCCTTTCTCTCGATCTTATCCGAATTTTTCTGCTTCTGCTCTGCACCTTCATGTTCAATTTGATCGATTTCTTCTGAGCATACATGTTCAATTTGATCGATTTCCTCCTCCACAAAAAAATTACCAAAAAAAACCCAAACCAAACCGATTTAAACTGAATTTACCCGAAATTTAGGTAAATAACCGAAAATTTCGGTTAATTTCGGTGAAAAATAAATTAACCAAAGTAACCGGAATCCGAACCGAACCGAAAGTAATTTCGGGTATTTTTGGCAAAATTTTCAAAAACCGAACCGAAAAACCTAAATCCCAGCCCTAGTATATACCCCTAAAATTTTATTATATGTAAAAAGAATATACTACTTAATCTTATAGAAAACCCTAGAACTTTTATATATATATATATATATATATATATATATTATATGCGAGTTTTAAATCTAATTATTCATTAAGCAATACTCTTTTTGTTTCATAATAAGTGTTGTTCTAGCATTCTTCCCACAAATTAAGAAAACATATTAAAATTCTATTATACAATAGAAACTCTATAAATTAATACTCAGTTAATTAATAAACACGATAAATTAATAAATTTCTCCGGTCCCAAGTTGGCCAGTGTAAAATTTTACAAAACTCGATAAGATAATAAAATTATATTTTTTAGAAACCCCATGTAAATATATGGTCCCAATAATATCATAAATTAATAATTAGGTATAAAAATTTATCCATATGTACATAATTAAGTCAATTTAGTAAAATATGACTCTAGTGTTATTTATTTGGCCTTAAAGCTTTCGTTGGAGTTCATCTGTAAATTTTTTTATTGTATCAATAACTCATGCTGTCGTATTCTCAAACCACATAAAAATATTTTGAAGACCTCTAGAAGCGATAATGTACGTGTAACTGCTTCTAGATGTACATTAATATCATCTCCAATCTCATCATCAACATTAACCATTGTGGCCACAATTTCTTCTAAACTCTGAACTTTTGAACATGTATTATTTTCACATAGATAGTCCAATAGGCTATTAACATCAATTCTATTGCGGTGACCAATATTATTAATCATAACCTTAAGTTCATGTCACATGTCATCCTCACTGGTGATTTCATCTAAATTTCTTGATACAACATCCTCTGAACAGATTTTTTAGTGTCGGAAACAAATTGGAACATAGAAGAAAAAGAATATAGAAAATAGGATTTCCCTCTTTAAATTAATAACTCCAAATATTAATAAATTTTTTCAATCTCGATATTATTAATTTATAGAGTTTATACTTTATCCCTAAAAACTAAGTTGACTCTTGACATTCTTAATCTTTATTGGTTAATATTGAGGTTAAACTAAAAAATTTATGCTAAAAGTTACATCGTAAATCTGAAACGACACTTATTTTGAAACGAAAAAACAATTCTAAAACGACATTTATTGGGAGACAGAGAGAATATAAAATTTCTTTTAACACAAGTCTATATCCCCAAAAAAATTTAAAATAATTTGAAAATTATCATAAATGAGTTGTTGAATTTGAAAACTACGCCATTTTTAATTTTATTTGGAAAACTACACTTTTGAATTAAGAAATTACAATAGTATCCTCATAATAACTTAATTATTTCACTTATATATTTTTATGAAAAAATGAATTTTTGTAATGATAAAAAAGGGGGAAAATAAAATCTTCAAGTAAGATTTTATCTAGTTTAAAAAAAAAATATTCCAAAACAAATCTAACAAAATCTTTCCAAAATATTAATTTAATTAACTAATTAAGACCAAATCTTTTCAATTATAAATTAAAGATTAATTGGTCAAATTATTCGAACCGACCCAAAATTTTAGGTTTCGGTTCAAGTTCAAATTGACGAAAATACTTAATCGATTCCTTTTATAAATCATATATGGGTATTCAACCGAACATAATACTATAATGGATATTTGTGATATAATTTTCCGACGTCCAAGTCAGAAAATGCAAAAGAAATAATGAGAGACCACATAAAAATGTCGAATCTTCATTTATTGAAAGTTTTAGCCAAGTTATATGTTTTTATGATTTTTCTATGTTTTCTCTCATAAAACTTCATCTTGTTCTTTCGGTTTTAACTCGTTTTCCAACTCGGTTCCACCATTGAATTTTGACTATTCTTATTGAGTCCTTCTCAAAAGTAATTATGATCTCATCCGGCTAGAACTAGATCATGTGGTCAAACATTTGACATTTTTCGATGTTAAGTATTGATCTTTCCTCGCAAGAATCTCGAATGGTCCTTTAAAATACTTGACTTTTGAGGAGAATCTGGTCCAAGACCTTTGAGGGTCTTGCAAAAAAAATATCCTTTATTATTCATTCTTTTGTTTTTTTCTAACTTGGACTTCGAAAAATTGTATTATAAATACCGATTATGGTATTATGTTCGGTTTGAATACCCGATATGATTTATAAAAGGAATCGTTATGTATTTTCATTAATTTGATCCCGAATCAAAACCTAGAGTTTTGGGTCGGTTCGAATAATTTGACCAATTAAACTTTAATTTACAATTGAAAGGGGAAAAATGATATTTAATTCCCCAACTTTCACGAAAACGCCAAAAAAGTCTCGTAAAAAATCGAGGTATAAAAAATTCCCCAATTTTTGTTGACTTTTTTTTTTAATCCGAACTTTGCGTTGACAACACCAATTTTTGCTCGTCGTTAAGTAGACTAACGAAATCGATTGACAGGGTTAATCTCCGTTTACTGTTTCTGTTAATTGCGAAACGACGTCGTTTTGGCTACGTTTAAATCATTAAAAATCCCAAAATGAGGTGGTTACGACAATTGTTCGATGAGTTAGTGTGGCACAGTGGCTTAGAAGCGTGAATTTCTCGATTTCGAGACTCGGGTTCGAATCCTCATTTTGAGATTTTTAATGATTTAAACGTAGCCAAAACGACGTCGTTTCGCAATTAACAGAAACAGTAAACGGAAATTAAACCCGTCAATCGATTTCATTAGTCTACTCAACGACGAGGACAAATTGGTATTGTCAACGCAAAGTTCGGGTTAAAAAAAAAAATCAACAAAAATTGGAGAATTTTTTATACCTCGATTTTTTACGAAACTTTTTTGATGTTTTCGTGAAAGTTGGGGAATTAAATATCATTTTTCCGCAATTGAAAGGAGTTTGGTTTTAACCCAAAAAAAGTTGTTGGTTTAATTTTATAATATATTAATTTGGTTGGTCAATAAAAAAGGTTAAATTATTTAATTAAATTAATATTTTGGAAAAATTCCGTTAGATTATTTTTATTTTTTGGAATATTAATTTTTTTTAACTAGATAAAATCTTTACAAGATTTTAATATTTTCCTTTTTTTTACCATTACTAAATTTCGTTTTTATTTTATTTTTAAAATATATAAATGAAATAATCAAGTTATTATGAGGATATAATTGTAATTTCGTAATTAAAAAATATAGTTTTCCAAAAAAAAACTCATTTAAAATTCAACAACTCATTTAACGTATTTTTACAAGTTTCCTAGATAATTTGAAAAGATAAAATTAGTAAAAAAAGATATTATCTCGAGGCAAGAAAAATAAAAAAGATATCGAGTTAGTGTGAAATGGAAATGAAACGCATCCTTCTGGCAGCGTAAAAACAGGGACGCAATAAAACAAGTAAACAAACGTTGGCTTGTTTCGTTGGACGACTCAGCAATTGGCATATTTCGTCCTCTCTCCATAAAGCTTGTTTGGTTTCATCTGCTGATAATACACTTGGAAATTTCTTTAAAACCCACGCCTTTCCGATCTCATAAATCTGCAAAGGAAAGAAACTGTTTTACGAAGAGCAGAGTTTCAGGGGCTTTAATTTCGTTTCAAATCAAACTTTCTCCGGGAGGTGGTTGGGTTCATCGAGATGGTTTCTGGTATGGAGATTTGTAACGGTGGGATCCCAAACGGCAGCGTTTTGGATATCTCTTCGAAGCTCATCATCGATACAGACCCAGGAATCGGTGAGCTTCTTCCCCTGTTTCCAATTGATTAGTTTTTATAGAGATATGATATTTAGTAAATGGATCTTGATGCTTAATTATAAGAGTTTCTTTCTGCTGATCATAGGATTTAACTTGATAAAGCTTCCAACTTTCTAATTAGAATCGAAATCTGTAGCAAAACCCTTGAATCAGGAGTTCTTGAGTTCGCTGAAAAGTCTTGATCTTTATGTGCCTTATCCTTCTTGTCAAGCAAAATTGTTCTTTGATTAGGAGTAGCTCTAGTTGCACACACACACACAAAAGAAAGAAAGAAAGTAGAATTGAGAATCTGAAACGTCATCACTGTATTAATACTATATGTGTTGGGGTAGATGATAGCATGGCGATAATGATGGCGTTTCAAACACCGGAGCTGGAGATATTAGGACTGACTACTGTGTTTGGTAATGTTTCAACACAAGATGCTACTCACAACGCCTTACTCCTGGTATGTACAATGCTTCTTCATCACTTAACTTCTTTTGGAATGTGTCTGTGATCTCTTTCCATTTTTGCAAAAGAATAGTGTGAGATTGCTGGCTTCCCTGATGTTCCCGTTGCTGAAGGAAGTTCTGAACCTTTAAAGGTACCACCACTCCACAAGATTCTATTCCATTGTAAATGTTAGGTCTTAGCTCTAATTTGTGTGTTTGATTCAGGGTGGAATTCCACGTGTTGCCGACTTTGTGCATGGTAGAAATGGACTAGGAGATGTCTCTCTTCCTCCTCCGAGTGGAAAGAAATCTGAGAAAACTGCAGCTGAGTTTCTAGTTGAGAAGGTTTCGGAATTTCCGGGTGAAGTCACCATTCTTGCGCTTGGACCTCTAACCAACCTTGCACTAGTAAGAGTCTCTAAGTCCTTTGCTTATCTTAATAACCAAATTTTGTGTTTTGACCATAAGGGTTTCTTCGTTTTAGGCCATCAAACGCGATACTTCATTTGCGAGTAAGGTGAAGAAAATTGTTATACTTGGTGGAGCCTTCTTTGCTTTGGGAAATGTCAATCCTGCAGCTGAAGCCAATGTAAGACCCCTCTGGCTCTAATCTCTTCTTTAGTCTTCTTTTATGAAACTGCCTGGTTTTCATTTTGCTCTATATGTATGCACAGATATATGGTGACCCGGAAGCAGCTGATATCGTGTTTACTTCTGGAGCGGATATCACTGTTGTTGGGATAAACATCACAACCCAACTTAAATTATCAGGTAAAGAATCTTCTTCTTCTTTATCTTCATCTTCATCTTCATTTTGTATTTGCTCTTGATAACCTGGCAAGTGTGTGTCTATTTTTTCAGATGATGACCTCTTAGAACTGCGTAACTCCAAGGGTAAACACGCCCAATTGTTAAGCGACATGTGCAAATTCTACAGAGATTGGCATGTAAAATCTGATGGTGTTTACGGTAAGCAAGAAAAAGAAACTGAAACTGACATCAGTTTTTTGTTGAAAAGAGTGTTGTCTCTAATGTAGTTGGTTTTCAGGAGTGTTCCTCCATGACCCGGTCAGCTTTGTGGCTGTAGTACGGCCTGATCTTTTCACATATAAGGAAGGCGTTGTTCGGGTAGAGACCCAAGGAATCTGCGTTGGCCACACTCTTATGGATCAAGGACTTAAGAGGTTTTTGTTCTTGACAAAACATTGAATCTTTTAATCTTTTCTCTAAAGGTGGATTTCGATTTGGATTGCAGATGGAATGGGAGCAACCCTTGGGTGGGATATTCACCGATATCGGTGGCTTGGACGGTTGATGTGGACGGTGTTTTGGAGTATATCAAAGGAATGCTGATGAAGCCATAAAAGATGAGCTTTTCGGTTAGATACACAAGAATGTGAATATTCATTTCATCACATTCATCTTCTTCTGGCTATAAACCGGAATCTTAATTTCCCTTCTGTATTTGAATTGTATATTTGCTAAATTGGTACCCAAAAATATTAATGGAAACTTATCTTCTTTTTCCTTTTCGTGTTTCTTTCCTCTATTATCAGTACAAAGAATACTACATGTATAATTCGTCCTCGGATAAATTACATTTGTTTCATGTTAATTTGCATACTGTGAGTTTGATATAAAGATGAACTTATAAAGCCCTAGTGATTTATTTATTGAGATAAAGTAGAGCATGTGCATAAAGCTACAATTTCGCACGATAGCGTAACACCCAGAGGGCAAAGCTAACACGATGCTTCCTCTTTATTTGATTTCTTTTCTTATTTTTAACTCATTATATCTAACCTTTTTTCTCCTTCAAAAATTAAATATCAGTTTATGACGAGTCCGTCGATAAAACAGAACAAGGTGGAACCCCAAAATGCAGGGGGAAAGTGGAATGCGTTAAAATATTTTAAATTACAATATTAAATTAAAATGTAGATGTTGTACTTAGAACCTAGATCTACAAATTTGAAAGATTGTTAATGCCATTTAAAATATGTATAAAAAGAAGGTTCAAAGATAAGATGATTTGGTAACCCACTTGAACGCTTTGCCACTATGTTGGGGGCGGAAACGACACTCTGCAACCTCCACTAACTTTCCGGCAAATATCCTGAGAAAGATACAATCATTGACCACAATCTCATTTAGGCCTAGGCAAAATACTTGGTCCGAAGAACCAAACCGGAACCAAACCCAGAACTCGAATAGAACCGCAACCGATCCGAATGGGTATCCGAAATATCTAAAGCACAATTACATACCCAAAACATTAATTATATTTAGACGGATGTAACCTAATTATCCAAAATTACAACTATAAACCTGAACATATGTACTATTAGACTAAATAACTGAAATACCTAAAATAATTTAAATATCTCGAAAATTTTTGTTATATTTGTTAAACTTTAACCAATATTTAATAGTTTTAATATATTTCGGGTACCCGGAACCGAACCAAATGCGAATAGAATCAAACCAAATGAATGGGTCCTAAACTTTTCTACCCTAAAGATCCAGACCCAAATAGAACCAACCCGAAGACACGAATGCCCATGCCTAATCTCATTTCTCTCTCTCACCAATTGAAATCTTAGAACTCTCTCAGACAAAACAACAATAACTCTTCATTTTCTCACTCAACTCCTTAACAAAAATTAGTCAGCTAATCATTCGTTACGAACCTAACTGACTACCCACATGATGACACGTGGATCCAGAGAGACTAAGCTCATGAGATATTCAAGCCCAACTAGAAACTTCACACCTCTTAGTCTCTTTCTCACTAGATTTGGTTCTAACTTGGGCTTAACTTGGAATTTTACTAGAGTTTCTTAGCCCACACCATGGCCAGGCCCAAATCCGAGACTATACACCTTAAATTTTTCACCTCTTAGTCTTAGATACATGTTCCTTTAATTATCATATTCCTTATTGTTACACCACCTTAGTTAAAATAACTTGTCGAATCCTTGATACATCAATTTTCTTGAACTCTTAGAAACTCCAATGCATCTTGAAATTTCTCAATCGAAAGAGCTTTGGTAAAGATATTGCTAAGGTAAATTTTACTCCCTTAATATTTATGATTTATGCAATGACACGTGAAAAGCAGCTTAGACGAATCTCTTACTCCACGAGTAATTTAGTTTGGGTGAATCTCGTTAACATCATGTACCATCAATCATGAGGTACCCATGTCTGATTATGTGAGGACTCATGTATCTCTATAGATGGAGTTACCCGAACCCTTGTGTACTAGTATTGGTAGTGTGGCTACACTGACCATTTGGGAGTGTTGGTGGCAGAGTGACCAACGAAGTATTGTACCTACACATGAATTTACAGTGGCGTGGGTGCAGAGCATAGGGGTCGTCCCCTTGGTATCCTTCTAGACGGGGTTTACTCGTCATTCACCCCGACCTGTATACATGCTAAAAGAAAGGAAATCCAACATGAGGAGCATAGGCGGGAGGAAAGCACCGGCCAGGTAGAGTATCATTACCTGGTTCATGTTTGGTGCACTATTCAGATATTTTCTTAATCGATAAGTAAACATTCTGCCAAACCTTGTTTGTTTGAAAAAAAAACTAATAACATCTTGTACATATCCATGTGTTAGGTACCCATAGAAGGAAAGGATCATTTGGGCTACTCAGACATCTCGATAGTCGTAAAAATCAGGCCGAATGACTATGCCTTTAGATGAAAAATAGTACGAAGTTCCTAACATACCCCTTCCTTATGCAACATATGCACCGCGAGAGTGCACGACGCACCATCTAGCCAAAACGACAAGACTGGTAGATAAAAATCACACAAGTGGGAGACGATCTTATCGACAACTAAATCGCGGCAACCCGAACCAGAATCAAATCAGTCATATCCGGATAGCTCAATCACCATGTATACTAACCGGAGTAATGTATTCTCTATAAATACACCCCTTACTCACTACGAGAAAGGGTCGGTTAATCACTCTCTAAAATTTTAGGATAAGAATGCTCTACTTTAGTTTTTTTTTTTCTCTTAGAGAGCTTTCCTCTAAAGTCTTAGTCAGATTTCATTCGCTATTCGGTTAAGTCCTCGTCAGAGTGATATCGCCGGCTCTCGAAGAGTTCTTCTTGAGAGCAGCCGACTTCTCTTCGAGTCTGGTCCACGTATGAGTGGTTAAACATTCCGACATTCAGGTGTCGTTTAACTGATTCTCATTTTCTAGAAACCCTTAGAATCTTGTTCTTTTGTAGAAAGAATCGTGGTCTTGAGGAGATTTAGATCCAAATACCGTCACTTTCAAACTTAGTTGCTCCAGATGATGGCTACTCCTACACGAAAAAAAGTTTTTTTGATCATCTCTAACCTCAACCTGCATGTACACACAGCTTTTGCAAATCTCAGATAACTTCGAGACCACTCTGTTTTTTCTCGCACCTGAGTTGAACTAAACTCTCTCTGTTTTCCTTATTTTCCTTCCGTTTTCTGACATCTTTCTCGGAGACTTCACTTTGGTTTTCCTTGGTTGTTGTAGAAGGTTTTCCCGAGATCTAAGGTTCTCCCCGCGATAAACCCAGTTAACCCCAGAGTCCACACTACCACCTTATTCACAACCTTGCGGTCTCGAAGATCAGAGATCCCAGAGTTCGCCCCTGATCTTAGCTCAACATCTGATCAGTGGAATCCCATCTTTACATCAGCCCACAAACACTCACATACCCGCCGAGTCTAGGCTCAATCACTTTTAGTCCCAGATTCGCTCGAAACCCGGAGGACGTGCCAAGTGACATTTTTTACCCAAAACAAATATCAGTTGGATTGTGTATAGTTGTTATCTTTACTACCTTGGTTGACCCTTCTATCAAATCTCTGATGAAATAATATTTGATATCAATATGCTTGGTCTTTACGTGGTCAACAACATTCTTAGCTAAGGAAACTACACTTTGGGAATCACAATGAATCTCAAACGAATTATGTTGATAGCAAAGCTCATTCACTAAACCCATTAACCACATACCTTCTTTAGCTACTTCTGTAACTGACATATTGATGTAGAGAAAGTTTTTCCCTAATGAAACTGCAAGTGCATAGTGAAGGCAATTGTAGTACAAAGGGTATCGTATCCTCAGAACTCGATAGAACACAATAGATCTTCTAGTTTCAATTAAGCTAGGTTGGAAATAAGTAATTAAAAAGACTGAAATTAAGAAAACATGAAAAAGTTGTTGTTGTAAAACTGATTGGTTGAGGCGCTAGGCGTAGGGATATTTTCGGGATTTCTGAATCAAGACGGGAATCTAGTAGGAAATCTAACCAAGGTTCTTAAACACAAATACAACTGATGCGGTCATCAAATCGAAGATGAAGTCTATGAATCCATGATGGATCAACCACGCCCCAAGGAACCACTCAATTATATAGAGGCTCCAAAACACATCCCTAGCTGCACCCTTCCACATTTGATCAGCCCGAGACCCAACTTGCCTTTTATGGACCCGAAATAAATCAAGTCACAACAGTTCTTTACTTTAGTGAGTGGGCACGACTTGGAGAGCTCCTACACCATCCAAAGACTTCCTAGGATGCATCATTACATGCCCAAGCTGTCCAGATACAAAGAATCTCTCACATTTCTTCATTTGGCCAAAATCAAGCATTAAATACCAAATCAATCAAGTCTTTGATTGATATCTCATTTAGTTTGATTTATTTGCATTTATGTTGATTTAATTTGTCTTAAATGTCGTAGGTAGAGCCTATAAAAGCTCCTTTCATTTCATTCTAGAAAAGACAACCCTTTTATGAATAAAAACTAGAGTTAATCTCTTTGAAGCTTTTATGCTTTGTTTTGCTTGTTTATTTTAGTTTGTGGAATCATTCTAGAATACAAGTGTGAATTATAGTCTATTGTGTGGAATCACATAGGCTTGATTCTTGATCTTATCAAGAGAGCTTTCACACTCTTTTTTGGCGATCCTCAATTCACCTTCACTCCACCCCAGAACTTAGTAAGACAAGAATAATAGTTCCTCTTGATAAATTCGACCTTCTCTTGTTTTCTCGATAGATTCTTAAACACCTTAAAGATCATATCACACAGTTTCTGGAGATTTCTTACCAACGTATCCTTATGACTCCTCCATTTAGATAGTCTCATCTAAAAATGGATGCATAAATGCAGTCGTAATGTCCATTTGTTGTAACCTCGTGTAAAAGTGAACAACCATTAACAAAAGTACAATGATGGAAACATTTTTAGCAACCAGTGAGAAAATATCCTTATAGTTCACTTCTTATTTTGTGAGTAGTCTTTAGTTATCAAGCGAATCTTGAATCTAGAATCTTCTATGCTCAAAATCTCTGCTTTCCTCCTAAATATCCAGCTGCAGTAAATTGCCTTTTCAAACTTCACCCTATCTACTAACCCAAGATTCTGTCTCAAAAAAATCTATCACCTCATCAACTGCATCTTTCCATTTTTTACTGTCTCTATCTTACATTGATTCTATGTAGTTGGATATATGCATAAAAAAATCCACCATCCAGTAAATGATTATTTGTATATCTCATCCAGTAAAAATAGTATTGTCATCCTATATTTGTTTTCTATCATACAAGATAAGAATTAACCTCTAACAACATTCCTTAAAAGTTAAATAAAATTAAAAGCTTAAGATCTCTTCCACAATATGGAAGAAGAGTTTCTCACGTAAATTTTAAATTTGAAGGAACGAACCTATACATTTTTTTTTTTTTAAAGGCAGATGATGATTTTGATTAATTAAGTAAATTTTAAAATTAATTTTGTTAGCATCACATACGAAATAGTACGGATACGATTTGCATAATTCGTAGTATTTTGTGCTCACTTGCAAAAAAAAAAAGACAGCCCTATCTATTAATTTAGTATTATACTACAGACCCATGTATATCATTAGTGCTCCACCCTCTCCCACAAAATCTTTATTAAATATTGGCTATTTGCTTAGAAAAATTTAAAGAGGTGATGATAATGTTTCCATGCAATGCAATGTGGACGCACTTTACTTATGGAGACCCAAAACATAACAACAAAAATAAAGTTGTAAAGGGACGAAATGATGACAAATTACAATGATTAAAACTGGGAAGTAGTTTCATACTCACACGATTTCACCATACTACATTTTAATAGCTTATAAGTAATAATTATACACATTTGTGGGGAAAAAAAATACACATTTGTGGGCAAATCGTCATTTCACAGTTCACCCAAAATGGATGACTCACACCCTCATTAATTATCATTGCTGCAAGTAGTGACCACTATTTAAATTTAATTTTTACTTCCATTTTTATTTATTTATAGTTCTATTTAAGGTCACACATAATAATTATGGCTTCGAACTTGTGTTTTGAATTTTAAAACCATATTAGCGCAAAAGGAAAAATAGGACAATAGGCAAATAGCTCATCAATTTTATCATTCACCATTCACAAAACGTGCATTAATACAATTCCAAAATTTTATGGACAAGTTTCAAAAATGTCATAGTTTTAAGTTTTTATTTCTATCTTCATGATAGTAGTTTTACTTTTTCAATAATACCACAATTCAATAACAAAATATAACAAAAGAAACAAAAATACAGCGGAAGAAATAAATTCTAATTTGGAAATGGTGTATTTAAGTATAATATTTTAATTTTATTTATAATTTATTAAAGAAATATTTTTACGCTTAACTTATGATATTTTTAGGGAAAATAAATTTGTGATAATCTATATGGTACAAAAATCAAAAGTATAGTCTTTTAGGATATCACAATAAAATCATTTCGTGATTAAAAAAATAAAAATATTTCTGTTGAACCAAAGAAATTTAGTGCATGGTAGATCGGTAATCTATAAAAAATCTGTTAGGATCAAAGATCTCTCGATGAAATGTGATCGAAAATGAGATGACAACTAGATGAATAGATAATAGTAAAACGAGGTGCAAACTTAAAAGATGTGTAATTGAGTGATACGCTGAAGTTTTTGAGGTTGTGTTTATATTGATGAGAAAGACATTCGGTTACAAGAATATAAAGTTTTGTTTCGACGCTGTTTAATTACAAGGTCGGATTAGAAGATTAGAATATAAATTTTATGAATTAGATAAAAACGCATGTTAGGATTAATTTAAATATCTTTTTTTCATTTGATTTTATTATGGTTCTTAGACGTGGTTTAGTACCTTCATGGTGATCTTCCATTTATAGACGGAGAGTTCGTGTTAGATAAACACATTCGTCGAGGGTTATCATTCGTCTAGTTTCGGACTATTCATGACAAAAAGTTGGTGGATGAAACCGCCTTTGATGATTCCCTAGTTTTAAGACGACATGTTGTATTCTCTATAGAATGATCGTTTGAAGCAACATGATTTATTAATATCGTGGGAAGGCAAGTTAAATATTAAATCGACGTGTCACATTCTTCGCGGATAAAAAGGTTTGAAGACGTGATTGATTGTGGTAGCATAACATGTATCTACTAAAATCAGGTTCGGTGATGAGTGTTGTTTTGTGGGTTTAGTCGATCCGAATTCGATTTGGATACAGTTTAAAGAGGTATGCTCAACTCACCCCAATAAATTCCATAAAAAAATAAGTAATTAAAAACTAGAAGTGCAATAATAACTCGTATTATAATGCAACCAATCAAGCGAGGTCCATGAGGGACGACAGTGAATCTATATCGTTTGAAATGACAATACCGTCCATGAAAGTAAATTAGAAACAATCCACCTTGTAATCTATATGATGTTTCACGCTGTGGCACACTCATAACCCCTGGTGAATGTCTTTTTTTTTTCTTACTTTCGGGTCCCAGAACTTTCCCTCTTCATAATTTCTCTATCTTTTTTTCACGTCACCTTTTAATTATTTCAATCTTTATCTAAATAAGGGATGATGAAAGAAAGAAAAAAAGGGGGTCACAAACACCCTCAAAACTGTTGTATTGTGATGAGTAGTGTTGACTAACCAGTATTGACCGAACAAGGGAACGATAGGAGTAAAGAGAGCAAAGAAGATGGTCCAAATTGAAATTGAAATTGAATAATAAAGAATGATGATGGTTCGAACCAATCCCCAACCATCATTGCGAATCTCTGGGGCATGACGGCCTATAGCCCCTCCCATCCATCATCATTTTTACTCCCTTTTTTAATTACATTTTTACCTTTCCTTCTATTTGAGTAGTTGCTAGTTGCTATCTTACCCAAGCTGGTCTATATATTAAATTTTTGGCTTTATGTAACATTAAGCATTTGATTTTTTCATAAAGATGTCATTCATCTTTGGTTAGTTTCTTTATTAATTTTGGTATAACTTATTATTTTATTAGTGATCACCAATCAATACTATAAAACTTAATCAAAGACTCTCCAATTAAACTTAATCAAAGTCTCTCCAATTGTAATGCATCAACATTTTGTGTTATAAAGAAATGACATCTCATCAAAAAATCAAAAAACCAGTAAAAAATATATTAATACACATTAACTTTTTGGTTCAAATATTTGTTTTATGTAAATTAGCTAAGTCTCTTTGCCTTCGGTCTTTACCTATTAGTTTTTGTCTCTGGTTAATTAGTTTTTGTTCCTATGCGAAATCTCCAATTAAGCTTTCAACAATATATATTTATATATTTGACTAAAATATATTAGTTAATTATGAAGTTGAAGTTAAACACACAGCTGACTAAAAATTTAGAAGTTTAATTATAATCTCATGATAATTTAATTTTATATAAGTTCAAATATATTGATCTTATATTGAAAAATTAGAAAAACCGTATAAAAATAATCCGCGTATAGAACGGATAATCGCATATGTTCTATACGCGGATTATTTTTATAATCTGGGAATATTTATTACTTATAACTAGATTATAACCCGAGCCCGACTATTATGTATTCATAAAATCATTCTATAATATATTTAAATTGAATTAGTTTGTATAAAATTAATAGTTAATTTATGGTATAACATTTTAAAAATATTTATATGATTTATTAACACATGTTATTGCATAGTTGTAATTTTTTGTATCTTTAAAAATTAACAAAAAAAAATACAATATAAATATAGATATGTATCAATTAGAGTCTCATTATGTCAAAATAAATTTAATAACTATGTGACATGATATATTTTATAAATTTTAAGAAGGAAGTCATGAATACGAAATTTCGAAACTTGTTATAAAAGTATATCCCGTATGGTGAAGATATTTGAGTGATAGCGGGAATCATTTTTGGTATACAAAAGAAGATGAGAGAAGATAGGTCATCAATTTTGAATGGGTTGCAGTATTACATATTTTATCTATTAATGAACTATTAACTTTTATTGAGTGTAATAATTTTTAATGACATGGCTGAATAGAATGATTTCATTGGTTAATTTTCCTTAAATTACTCTTAATGAGACACGTGGCGTAATGTCTTCTCAATTAATATATATAGGATGATCAAATATATCATTATCAGCATCATCAGTTGTACTTCTTTCTCTTTTGGCAAATTGGTATTAGGCTAGATTAAACCAAAACATATTTTTTTTCTTTATCACCAATCGGACTAACCATATAAACATTTTTCAATTGTCTCGGCATCAAACCTTCTAATTGTTTGCAACTTCGCTCCATAACTTGGGGGATATCATCACCAGTCCACAATCCGATGAAGGAGGTTTAGACCTTGGATTTTTTAATGGAGACTTTTGCATTTAATGTATATATATATATATATATATATATAATTTGATGCATATTGGATCATACATAACTCTAGATTTTCACCTATATTAAAAAAAAATCCAGATATTTGAAAATTTTGAAAGTAAAACGAATAAAAAATTTAGTTTTCTGTAAATAAAACTGATCACGAATATTAGTTTTTTTTTTTAAGGATATTTGCGCCCCGTCTATACCTAAATCTTAGTTATCTTGTTTAAGTTTCTTTCTTCTTAAAAAAGGTGCGTAGTTGGTCTAAAAGAAGTTGTAAGTTGTAAACGTTAGCGGATCAATGGGTTGGATCTAATGCAACTAGTGTACCTAACGGTTGTCTATGCCAAAACCAATATGTCAGAAAAAGACATTTTGAAAGAGCAAAGATTAGAGGAAACTCGTCAAGTTTTCTCTCTACTTTTGTCTTGTATAGAGTATAGATCATCCATCATTCACATGACGTAACGTAGATCTCTGTCTCTCTCTCCCTCCACAAATTATTATTAATTATTACAAAAAACACTAGAGCTGCGAAATCGGCCGCCAACACAAGGTATGATTGTTGTGTCAGGAGAGAGGACCATGCTTTTGGGGGTCTATATAAGAGACACTATCTTCATTTTGTTCTCTTTGTCCCTCTACAACATTACCCACCTCACTTCTTCTTCTTCACTCTAACATCTCTTCCCTTTCTTAAGGTAAATCTCCCTCTCTCTCTCTTTTTCTTCCTTCTAGAAACTTCGAAAATCCCCAATACCAAGTTAGTTCAATGGTGCCATTTTTCACTCCTCTGTTCTCTATGCTCTGCGCTCTCTCTCTTTAGAGATTTGTCTTCCCTCACGTAGAAGCAACGTGACAATCATTTACATAACAACCCAAATATTTATTTTATTTTGTGTTTTTTATAGCAAATCGATGGAAATACTTAAAGCTTTATCCTTTTCTTTCAGACAAAGGCAACCGAATAAACCCTATTTCTTTCTTTTTTTCTTGTTTCAAAAATCTCTTTTCTTCTCCTTTTATTATTTTTGCAATAAAGATCCTACCTTTGGCTCCTAGCCTCCTACCTCCTCTGTTTTGATGGCTACTTTATCTTTAGTTTCCATAATTTTTGTTCGTAATTTCGTTTTCAAATTTCATCATTATACTTACTGCATCATCACAACTTTATTTTCGTTTTCATTGTTGTGGTCGCTTTATCCTTTTATTTTTCTTTTTTTTTTGCTAATTATCCTCGCAACCAAAAAGAGTATGATTGTTCCTCGGTTTGATTTATTTGACATTTTTAGTCGAAAACGAAATAAATGCAGTCATGCTTTTGGCTTAATATAAATTCCCCATTAAACGTGTGAAGCTGCAAAACCCATGTGGTGCTGCAGTGATTTAACCTCAACTATAATCATAAACATAACAGCTTTACTAAAACCTCTCTTTCTTTTCCCGTTTTCTTGAAACAGAGCCAGGTTTATTGAAATGGAGAAGCTGAACTCGAAGCTGTACCTGCAAAACTGCTATATAATAAAGGAGAATGAAAGGTTGAGAAAGAAAGCTCAGATTCTGAATCAGGAGAATCAACAGCTTCTCCTCGAACTCAAACAGAAGCTCTCCAAATCCAAGAACCCTAATGCATCAAATCAAGGAAGCAACAACCATCTCTCTTCATCTGAACAATCCTAATGCAACAAAACTCTTAGGACATTTCATCATCACCTTGCTTAATTACAAGGACCCATCTTCTCTTTTTTCTTTTTGGTGTAATGTAAGACAACAATGAAGACTAGTGGTTAGTGGTAGCACTATTAAATTAATTGTCGAGCAGTTTTCTTTTCTATTTCTTTTTGTTAAGAGTTTTAGTTTGTGGGTTATTTAAGTTTAGTTACTACAAAAAGGAAAGAAGAGGTGGTGTCTCTCGGCCTATCTTATCAGGGATATTTTACTTTTGTTTCTATTTATGTGTTAATTAGATTTTCTTTTGGCCTTTTCATGTGGGGTTTGGTTCTTTGGGATGTTTGGTGGATTCTGGGACACCTTCTGCTCTACTCTTAAACAACCACTATCTTTCTTTTATTTCTTTACCCGTGTGATGTGCGGGTTTTGATTTACAAATTTTTTGTCTTTAGATTTCTTGTTTTTATTTTTATTTTTGGTCGGCTACTTCTATATCACGGCCTGAACTAACACAAAAGAACATACGCCTCAATGAAACTAATACTAAATCAGAATGAAGCTAAAACAAAGAAAAACAAACTACATCTTCGTTTCATTAAGTTGTTAATAAAAACATCAACTTTTACCACTAATACTACAAAGAGGAAAAAACATAAGGTGACAACAGTAGAAGAAGATAATATAAATACAGTATGGAAATAGATTATGAGACATGATTAGTGGAAAATGAAAAACAATAATAATTAGGAGATGTGATTGATAGCGGAGTTTCATTCAAGTCCACATACAATAGCCAAGCCAACATGGGCAATCATTGGTTGCATCGTTGTACATGAGAGGCTTTGTTAGAGGAAAGAAAAGTGAGACAAACCCGACCACACCAACCAAGAACGCTGCACTCACCCAACCTGAGAGAAGAAAACACGAGGGAACTCAATGTTGTAACCCACCTTGAAACTTATGTTTTGTTTTTAACTTACCTTTTCCTCGTGCGTATAGCACAGGCAATCCCATGTAATTGCAGAATATATGAGCAAACAAAGGAGCAGTGATATGTCCTGCAAATGGAGAAGACATCATCATCGTCAAGGAACAACATTAGAATGAAATGTATATAAGGCGTGGAATGTACCGGTTCTGATGAAGAGAAACGATGCATATGAACCAAATATAACTGTGTATCCAAGCTGAACACCTGATCAACGGAGCTCAAGAGTGAGACAAAGCATTACTATTATGATTATGGAAGGCAACGGTTAAAGTAAGACGCACCAACAATCGCTGAAGCCTTGAGATAGCTCCGGTTATGCCTGATGTATAACTCTCTAAAATGGTTCAAGTGGGCTGCACAAGACAAATCCAGAAACTTTTTTCATCCCTGACTCGAGTTGAAAACTTGTTTTTTTCTCAGAGAGCAAAAGAAACAAACCCAAGCTAAAGAGAATCGGACAGAGAAAGATTGCACTGTATATCTTAAATCCAGCACACAGAAGCAAAGGTATCATACATGCTCTGAATACCAGCTCCTCAGTTACTGGTGCCTACAAATCACAACAAACAATTACAATTTGGTTCCTTTTTTTATGCAGTTTTGAAAAAGAGATGGTGAAGAGATGATGATTACCACGACAAAATTGCGCCAAAGGGAAACATTACAAGCACCTGTCAGTATCCAAGCAGGCGTTGTTTGGAGAAAGATTCTGATGTGATCAAAACAGCTATCTTCTCCTCCACGATTTTCACTCCATGATTCCAGGAGCAATGTCAAATTCATGACCAAAGATCCGGCATAAATCAACGAGGTCAATAGAAGGGGATACACCATTCCTTGCCACTGTTCCATTATCACAAAACAGAATTATTTTAAGATGCCTTTTTCTAGTCTCAAGGCCAATCTCACCCGAATCCAGAGATGGCAAATTGGAGATTTTATACTATCACACTGAGATAAAGAAGAACTTACCAGATGATCTGTCCTTATACCATAAACTCCAAGTATATGAGAGGCTTCCCAGCTTTTTATCTAACATTTCTCGAACAAAGAAACAAGAAGAGTTCAGCGATTCTTGTAAGTTGTAACCAAACATGCATTTGGGTTTAACATTCTAAACGAATTTCCCAAATCCATATAGATTTCATCATTTCTTCATCGATTATACATCGACCTCAAATAAAAGACAAACTGTATCTAGCTTCTTCTACCTTTGACCTAGATCAATTTGTTTCTCTAATAAGCTTACCGGAAGTATGAAAGCTGTCAAGACGATAGACGCGACGGTTGAAATGGCAGCGCAGATAAAGCGCCGAATCATGAAGCTAGAATAGGAAGAAGCCGACGGGAGGCGGAGAATCACGGTGGGAGCGTAGAGAATTAAGACGTAGAATAGTGCCATAGCGACGCAGCCGGCCACCGCCACCGGCGTCGAGACGCTCGCGCCATCGGCGTCCATATAGACGGGAGCTTGATGAACTCCCGGCAAGGAAAACACCGGCTAAAAGTGTCGAAGTCACCGGGTCTACTTCCCAGTCGTCCGCCAATGACATCGTGGAAAGTTCTCAAACAAAATCAATGGCTACTGGGCCAATGAGACCCATTGGGCCCTGAAAAGGCTTTTGAGGAGGATACTATGGTAATTTAATAGCAGAATGACGTCAACATGCCAATGCCGAAGAAGCTTAGTGCCTATATTTCGCCATTGAACTTGACGGGAATACCCTCACACGCCTTCGTCTTTGTTCGTAAGCTTAACTATCAGAGAAAAAGAAGTAAAAGGAAACCGTCAGGAATCTGAAAGGGGGTTAAATTTCTCTCATTGATCCGACCTAAACCCTAATTTTGAATCCCTTGCTGATATCAGGACCAGATCCAGGGATTTCAATTTAGGTTACACTTTGAAGATGACGAAGGACTTTGCAGTTCCACCTGTGGTCTTCCCTTCTGGCGGATCTTCGGCCGGTGCTAATGTCCAGCAGCGAAGATTCCCGGCAGCTCCGTATCAGCCGCCTCGCCCCTCTGCTTCCTCTGCCATACCTTTCATGTCGTTTGACATGGGATCCGCAGCGGCGTCCTCTGCCACGCCGGCCGGACCTTTTGGCGGCACAATCGCCTCCTCGTCGTCTTATGGGGGAGGTTCAGCTTCGTTCGAAGACGAGGAGCCCTTGCTTGACGAGCTTGGAATCCATCCAGATCAAATCTGGAAGAAGACTAGATCGATTCTCAATCCTTTCCGGATGAACCCGACCGTTCACAAAGATTCAGATCTGTCTGGCCCGTTCTTTCTGTATCTCGCGCTTTGCCTATTCCAGTTGCTCGCCGGCAAGATCCAGTTCGGCGTGATACTAGGATGGATCGTCGTCTCCTCTATCTTCCTGTATGTCGTCTTCAACATGCTTGCTGGTCGGAATGGTAACCTTAATCTCCATACGTGTACGAGCGTGGTCGGTTACGGTTTGCTTCCGGTGGTGGTCTTATCGGCGGTGTCACTATTCGTGCCGCAGGGGGCTGCGCTGGTCCGGTTTGTGCTGGGGGCGGTGTTCGTGCTGTGGGCCACCAGGGCTTGCTCGACGTTGGTGGTATCTCTCGCTGAAGGTGGAGAAGAACACCGTGGCTTGATCGCGTACGCTTGTTTCTTGATCTATACTCTCTTCTCCCTTCTCGTTATATTTTGATTTTCCTGTGTGTTATGCGTTTCGAATATTGATAGTTGGTGAATCTTCCGATACCGTTAGCAAGTAGCAAAAATTGATGGAATCTAAGTGCTTTGATGTGAGGTTGAAACGGGTGATAATAGCAGCAACGTGTAAAGGCTTTTTCTTTTATAGAAGTTTATAAGAAATTTTGATTAAATGTTTGTATCTGTCACTTTAATTTTTGTGGTTTTACCTTAAGAATTTATCTACACAATTCATTAACATGCTCTTGTTTTTCTCTTAGACATAACTTGTTCCTTGATCTTAGGATCCGTTGTTGGGGATGCATGCGCAGAAAATATATTGTGTATTGAGAAGAGCTTATAATTAGGATTTGCTTAATCTATGTTTCAAAGTAGGCAGAGTAAAAAGTATGAGTTGGTTGAACATTTGGCTGGCTGAGAACTAAGACATAGTGGATGTGGTTGATCTAGTTGAGAGTTTTGGTATGTTCGTCCTTAAGGTGTGTAAAGTGAAGTAGGGACATGGAATATCTTGCTAGGTTAAGCTGAAATTCAGTCTCACTGATCAGATATCAAAACCCCACACTATCTTTTGCTATGAGCAATTAGATTCAAAAATAAATATTGTTGGTTATACAAAAACATTAGATGATGATCATGAAAGTCAATAATTAAAGGTTCCAATTCCACATATACATATATGTTCTTAAAATGGATTTATACAAACTAGTTAAGCTCTTTTACTCTCTATACTTACAAACCCTCCAAACCAAACCAATTCAGTCCAAGCTCTTGATTCTGCCGGCACGGCACAGGAGATATCTGCAGCTGGTAATAGACAGTTCGCCAGTAAAACGCTGCCTCTCTTCGCCGGAAGTCTCTGCCAATCGTACGGCGGAGATGACGTCGTATCACTCACTGCATTCAGATTTATTTCAAACAGATCTTCCTCGCCGTCTTCTTCATTACCTCTCTCGCCGTCGCGTTTTGTTTTATATGTTTCTTCTTTCTCGGTTTCTGTTCTTTTGTTAACCAAACCAGCACAACGTGTCATGTTGATTCCGGTTTAGGGATCCTTATGGTTTTAATCTTAGTCTCTGGTTAAATAATGCGTATATATAGAATGTAAAGGTGCATGGGTGGAAGATGGGTCAGTGGAACGGTCCTCAACGAATCTTTCAACTTTTTTTTCTTTTCTTTTGACATCGATGTTCCAACTATCTTTGAATTTTTGGGACTTTGAAGATAACTTTTTTAATATATAACAAGAAAAATGAAATTCCAAAAGACGAAACCTCAATTTATATGAGTTTCTACGAATACAACAAGTTCAAGAGAAAACTCAAATACTACAACCCAATTTTAGTACTTAAGACGGATTTTAGGTTCAGTTTTTCTTAGCATTTCTAAGGTTAAACAGATAATTTGATGTGTTTTAAGGTTTTAATAAAACTCGATTTGGTTTTATTTTCGATAACCCAGGTTTTGGTCCAACAGAGATATTGTAATTAGAAAGTTTTGTAATTATTTTCGTAGTAGTTAATCGATTACGTGGCTAAAGCATATTCACATGTCACTTCTATTACAGTGGAATAACAAACAACCCATAGACGAGCAAACTTGTAAATGTAATTGCAAGTAAGCTACTAATATCTAACCTGCTCTAATAATACCAACTTCTCTCTCTCCCTCTCTTTCTCCCTCTCTCTCACAATTTCTCTTGTCGATGGCTACCAACAGTGGATCCACAGGTTCTCCGAGCTCCCACTCCTCAGGTTTGAGCTTTCCCTTTTCCCATTTTTTTGAGTTCTCGGTTCGATTTGCAAATTTTCCCTTTTTGTCACTAAGAAAAAAAAACACCCACGAAGAAAAGTTGATCGAAAATGGTAGACGAAGATTCCAGTATTTAGAAATATGATTTATGTTCAAAAGAGGTAGAAAGCACGAGTCAGGAAAAAAAAAAGTGGCAGAATTGGGTCATGTGAAATTAAATGATGATGAGACTGTTGAAATTTTAAACTAAGCATTTAATGAATAACATAATTTTGTTATCTCTGAATTTCGCTTTTGTAGAGAAAATAAAGAAAAGCAGTTGGTAGATTTCTCTTATTTTCTGGTGTGTGTTTAGCTTATTAACTGTCATGAACAAGTGGAATCAATGGAGAGTTTGTGTATTTGTCTGAAAATCTGATTGAACAGGTTTGGTCCAGAAGTTGGTGGTGGTGTTGTTGGTCGGAATAGCAGGATATATCTATCAGGCAATTCAGCCTCCTCCTCCGAAGCTATGTGGGTCACCGGATGGTCCAACCGTGACAGCACCCAGAATAAAGCTACGAGACGGAAGACATTTAGCTTACAAAGAGTACGGAGTTCCCAGAGAAGAAGCTAGTCATAAAATCGTGGTCGTCCATGGATCTGATAGTTGCAGGCACGACAATGTTTTCGCAACTCTACTGTCACCGGATATAAAGGGTGTGTATATGGTCTCATTTGACAGACCCGGTTATGGTGAAAGTGATCCCGACTCAAACCGTACACCGAAAAGCTTGGCTTTAGATATACAAGAGCTTGCTGATCAGTTGAGTTTAGGATCTAAATTCTACGTTATCGGATACTCCATGGGAGGACAAGCGACATGGGCTTGTCTTAAATACATTCCTCATAGATTAGCCGGAGTAACGCTTGTTGCTCCGGTGGTTAACTACTGGTGGAGCAACTTTCCATCGGAGCTTTCAAACGAAGCTTATTACAAACAACCGAGACGTGACCAATGGGCGGTTCGTGTTGCTCATTATGCTCCTTGGCTTATTCATTGGTGGAACTCTCAGAAATGGTTCCCTGGCTCGAGCGTTGTCACCCGCAACCTCGGTATGATGTCTCAGTCGGATAAAGAGATCATGTTTAAGATGGGTGCTTCTGGGAGGCAACATGTGGGACAGGTAAGACAACAAGGAACACATGAGACTTTGAACCGTGACATGATTGTTGGATTTGGAAATTGGGAATTCGATCCAATGGAACTGAACAATCTCGAGGTATCTGTACACTTGTGGCAAGGAGATGATGACGCACTTGTCCCTGTTACTCTGCAACGTTACATTGCTAACAAGCTGCCATGGATTCATTACCATGAGCTTCCTGGTAATGGTCATTTATTCCCGCTTGTCCCTGGTATGGTTAACAATATCGTTAGCAAGCTCTTAGCAAACTAAACTCTTTTATCTACCATTGAGGGATTCATCTTCTTTATCTCTCTTTTTTCTTTAGATTACTCATTTATTTTCTTACACTGTTTTATTAGCTATGTTAAACTTTCTCCGCATCTATCACAGAAACTTGTTTTTTATTTGTTTGTTTCTTCTGTCTTCTTGATGAAGACTAACATTATACATATGATATCACCCAATGTTAATCCTTATTATATGACAAAACAAAACTGATTAACCATTTATCGACTTCAATATAAATCCTCTAATTACATTATCAGTATAAATAAGTTCCGATATATACCGACCAACAAAATAAATACAAAAAGTTTCAATTTCTCTTGTCTCAACTATGAAATGGAAATTTACAATCATTTTTGAAACCACTTGTTGGAGGTGTATTGAATTAGACATTAAAGGAAAGTATTGAAAATATTTATTCAAGGGAAGTATTGAAATTATTTTAAGAAATTCTAATCGCTGAGATTTTTAAGGGATTTTGATAAATACCATCAATTGGTATTTGAAATCTCTTATTTTTAATAATCAATTCTCTCTCAAATAATCTCAAATCTTTTTTGATATAATTAATTAGTGAAATCTCAATTTTTCAATAACCGTGGATTTGAAGGAATTTGTAGATTTCCTTAATCCAATAACCTTGAATTTGAAATAACTTTTATATATGTTAAATCCAATAACCTGAGATTTATAAAAGAATTGAATTCTTCCCAAATCCTTGTTCCTACCCCACCTTAGGTTGATTTGAGTTTAATAAAGACTAATTAATTGGCCCGCATGTATGTGCGGACATGAGATTTTTAATAAAAACGAAGTCAATTGTAATATTTAGGCGTTAATTAATTCTCCCGCTACCTTCAACAAACACTATGTTTGCAGACAATTGTGGTTTTGATGTGTTACAACAATCACATAAATCATTATGTATCGTTTTGGATTGCTGTGTGCCGTTTGAAACCACATTAAATCAAAATTTCATCAACCAATATATACATCATCTTGCAGTTACGTATGGATTAAAATATAATTATTAAGTTACAATATAATATTCATTGTAAAAAAAAATAGTAGTTCAACTCAATTAATATTTGGTACATTACTCACATCTTGCTTAGAACATGTTAGACCTGAACAACGGTTGGGTAGTTAAACCAAAATAATCGAACTTGTATACACAATCAAATTTCTCTCGCTTCTCTTGTATTTCTTTCTTCCTAGTCCCATCCACCCTCATCAAGCTTATTCTTTTTCTCCTTCTCTCACCACGAAATTCTCCAACTTCATCATGCATCCTCGGATCAAAGGAATGAGAGTTGTAATGCAGAGAGACTTATTTTACTCTATCACTGGAAGTTTTGGTTATACATTTCTTGGAGAGAGAGATATCATAGCAATGCGAACACACCATCGGTTGGAAATACCAAACTGAAAAATCTAAGAGGATTAACTAAATCTTTGGCATGTATTTTTTGAGGTATGGCAGAAAAATCTCTAGATTTCATCCAGGATCGTCGAAATCCTATAGGAGAAATAAACAGTAAATAACCTTCTAAGTTAGGTCATCGAGGGTGATCTCCCTTGATCATTTCAAGACTCCTTCATCCATATGTGATCAAGGACATAGCGGAAAAAACAAACAGAAGAGACAAAATTTTTAAGAACATGAACTTGTATATATCAAAGGCTCATTTTTGTTGTGCGATATAAGAGTAATGCTAAAATATATATGATTATGGATCTTAAAAGTAAGCTAAGCTAAACTAAATAAATCATTATGTCCATAGAAACTGAGGGTCTCCGACATAACAGTTTGAAAAGATGTGGTATCAGACATGATATACCAAAAATGAGTTAGTATATATCCACCTGTGAGGGATGTAAAATTTATTTTAAAAATTGAGTATTTTCTTACACGTATTTGCTTACCACATTGAAAATCCCTAGCGCTCCAAATCATTCTGTTTCGCCAAAATTAAATATATCAAATATCTTTCTATAACATATTAGAAACACAAAAATTAATTTAAATATATTTTTATACTATGAATGTATGTAACTTGGGTTAGGTAGTAAAATGTAAGTACCAGGTCAGCGAAGAAAATCTTTAGTTTCCTATTTCAAAATAAAGCTAGCTGAAATTCTTCCTGCAACATCACAATATAAATTCTGAGCCATATCGATCTATGTTGCCTAAGTGTATCTTATATACGATCTCCCACAATTTATGAATAATATAAAAAATCTTAAAAGCAAAGTAAAATCCTATATTTCGAGAGTATTTGGGTAAAAAATGGACGAAAATAAAAGAATAAAAAGCAAACACTCCACCTCGGTATATCTCTTATCTTTACTGTATGTTTTCCAATAACCGGCTTATATATGTTGCTCGGTTTGTCATTAAACTGGTTGGTTATGTGATATAAAGTTATGTATATTGGGAATAAAGTAGGTAGCTTATAAAGTGAAGCCGGTTTGGTTCCCTTGAAGAATACCTAAGAATGCCTTATCAGTACGGATTGCCACATGGGACTGTATGATAACTCGAGATCGTTTGTTACTGAGCTTGGGGCTTAATGAACACTCTTTTTTTCAATGATCATATAGTTCCCAGGTTTAAAATATGAATTTAGAGACCACTTTCTAATGCAAATAACCCAATGAATCTAGAGACCACTTGTGTTTTCAATGTTCATATAGCTCAGAGATTGAAAATACAATGTATCCGGAGCATTTTGTTAAAGTAGACAACATAAAGAATTTAGGGACCATGATATTATGTGGTTTTTAGGGTTTTAGAACCCTTGTTTTTGTGTGTTTTAGAGTCCTTTGCAGGTTTTTAGGTGGCTTTTGAGGTATTGGAAGCATTTGGAGCAACTTGGACCAAAAAAAGAAAAATGGTGAAATTTGGCTAAGTGTTGAAGAAAAGAGTCAAGCTTCTGAGATCGTGTCGCCCGACACGGTCCTGTGTGTCGAGCGACATGGTCATTAAATTCAAAATCGCGATTTCCTTTCTTTGACGTTTTGGGCTTTGTTGTTTCCAAATCTTTGCCCAATCTTTTAAGCCACAACCTGTATGTATAATAAGGAGTTTTTAGAAACAAATTAGGTTATCTTTACTTTTGCTTTTAGATTGAACCTAGTGTGAGTTTTTGCATCTTGAGTAAAAAACTCGGATTCAACTTGTTTGGAGAAGATTTTCTTATCTCTTTCTCTCTATTGTTTGAATCTCTTTATGCAATTTACTCTAATCAATATGCTTGTATTTTCTTCTATGGCTGAGTAAATCACTTGCTAGGTTTAGGGTTTCAAAAGGTTAAAGAGATTAACTAATTAGGAAATTTAACTAAGGTAATCAATAGAAGTTCTTCATCTGATTAGTGCATAATACCTGAATTTGGAGTAGCTAACTAGAGTTAGGCTTTTGGATTAGAAATCCTACAACGGAAGTTGAGTCTTTCTAATTGGAACATAATCTAGAAGAACAATCTATCTTAATCACAAAGGAATTTGGGTTAGGAAGATTATGAATCGATCAAACTGAACTTCACTGCATGTTTAAGTGTAAGATTTCACAAAGAATTTTGATTTCTAACATAATAAAATAGGTAGTTCTCACAGCGGAAGCTGGCTTTCTATATATAAGAGGTTTGAGTTCTATAAATGAACTTAATAGCACCTTAGAGATTTCCCTAGCTTTAATCCCGATTTACTACGGATAACCTGAAAACCTAGTTTCTCTCTCATCAGTAACAACTTAAAAGTTATTGCATTTTCGTTTCATTGTTTTTACATTAATATTTGGTTACCTAGCTTAATTAGAAACATGAGTTTATTGTGTTCTTAAAGAGTCTCTGTGGATTCGATACATTCTATACTACATTGCACTTAACTATGCACTTGCAGTATTTAGGGAAAACTTTCTCTACATCAAGTTTTAGGCACCGTTGCCGGGGACTCTGATTAGAGCCAATAAGTTCTCTAGGACTAAAGTTTAGTCTAGGTTTTTTATTTTTAAGTTTACTTACTTTTTCTTCCTTTTTTTTGCCTCTTTCATGTGTATGCCTAAAAACAGAACTAGAAGTAACAAGGAAGAAGAAGAGTTACTAGGCCTTTCTAATCAAGAGTTAGCAAGGTTAGAGCGCGAGAATAGCAAAACATCAAGAGTTAGAAATCAAGCAACAATGCCTCCAGCACCAGTGATTTTGGCAAGGAATGCAGAAGGTGAACTGGTTGATGCAGAAGGAAATAGGTACAACGCTCAGTTTCAGAAGCTTGATACGGCATGCAATGTGATCTTGGAGGTCGTGGAGCAACCAGCCGATGTAGCAGACCCTCCCCTCACATTAGCTGATTACAACCGGCCGGATCAGTTCTATAGCCAGCGATCAGTCATCAGGCCGCCACCTTTTGAGAGGAATGACTTTGAGCTGAAGCTGAATAACTACACTCACTTGACGCAAAATCCTTTTCTTGGGTTACCATTTGAATACCCAATAGACCATTTGGAGAAGTTTGAAGGAATATACAGTGGGATCAAAGCTAATGGAGACAGCAGTGACTACATACGCCTACAGCTCTTCCCTTCCTCATTGGTTGGAGAAGCTCTGAGCTGGCTGAACAGCTTACCTGTGGGGTCGTTTACCTCTTGGGAAGCAGTTAGGAAAGCCTTTTTGCTATACTTCTATGGTGATGCAAAGTCTGAAGAGCTATGTAGCAAGATATCATCATTCAAGCAGGATCCCAAGGAATTTTTCAAGACTCCATGGCTTAGATATCTGAAGTACCAGAAGGATTGTCCTCATCATGGTTTTACAGAGTTGCAGCTACTTAGCACCTTCTTTAAAGGTGTAGAATGGAGATATCAGTTAAGCCTTGATTCAGCCTCCAATGATAACTTCATGACTAGGAGTGCATAATCAGCTAAGGAGCTCATCATTAACTTGACACAGAGTAGCAACACAAAGAGTATTGACCAGGAGAGAGCTAGAGATGAATCTGCTGCAAAGGAAGATATCAGTGATCTGAAAGCAACTATGACAACTATGTTGAACATAATGAAGACAAAGCATGTGTCGTTTTTTGAGGAGAGTCATGAGCAACTAGAAGTTGACGAGGAGGATGTGAATTTTGTAGGAGGAAATCAGTACCAAGGTCAAAGGTATGAGAACAGTGGGTATCAGAATCAGAACAACAAGTACTTTGCAGGGACAAAACTCAAGGTAAATCAGAATGGCTATCAGAGGCAGGGACAGAGTATTGGCTTTGCCAAACCTTATGGACCTAACGTTCCTCAAAAAGATCCAACTCAGCCACCTGATGATCTTATGGACATGTTTAACCAGATATTGGAGGGACAAACATTGATGACTGGAGATTTCAACAAGAAGATCGACCCAACCTACAACAACCTCAAAACTGAGATTGATACATTAAAGATTCACATGAAAAAATTAGAGGTCCAAGTGACTCATGTTACCGATGCTATTAATCGAACGGGGAATAATCAGCGCAGCTGCAATGCCATCAATGTAAGGAGTTTGGAATTTGGTTTGTAAACTTTTTTTTGTTTTTCCTATGTTTTACCCAAATTTTGAAATTACTCTCTCCATCTTGAACACAAGAAAGTGGGTGATTATTTTTTTTGCCTTATGTTTACTTTGTTATAAAACTAAATTGAGATTTAGTTAGGATTTGGTAGGTTTGTAATCCATATTTCCTTAATGATAAAGGAGAAAACTTATCCACTTGTTGAAATATTTTTTTTTCTTCATTTCACATGTAGAATTTAGTCTCTAATATTTCTCGTGAATTTGTATTTAGTGTTTAACACTGGTTCGTCAATTCTCTCCAATATCCTATCTTTAGTTTATTATCTTCTTTGATTCCTTCATCTTTTGTTGTCTAGGTTTGGCTATCGAAATTGTCATAGTATGAGATTGATGGCCAATCAGGTATGTGTATTGAGAAAATTTACTTCTTTGAAACACAATGTGTAGAAATTTTCTAATTTAATAGATTTCATTACTCAGAAATTAAATGACAATTAAATAACAATTTTTCAAATAAAATAATCTCGACCAATGATTAGGTAATAAAAAAAACAACGATTTGTTAGTTACATGTCATTATCAGACCCTCAAAGTCAATGACCCGTTTCAACTATCGACACATAATATATATTAAAAATAACACTTTACAAATGTTTATTTTGGTGTTTAACTAATAAATAAGTATATATTAAATCGTATCATGATTTTATTTTTAACTTCCTATTATTCTAAATCAAAATTATCAAATGATAAAACAACAAATAGTACCTTCTTTAATTAAATTTAAAAAAATTTCATTTGTTATGCATAATTTATTGATATGTATTTATAAAAGATTGGATATTTAAATGAGCAAATTGGTTAAAATGACAATTCCCAAGAAATAATATATAAAATTGACACTCCAAGAATTTATGTCTGTAATGAAACTCATTATCGCTATTCATGATGACATTACCCCTCTTTGGTTTGATATTTACGCAATTGCCATTGTTAAAAGTCAGAGAAGTGATGTAACTTTATGTTATTTTTATTTTTTGTATGAGTCACAATTGAAAAACGACAAAGAAATAAATTAAAACTTTTTTTTCATTCGCCTTTTTTGTATATATAAGACAAAAAATGTTTATTTTAAAATTTTTTTACTATCTTCTTCTTTTGTTCCTTTTATTTTTTATTTTATTGTTTTGTAAACTATTTTTTATCAAAAAAACTATTTTTTTATTATAATATTTTTATTTTCTTTATTTTGACATCCATATTACTATATAAAGTATAACTTTTATTTTATATTATTAATTTAAGAAATTATAAAATGTTAGTATACTATTATTTTTAAATAGGAATTCATGTATATGTACGACATGTATATAACCTAAATTGTATGTATATGTAACATATTGTTGTTGTATATGAGTAGAAGTATAGAAGTATATATACAACATGTATTAAATATTATTTTTATTTTTTTTTCTTTCTCTTTCTTTTGATGTTGTGATTTACCTATTGAAATTGTCAAATTAAAGGGTGATGACCGATTAGGTTGATATCCTACTTGCTGGTAAATAAAAAAAGTGAAATAAGGAAATATCTTATTAAATAAGTATAATTACCCAAAAATTAAATATTGATTTTTCAAGGGAAATAATCTCGATCAATGATCAAAGGATTAAAAAACACAATGTTTTGTTGGTTGAATGTCATTATATTATTTGCATGTTTTACTTTTATGCATTTTTTAAATTGTATTTTCATTTATTTTATCACAACAATAAATCTCTTGGAGAATAAAGAATCTAAAAATTTAACGTTTTCTCGTGAACCAATGAGACATTGGTAAAATTTTTTTTGCTTTGGTAGGTTTTATTATTTTTTATAATATTCGGTTGCTATTCAAATTTTTGTTAGATATTTGGTGAACTATTAGCACCTCGAATATATGCATAATTTACAGTTAAAATTTTATTTTCTGTCAACATATGTATTATGGCTTCCAACGGTAACAACATAATGTGGTGTTGAACACGCTGTATATAATAGATATTATTGTAACATTTAACAAATTGGAATTGTGAAAATAAAATAATATGTAGTGCATAAAATATTTGTATGGTGAAATAGACAACAAGCGGTACAAAATATATATTATGGTAACATTTTACAAATTAATTATATATGTTTTCTGAATAAAAATGACAAAAAGCAAGCATCATTTAAATATATGAATAATATCTCAAACACACAATTTTTGAAACTTTCCAAATATCATCCGCATAATTCTTTTTGATAGAACATATATAGCTTACTAAATATTTTAAATAGTTTAAAATGTAACCGCATGTAATTTTTTATTTATTGAATGGTGTCTTAAAATACGGGTTGTCCGTTCCACATATGAAATGATTTACCATACATACAATAACTTTTGAATAGTGTTTATCATTTTGAATCATGAACCAATTTCACTAACGAACCGACCCGTTTCATATTTCCATTGTTTTTACACCAAATTTTTTTATATGAAAATAGCGATAAAATACTATCACACCATAAGGTATTTGAGAAATAGAATCACATGTCATGCAAATCACAACTTCTAATATGGCCAGATGAGGAAAAGTAATGATTTTGTCAGCCTAAAGAATTTTTATTTTGACTTTGAATTTATTTTTTCTTTCGGCAAACTTGTAAAACCGTTGAAGATGAAAATTTTCTTAGCCACAACATCCAATAATTATACATGATAGTGTACAAGAAACCATAATACAAGTTACAAATTTTTGTAGGAGATTCGAACCCGCGACAAGCACACAAGTTTCAGAACATCATTAATAATTATTAAATTATTATTTAATTTAATTATTGTAAGAATATTAGTTATATGAAATCGGTTCTTTTTGTCAATAGTTGTAGCTTTAGAATATTTTTTGTTATTTAAATCATAAACCATAACAAATTCCACCATTAAACCATTATTTTGTTTTCATTTTCACATTACAAAAACAATCAACACATATTTATGTGCAAATAGAGGCAAAATATTTTTCAACTATGAGGATTTTTTAGAATACAATCACATGTCATCATGATTTCATTTTTGAAAAATAGATAAATAGGAAAAAAATGTTGATTTTGATCGTGGAAAGATGTTTTCATAATTTGGCATTGAATATTTTTTTACATCCTTGTAAAATCGGTTAAGAAGATATAAACCAAATTCCATCACCCCAACATCTAAACTATATGAACACGTATCATGAACAATAACACAAATTACAAAGCTTTGTTGGGAAACTCTAACCCTCGAAAAAACATAAAGGTTTGGAAGCATCGTTTATAATTATTAAAAACGTTATTTAATTTAATTATTGTAAAATATTAGTTCTACGGAACCCAATTTTTGTTCAAGACATAATATGGTTATTTTTTTTCAAAAAAATAAAATATGGTTTCAAAACAATAAAAATGGCTTGATAATAATTTTTTTCTTTAGCCAACCAAAATGGTTTTAGCTCTCTCATATTTTCATTCAACGATTATATTCCATGCAACATACAACCTTCATTTTTATTTTATCCATAAAAAAAATACTAGATCTAAACAATAAAGTTATTGATTTTATAATGAAACTGTGGTTGTAGCAAAATATTTCGTTTATCAAGGCAGAAATAACATATTTCTTTAATCTCCAAGATTGTTTCAACACAATAAAAAATGTTCAGGGTTGCGCTGATGATGTTAATGTCATCTTACGCTGGGACTTTAGCCATCTTAAACACGCATACTGTGAAACCTTGGAAGGTCTAACCGAGCAATTCTGACAATGATATTTTCCAAGCAGCCCCTTTTTCACCTTATGATTAAAGGGTGTGCTTTTTTCCCTAAAAATAACATATTTTTGTAATTTTTATATTTGGGAAACTGCTATGATATAATGTGTGTAATCTTCATTTAGTTTTGTTTAGCTATTTGGGATGCCGAAAAAAACTATTTCTAATAACCTATATATATATATATATATATTTCTATTATATTTAAGTATATTTGTGTTATTATTCATATGCATCCTCTTCTTATTTCTGTCTGAAAATTATTTATGAGTAGATCTACATTCCGCATACAAAGATATTGTTGGTATATGACAAATATATACAATATCGTTTAGCTCTATGACCAGTGCGGATCCATGATTATATTTTACCAGGGTCAAAACAGAACCAAAAAATCATCGTTCAATATAAATATAAAACATCATACAACAACACTCTACGATCTTTCATATCTTAAAGTCTTTTCATCACAATTTCATTTGTAATGATCTCGAATTCATCTTTCTCGATAAAACAAACTAAACAGTCATTCAAAAATTGATCTCTAATCCGATTGCGTCGATATGTCTTCATGATCTTCATTGCTGAAAAACATCTCTCGACAATTGCAATAGCAACAGGAAAAATCAAAACCAACTTTAAAAGCCTATACACCAAAGGATGTGACATATGTTTCCGAATTTCCACCAACACACGAGCAAGTTCTCTGAGATTCTTCAAATGAGTAAATTTTTCATCATTACGAACACTATCAATGTAGATATCTAATTCTCGCTCAAGAGATATGTACTCTCCATAATTGAAATCGTTTGGATAGAACTTAGATAACCTCAACAACTTTGAATGGTTATACTCAGAGAACGAATCAATGGGAGATAAAGAAGCAGCACAAATAAGCAATTCATTGTTCACCTCATTGAAGCGATCGTTGAACTCCTGAAGTTGCGAATCCAAAATAGCATATAAGCAATTGACCTTGTAGTGATGCATATTTGATACTCTTTGTTTTTTTGTTGTCTTCGAGTAAACAAAATCTTTCTCCATATCAACCTTTTCAATTTCATGGTTCTTACAAAATGAAGAAACTTTAACCATGAGAGAATTCCATCCATCATCCCTAAACTTCTGAAGCTGTCTCTTAGTTGATTTCACCAATGACATAACATTCAAAATATCTTGATCTCTTCTTTGCAGCACTATATACAAGTTCTCAATGAGTTCTAAAAGATGTATCATCATGTGCAAATAAAATACAAAATCAAAGCTATGTAAGTAGTTGATGAGACCACGTGTTTGACATCTTTTCAGATCATCTATAGCTTCATCCTGAATGTACTCGAGCACCTCAACAATAGAAGAAAACAACTCAATCACACGCAATAGAGATTTATAGTGAGAATTCTAACGGGTGGTTCCTAGTCTTTGAAAAGAAATTTTTTGATTCAACCCTGTTCCAGTACTGATTTCACCATTGCTAATTCCCTCATTTATCTTTTCTTTATAACTCTCTCGAATCATATCGTTTCTTTTACATGATGCTCCCACAACATTCACCAATAGAAAAATCATCTCAAAGAAATTTCAAACATCCAAATTATTTTTTTGCAACTGCCACAACATTTAGTTGAAGTTGGTGTGCAAAGCAATGGACATAATAAGCCAATGGAGTTTCTTTTGAGATCAACGATCTTAGCCCTTTGAACTCACCTCTCATATTGCTTGCTCCTTCATACCCTTGTCCTCTGACCTTTTTATTGCTCAGTCCACATTTTGCAAACAAAGAATCAATAACAACTTTCAACGATGCCGAAGATGTATCGCTCACATATGTAATGTTTACAAATATCTCTTTGACCAACCCACTTTTATTAACAAAGCGAAGCACTACAACCATTTGTTCTTTACGAGAAACATCAGCTGATTCATCCACTAATAAACCAAAAAGATCATGATCAATTTCTTCAATAACAGATTTGACTACTTCTTCTACAAAACAATTCACTATATTTTTCTGAATATTTGGAGCTACCATTTGATTATTCCCAGGAGCATTTCCTAAAACAACCTTACTCACAACTTCATTTTGTTCAGTAGTGTATTTCACGAGTTTCACAAAATTTCCCCTATTTGCAGATTTTTTAGACTCATCATGACCACGTAAAGCTAACCCTTGTTGCAATAAGAATCTAGAAGCATTAATCGAAGCATTCAAACGAACTCGATACTCATTCTTCGTAATATCATCTTGTTTATTCAAAGCATGCTTGATAGACTGACATTGGTTCATCAAGTTTTTACATTTCATGGTTGCATTCTTATGAAAAACAACTATCGCATGGTTTGAAATTCTTTCAATCTTATTCCAGCTCGAGAATTCTTCCATGCTCCATGCATCATTTTTTCCATCCTTTCCCAATGTTATCCCTGAACAAATAACAAAATAAACAAAAAGCTGCTTCTTTTTTCACATTATACTCTAACCAGTCTGGAAACTGATCAAACCAAGCCACATTAAATCGCCTCAATACGCCGCATATCAGTTTTTGTTCAAAATCATGACTTCGGAGTTGGTAAGGACCTTTAGCCAAGTACTTGCGAATTACCTCGTCTCTTTGATTTGGATGATAGTTTGCGATTCTTTTTCGATCGGCAGGGTCTTTTGGTATATCATCTAAATTAGTGCAAGATGAAGATGACTATTTGCAAGAAGGAGATGGTTCTTTTCTTTTAAAATAATTTTCAATTGTTTCTTCTGAAATAGAAAAAACAAAAATATTAAGTATTTTATTAAAATACCCTATACTTAATATATAACCTAAATTACACTGTATATGCTGTAAAAAAAAATTGCAGACAAAGCAACAAAGCAAAATCAAGTCAACATCATAACCTCATAACCTGTGTATTAATCGACTATGTATAGTATTTTTGAATTAAAATAATATACTTAAATTCAACTGAAAGAAATTTGATGATAATATTTTTCTTAAATCTAGGATTCTGATCGCAAGAAAGAGAAGAGGCACGGAAGAGGCAGAATACTAAGTTTGATAGGTTGATATTCTTTTTTTTGAATTTAATAGGTTGATATTGTTAGATAAAAAGAATAATAAGTTTGGGTTTTCTTTATTATTTTCTTTTTAAAATTGGGTTGTCTAATTGATAGGCCACGTGAAATTGAGGAGAGTCAAACAAATTTTTTTGTGGGGTGAGAACAATAGGCTGCAGACACATAAATTTTACTGGGTTCACAATAATAAATAATACTAAAAACCAAAATAAATACACCAAATATTTTTTAAAAAATAATTAAAATTGTTTCAATTGACCATACACCTATACACGTGGGTCCGCCCCTGTCTATGACTGAAAGAAAACTTTATAGGAAGAATATGTGTATAACTTAAAACAAGAAGATTTCTTTGCTCTTTTCTGAAAAGAGATTTATTGCAGAACAAGAAAAAGAATCTTTATAATAAAATTAAAGAACATGAAGAAGAAATCCCATTAGACTGTCAAACACTACATAATCTTTTAAAAACTTTACAAAAAGCATAGTAACACACTTTAAGTTAATATGAGTTTTACTAAGCGTATTGAACTTCCCATTTTAGCTCCCTGACTATTTCATAATTATTGATCCAAATGAATTATATCATATTATCATCTATGTCACATATGCTTTCTTGTGAATAACCATTTATATCTCCCCCGACTTTACATTATTCCAACGGTTTTGGTTGTAATTGCAACTAGCTGATTATCTTCACCCCAATTTCTATACATGTTATGTTGGATTTTTTATTTGTTAAAGAATTCATTCATCAAGATTTTGACATTTGTTCACCAATGTGTATTGGTGGCAATACCCTATTAAAGTATATAAATAAATATTAATATCCTTTCACTATTATCTAAATCACTAATGATTATCTTTTAGAATTTTCTTTTGAAACCTATATATATATAACTTATTGTTTATCAATAATACTTAAGTTTTACCAATCTTATATGGTATCAGAGTCAAGGTTATCTCTGTTGGAATTTGATCAGGTTTTAATCATATTAAAACAACCTAAAACAAATTCTATAGCCCGGATTATATGTTAATTGAATCTAATTCATGGATCTCGAGAATACCTGGGAATTGAGCAGCGGAAGAGATCAGGAACATGAGATCAATAGCGCCTCAAGTGCTGCGCCTCTAGAGAAAGTCCACACACACACAAACTGGATGATAGGGATGCTAATGCCTTTGTGAACAATTCACCTTGGGATTCAGAAGTCTCTGTAGCTGTGAAAACTAGGTTAAAGGCTCTAAAAATCGTGCCTCTATCTTATATAGGATGACCTAGAAGAAGCCCTAGTTAACTGATGAACCGAACCGGTTTGATTTAAGTTATAAATCAAAACTGGGTTCTGTCCCGGACATGTGTCGATCGACACCAACAGACATGTGTCGATCGACACCAACAGATGTGTGTCGATCGACACACTCACAAAAACATCAAAATAATGTATATCCAATATACACTAATCAGATCATTACACTAATGATCAATCCCAATATTGTTTATCCAGTTTGCTTAGGTGTGTGACCCTATAGAACCATATGATACAAGCAATGAGTTCATAACTCATAGATTACAAGAGGTTTCTAGCAAAGCATTATAATCACCTAGCATCATATGATTGTCTTATCTCGACAACTATATACAAGAGTAAATACAAATGTGATTTCAGGACATTCCCAACACTCTCAAAACCAAAAGCCTAAATTTATTTTTTTCTACCGCCGTCGTTGTCAAATTTTGTCTCGTTCACTGTCGTCTCTTTCTTTCCGCCATCCTTAATCTTCGTCATCATGACCAAACCAAGATCAGCTACAAGCTTGATATACTACATATGAAGTACATGTTTTTAACACTGACAACGCTACTCCATCTTTAATCTTGACGAACATGTCAAACATCACAAAACTGAAATCTTCAAACTATCTCACTTGGGGTCTTCAAATAAAAGCTCTCCTAGAAGCTCACAAGCTCCATGGTTCCGTCGCTGGAACAAACCAAGCTTCACCACCGCAGATCAAATTTGGGAATGCTACAATCCAAAACTCTAAGTTTACGGCATGGCCACGACAAGATCGTCCACTCTATAGTGCTTTGATAGGTACTCTTGAAAGTGCAAGTCAGCCGGTGATGTAAGCGGTGTGGCAGCTGGAGAGATGACACACGAAGTACTACACCGGAGACTGTGTTCGAGATCAATGGAGAAGATTATGGAATGCGGATATCAAGGATAATTTAATCTGAAGATTCTGGAGATCAAAGATTGACAGCAATCAAGGATTTGGAGCAGAATCAAGAAGTCTTAATTATGAGAATCAAGGCAATCAATGTTAAGGGATTTCCAAATATTGCAAATAAGGAAACTTTGGATATCAAGCATAGAGAAAGTTAAGAGATTTCCGAGTGTGCAAGAAAATGAAACATAGGAAATCTGTTTAACTATAAAAGGAGTTGAAGATCTGTGTATGAAGATTTATCACTTTACAGTTGTAATAGAGAGAGAGAGATCAAAAGCTAAGGGTTTGAAACACAACATAGGGTTTAGATCATTTGGGAAGATCTATAGCCAAGGGTTTATAATAGAACAGGGCTTTGATCATCTGGGGATTAGAGAGCGAGTTCTTTTGTAAGAAGAGCGATTTGATATTTCTTGTAAGTGTATCATAAGAGTTTCTAATCAAAGCATATTCTTTGTAGAGAAACTACTGTGTGTCATATCGTGTCCTACTGTATGATTATAACACACTCTTGGTCATTCCGTATTTTCAAGTGGTATTAGAGCCAATCACTTGGGTGTATTGGAAGCAGGTGAAGATCCTGGAGGAAGAATGGGGAAGGATAAAGAGTTCTGGACTAAGGAGATTGTTCTAGAAGGGAACAACTATGGCCATTGGAACTGATGAAGATGGAGGAGAGTGAGTAAGTTGGTGAACTCAGTGCACGCATCAGCAACGTTGCAAATGAAGCACAACTTCTTGGGAAGAAGTAGAAAGAGAAGAAGCTGGTGAAGAAACTTCTAAGGAGCTTACCTGAGAAGTACACAGCCTACAAGACGGCTCTCTCCGTTTCATCCAACACAGATGAAACCAAGTTTAGTGAAATAGTCGGAATGCTGAAGGCATACGAAATGGAGACAACATGTGAAGTCAAGAAGAAAGGTGTTGCTCTTGTGACAGAAGGTGAGTCACACAAGATAGAGGAACTGCATAATTCACTAGGACTCCTAGCAAAGCATTTCAACCGAGCATTCAAGAGGAATGATTCAGGATTCAAGAAGAATGAATCAACAAGAAGGTCTGGTGATGCAGTCAAAACTACCTCACGCTATGCCACACAATGTCATGAGTGTAAAGGTTATGGTCACTACAGAAGCGAATGCCCAACCCTCAAGAGATAAGAAATCAAGTGCTTTGAGTGTAAAGGCTTTGGACACACTCAACAAGAGTGTTTAAATGATCAGAAGAAGGGGCAAGAAAAATTCATGCTTGGTATTGAAGAAAGTGATGAGTCAGATGAGACTGATGAAGAAGAGTGTAACAACTTTGTTGCATTTGCGGGCATTTCTGAAGAACCTGTGGATGTCGATCCAAGGCATGAGGTAACAGTTGAGAGTGACAGCGACTCTGACATCGATGTTGAAGAAGAGTATCAGAAGATGTGTCAGCAACTGCTGGATGTCAATCGAATCAATTCCCAACAATCCTGCAAAATTGAGCTACTTGAGGCAGAGCTTGAGGCAGAACGAGCAAAGAGCTTGAAACTTCTTACAGATCTCACGGAGCAGCTCAAGAAGATAAAAATGCTGATGGGAACCAAGGGACTTGATCATATACTGAATCAACAGAGGTATGAGAAAAACAACTTTGGCATAGGATACACTGGAGCAACAAGCGCATCCAAGATTAAGTTCGCCAAAGGGGGAATGCATGACGCTGATGCTAACCAATTGGCTGCCACACAACGTACCTTACAAGAAGGAGAAATCTCAGATGATGAAGAACTTAATCGAGGATCGTGCTTTGTGTGTGGAAGCTTTGAACATTTTCAGGCGTTATGTCCAAAGTATCAGCCTGTGACAAAAAAGATCACACGTCAAAACCCGCATGGAAGTTGTTTTGTGTGTGGAAGCTTGGATCACTTCAAAGCCAAGTGCACAGAATTCAAGGCTAGGGTGGCTAAACTAGCAAGGCAGAACAAGGTTCACTATGATGAAGTCAGGAGGAACAGAGGATGGATCAGGAAGACTCACCTGAATGAGGTGCAAGGTCAGAGACAGAGAAAATCATAACCTGCCTCACAGTGAACCTTACGCCGACGATTTGAACGAGCAGATGCACGTCAGCAGAGGTCAGGAAGACATGAGAATAAACGAGCTCATGCAGCAAATCGTGGCAGGTCTTACCCAATCCATAGGTATGACTCAAGGTATGATAATCGCTATAAGTATCCTCAACAAAGATTTTGGGATAAGGAATATAGGACAAAACCAATGAGAGACTTCTACCACAGAAGTCACAACATGAACTACAACATGCGGTGTCATATGGCTTTCCAAGATGACTTAAGAGGAAAAGAAGAAGAGACCTGGTATTTTGATAGTGGATGCTCTAGGCACATGACTGGGAAACTTGAGCATCTTCAGGAAGTCAAAGGGGTCCGAGGAGGAAAAGTTACCTTTGGTGGTGGGACCACATTTCAGATTCGAGGCAAAGGAAAAACCTCTAAAGACCACCAGCCCAGGCTGATGAATGTGTATTTCGTTGATGGCTTGAAGGCTAACTTAATCAGTGTGAGCCAGTTGTGTGATGAGGGATTGAAAGTAGTCTTTACAAGCATATACTGTGACACAATTGAAAAAAATGGGAATGTTAAGATGAGTGGAATCCGATCAGGGAAAAATTGCTACATGTGGAAGAATCCTACGAAGAGCCACACAACATGCCTCAGCGCTACAACTACGCTGGATCTATGGCATCAAAAACTTGGGCACATGAACACTAGGACTCTCACCACTCTGGTGAAGCAAGGAAGTGTACGAGGAGTTCCAGTGCTGAAACATCAGGACGTTGTGTGTGGACCTTGCAAGAAAGGTAAACAAATCAAGACTCAGCACAATAAGGTACAAGATGTACAAACGTCCAGTCCATTGGAAGTAGTTCATATGGACTTGATGGGTCCTATGCAGGTGGAGAGCCTAGGGGGAAAGAAGTATGTTTTTGTGCTAGTTGATGATTTCTCTCATTTCATTTGGGTGAGGTTTCTTCGAGAAAAACCAGAAACTGTCAATAGTTTCAAGATCTGGGCCTTGCAACTCATGAACCAGAAGGGAGGTATCAAGTTCATTAGGAGTGACTATGGTGGAGAATTTCAAAACAAGATGATGGATGACTTCTGTGACAGTCAAGGGATGACATCAGTACTCAGCTCCTTATACACCTCAGCAGAATGGAGTGGTGGAGAGGAAAAACAGAACACTTCAGGAGATGGCTCGCGCAATGATACATGGAACCAAAGTTTCTCAGAGGTTTTGGGCTGAGGCTATAAGTACTGCATGTTACATCATAAACAGGGTGTACATCAGAAAAGGGACCACTAAAACACCATATGAGATATGGAAAGGAAAGATACCTAACTTGAGCTACTTTCATTTTTTTGGTTGCAGAGTGTACATCATGAATGACAAGGATCATCTCGGCAAGTTCGACTCACGAAGTGACGAGGGGTTCTTCCTGGGTTACTCAGGAACAGGCTCAGCTTTCAGGGTTTACAACAAGAGGACTACAACTGTTGAAGAATCAGTCAATGTTGTTTTCGATGATACATCTTATCGGTATGTAGATGTGGAGGACTCATAAAGTGACTCTGAAGAAGAACAACCAGGAGCTGAGAAAGACAAGAAGTTGGTTGGGTCAAATGAAGAACCAGATGATCAAGCTAAAGACGATACTACAAGGTCTACCACATCAGATAAGTCACTGACTCAAGTTCATCGGCATCACTCACCTAATGATGTAATTGGTGATGTAAATGATGTGAGAAGAACTAGAGGGGTGGTTCGTGACTACAGGAAGATGGCAAAATATGCATCTGCTGGATTTCAAGAAATGGTCATGTTTGGTTGCTTTGTATCAAAGCTAGATCCTACCAATCTTGTTGCTGTACTTGAAGATGACTACTGGATAGTAGCCATGGAGGAAGAACTGAAACAATTTGTCAGAAATGAAGTCTGGGTACTGGTTCCACGACCTACTAAAGGAAATGTGGTCGGGACCAAGTAGATCTTCAAGAACAAGTGTGATGCAGATGGTGTGGTAGTACGGAACAAGGCTCGCTTGGTGGCACAAGGATACTCTCAAGTAGAAGGTGTTGATTTTGATGAAACTTTTGCACCAGTGGCAAAACTCGAATCTATTAGATTCTTTCTAGGGATGGCGTGTATACTAAACTTCAAAGTATACCAAATAGATGTCAAGAGTGCATTCTTGAATGGTTATCTTCAAGAAGAGGTCTATGTTGAGCAACCCAAGGGTTTTGAAGATGCTCATCATCCTGACTATGTGTACAAGCTGAACAAAGCACTGTATGGGCTGAAGCAAGCACCCCGAGCTTGGTATGAGAGACTCACGAGTTTCTTGATCTTGTGTGGTTACACGCGAGGTAGTGTGGACAAGACTCTCTTCATACTATCTCATGAATCTAAGTTGATGATCGTTCAGATTTATGTGGATGATATTATCTTTGGTGGAACTTCTAAGAAGTTGGTTAATGTGTTTGTTGAAAAGATGACCAAGGAATTTGAGATGAGTATGTGTGGGGAGATGAAGTACTTCTTGGGGCTGCAAATAACCCAAGATGATGAAGGGATCTTTATAAGTCAAAGCACGTATGCAAGGAACTTGGTAAAAAGATTTGGACTAGACAGCAGCAAGACTTCAAGCACACCTATGAGCACCATCACCAAGCTATAGAAGGATGAAGAAAGAGTGAAAGTTGATTCCAAGCTCTATCGAGGAATGATAGGAAGTATTCTGTACCTTACAGCAAGCAGACCAGATCTGAGTCTCAGTGTTGGTGTGTGTGCTAGATTCCAAGCTGATCCAAGAAACTCACATCTTCAAGCAGTCAAAAGGATCATAAAATATGTAAAAGGAACGGCTGATCTTGGGATGTACTACTTAAAGGCATCAAACAACAATCTTGCTGGATATTATGATGCAGATTGGCCTGGAAATCTGTTCTATAGAAGAAGCACAAGTGGTTGTTGTTTCTTTCTGAGAAATAACTAGTTGTCGTGGCACAGCAAGAAACAGAGTTCTACCTCACTGTCTACCGCAGAAGCTGAATACATCGCTATGGGGAGTTCCTGTACTCAGTTGCTATGGATGAAGAAGATGGCTTCTGACTATGGGATGGACTCTGGACCTCTACTGGTGTACTGTGATAACAAAAGTGCCATTGAAATCTCAAAGAACCCATTTCAACACTCCATAACCAAGCATATCGACATAAGACATCATTTCATAAGAGAGCTAGTTGAAGACAAAAAGGTAATGATTGATCATGTGGTTACTGAGTTGCAATTAGCTGATTTTTTTACTAAACCATTGGATCTCAATCGCTTTGTGAGTTTACGCAAAGCAATTGGGGTGTGTGAACACTAACTCTTTTATTGAGCATGTTGAGCTGACACATGAACTAGCACACCAGGTATATCAGACTCAGACTCAGCATGGAGCTTCTTATGCACAAATGGAAAAGAGCTGCCTCTCATGTTGTCTCATAGGCAGTACAGGTTTCACACTGAGAGTGGAGTACAAGGAGCTGATGTATCATGGATTTACCGGTTTTCTACCATGATATAGTAGGTTTTATGGAGTCTTTGTAGCATGTTTTGAGCATTTATGCAGGATTTACTAGCAAAAGACACTTTGGAGCAAAAGGAGCTAGAAAGAAGGTTTTATGGAAGTTTCCACGTGAATTGAGAAGACTTAGAGGATTTGGAGCCAAAATGAAAAAATGTTGCGAGCCCCGAGTCGACCGACTGGAAGAGCTGCAGTCGACCGACTGTGACGCCGACTTAATTTAGAAGATTTTATTATCGGGCCTTTCGCGGAACCCTAGACCCTAAGACTCATTCACGACCTATATAAGCACCTCTTAAGCACTAGAAGAGGCACACACCCCACAAGAACTCAGAAAAACACAAGTTTACCTTTGCTTCCATTGTTTTTAGCTTTATAGAGAGATTGTTCTTATCACTGTTATAGACTCTGAAGAAGGTTAGAGAGTGTTCTTCCTCATTGTGAGCTTGTGAGCCTCTGATCTTCTATTGTCTATTTCGTTTGTATTCATTTCATTAATAAAAAGATGATCTGTTTTACCAAACTCATGTCTGAGTAGTTACTTTATTAGATCTAGGGTTTTCTTACGGTTTTGCTATGAATTGCTAAAATAATTTTTAAACAATCTTTCAATCACGAAATTCTTCGCTACAGTTGTTCTTCACTGAGTAGACGGACTCGCGAACCGTTTTATTCAATCATAAATCGAGATCCGGTAGTCGAGAGACACCGAGGATCGGTAAACAGTTCTGTAGTGAGCAAGGTGCGTTCTAATTCAAATGAATGTTTGTTTAGACACCTTGTGAACAGATTTAGCTTGCACTCTCATGCTTGTTTATTTTCAGCGAAAATCCAAAGAAATTTGAGATTTAGGGATTTAAACAAAGGCGTTGTTCTAACACATCATTAGAACATCGTAGCTATTATTGTGTCTAGAGTTCTAGAGTTTTGAGATTAGAAATTGATTGTGTTCCTAATTCATAAAATTCATAGTTTCCAATTGGAATTCCCTAAGATCTAATATTTCCCCGAATTTGAAGTCACCAAACGTTTTAAAAGTTTTCTCGGCTACAAAGAAGTTTACTTAAGATATTTCACTCTCGAATCAACCATAAGCTCTATGTGGGAACGATAACCTAAATACTACAACTGTACACTGTGCACTTGCAGTTAATATTGGGTGAATAACTTCACGCATCAGGAGCTGAAGGGCAAAATGCCAGAGAAAATAAGAGAATCATGAAACAAGATTGTGAGATGAAAAAAAACAAAAAAAAAAATTTCAAAAAAAAAAAAAAGGGAATGCAAATCCAGCCGCCCTCCTGTGTTGGATAAAGGTTGAAAAATCCTGTGGGATAAAGACATGAGAGTGTGAAAGCTAGCCAAAAGTGAGGAAGAAACCATGCCCTAAGAATCATGTCATAGCACGATATGCCTTGGTGGGTCAGTTCCTGAGCTAGCGCGTGTGATAGAGGGTGTATGATCGTGACACATCTCAGAGGCTAAAAATCCAAGGAAAAGAACAGCTAAACTCGTTGGGTAACTATTGATTAATCATTATACTTTGAGTTTTTAGCTTGATGAATATGTGGATGCTAAAGTTGTATGTAGGTCAAGGGAGTTGAAGATTGGGCAAAGAGATCTCAAGATTTTCCTAAAATTGATTAAGGAAATGAGATTGATTTATTTGCCATTTTTGGATATTTTTCAAATATTTGAAAATACGTGATTAGTGGGCAAGTGGGGCCGCTTTCCATTGGAGACATGAGAGAAAAGCTTTAAAAAGGGAAGTTGCAGAGTCTTCCTCCTTCATCGTCTCCAAAATTCAATCAAAGGTCTGCATTCTTTTTCTCTCAACAGAACGATGGTGAATCACAAAAGAGGAAGTCGTGGTCCAAGATACACCGTTGAATCATCTTCATCATCTTCAAGGAACTCTGCATCTAACCCAGAATCCGGCTAGTAAGTCCGTGATGCACCAGGAGAAGCAACGATCAACACATGCACAACAATGGTGCTTCACTCATCAGTGATTTCAAGCCATACCTCGATGAAGCCCACGTTAGAGCCATCAGAGGTGGCAGAAGACTCAGGAACTCCATCTTTCGTGAGTTCTCATGAAGCTTTTCCAGAAACCCTAGATCCAAATTTGGGGGTTTCTTCTGAGAAAAAGGGCAGATCTTCAAGAAGAACTCCAGAGGTACGTGGTGTGCCAGAATTGGTGGATGAAGACTCCGATGACAACATTCCGCTGCAGTCTGTCGCAAGGAGGCTAAAAGAGCGCAAGAAGCAGGGCTCTGTTCCGGTGAAGAGAAAGAAAATCTCGAGAAAACAGAAGGAAGTTCAGGATGTGGTGGAGCTGAGTGCAGAGATGAAGAACCACTCAGCAAAAAGGCGAAGCATGCACCTACAAAGGCTGCCTCACACAGAGCCTCATCGTGAAAAAAAGGAAAGGGCAAAGCTGTTGAAAGCCCAACTTCCTCTGGTGAAGCAGTCAAGTCCAAACGTTTCAAGAATGATGAAGCACGCAAGGTGTGTCAACACTACTTGACCCGGGAAATCGTGAGTCAAAGGTATGTTGATTTCCGCTCTGAGGCATCTTCTGAGATAGTTGCGATGATTAGGAGTAGCAAGATGGAGTCAACAGTAGATTGTGAACTCTTGCCTCCTTACATTCCTGAGGTAATCTGTGAGTTTTATACTCAATTGCCACATCAGAAGACCAGGCAAAAGGAGGTTAAGGTATGGGTCAGAGGATATGAGTACAAATTCTCCGCCGATCTCATCAACAAGGTCCTGGAATTTCCTATACCAACAGCTGAGGAAGCCATCGCTGCAGCCAAGTGTGAAAATGTCAGTGACAATGCTGTTGCTCGTTTCTTGTGTCAAGAGAAAGTGACTTGGAAATCATTCTCTACCAAAAGGTGTACCCCGCGGTTTGCATCTCTGTGGATGTTATCGGGCTACAACTGGCTGCCGAGTAAGAATCGCACGTAAACTCCAATCGAGAAGGACAGGTTTCTTCATCAGGTGGCTCATGGGCACATGGTAAACTTTGGTGAGCTTGTATTCCAGAGGGTCCTTGCACGAGGAAGAATCACCTACAACAAGGCAGGTCTGTACTTTCCATCCTTGATCTTTGTAGTGCTGATGAATCAGAAAGCGCCTCCAACGTTTTCTGGTGAAAACTCCATGTTTCCTCTTGAGTTTGTTTCTGATAAGAAGTCTGGAAAAGCATACTCTCAAATTCATTCCAAGAAGGGTAAAGGAGTGAATGCATCAAGCAACAAGGAGTCTGACTCAGCGACTGCCTCAGCACAGAAATACGAAACGGTCAAGGTGAAAATTCCCACTGGACGGGTTCATATTGTGGCAGCTATTGAGGCACTTCGTGACACAATCACCAAGCTGCAAGACACCCTTGTCGCACTTGAAGAAGGTAAGTACTTCTGTCCTTTTAAGCGTGTTATTTTGACTTGATGTTTTTAACTTAATATGCACTCAAGCAGGGGGAGAAGAAAGTTCTAGTAGCTCTGAGGAGTTCTAAGGATTCAGGGGGAGTTGATGTTCTGAAGGCTGTTTTTGTTTTTCTTTGTGTTTTTCTATTGTTTTTCTTTTCCCTAGAGAGACAGAAAGCGTTAAGTATTAAAGCTTGTGTGTTTGTATACTCTTGCTGTTGTTCGAACATTTCCATTATGGTTCTTAATGCATTAGTATTTTGATAATGGTCATGTATCTATTGCTGCTTGGTTGTGCACTTGAGTTTTTATCTTCCAGATAATTGAGGTGTCAAATTCAGCTAAAAAGGGGGAGATTGAGAGTGCAAGTCAGCCGGTGATGTAAGTGGTGTGGCAGTTGGAGAGATGACACACGAAGTACTACACCGGAGACTGTGTTAGAGATCAATGGAGAAGATTATGGATTGCGGATATCAAGGGTAACTTAATCTGAAGATTCCGGAGATCAAAAATTGACAGCAATCAAGGATTTGGAGCAGAATCAAGAAGTCTTAATTAGGGAATCATTGCAATCAATGTTAAGGGATTTCCAAATATTGCTAATAAAGAAACCTTGGATCTCAAACATAGAGCAAAGTTAAGAGATTTTCGAGTGTGTAAGAAAAGGAAACATAGGAAATCTGTTTAACTATAAAAGGAGTCGAAGATATGTGTATGAAGATTTATCACTTTACAAGTTGTAATAGAAAGAGAGAGATCAAAAGCTAAGGGTTTGAAACACAAAATAGGGCTTAGATCATTTGGGAAGATCTATAGCCAAGGGTTTGTAATAGAACATATGGCTTTGATCATCTGGGGATTAGAGAGCGAGTTCTTTTGTAAGAAGAGCGATTTAATATTTCTTGTAAGTGTATCATAAGAGTTTCTAATCAAATCATATTCTTTGTAGAGAAACTATTGTGTGTCATATCATATCCTACTGTGTGATTATAACACACTCTTTGCCATTCCGCATTTCAACTCTTTCTCTCCCAATATAACCAATAGTCTCTAGGACTACCATAACTCATGAAATATATGAAACTCTTGCCAAGACCTATAGCAATCCATCAAAAAGACACATCAAAAAATTTGACAACAACTCAAGACAGTCTCCAAAGGAAGCCAATCAATCGCTAATACATGATAGTTGTGATTAGCAAAGCTGATCAGCTAGTACTTCTTGGGGGCTACGGTCCCTCATGAAGATCTCCTTGATCACATCATAGATGGATTAGATGAAGATTATCGCCCGATCATGGAACTTGTTAATGGAAGAGGTAAACCAATTTCCATTGATAAGTACATGAAAAGTTATTTAACCGAGAACATGCGCTTGTCCTTGCTTTGAAAACAACTCCTCGAGCGATTCCAGCATCTTCAAAGGTGGCACAATCTCGGTACAAAAACAATGGTTCCTGATGTATCATGGATTTTACCGGTTTTCTACCATGATATAGTAGGTTTTATGGAGTCTTTGTAGCATGTTTTGAGCATTTATGCAGATTTTTCTAGCAAAAGACACTTTGGAGCAAAAAGAGCTAAAAAGAAGGTTTTATGGAATTTTCCACGTGATTTGAGAAGACTTAGAAGACTTGGAGCCAAAATGAAGAAATGTTGCTGCGAGCCCCGAGCTGACCGACTGGAGAAGATGGAGTCGACCGACTGTGACGCCGACTTAATTTAGAATATTTTCTTATCGAACCTTTCGCGGAAATCTAAACCCTAAGACTCATTCACGACCTATATAAGCACCTCTTAAGCACTAGAAGAGGCACGAACCGCACAAGAACTGAGAGCAATACAAGTTTCTGTTTGATTTTTGTTTCCATTGTTTTTAGCTTTCTAGAGATTGTTTTTATCATTGTTAAAGACTCTGAAGAAGGTTAGAGAGTGTTCTTCCTCAATTGAGTTTGTGAGCCTCTGATCTTCTATTGTCTAATTCGTTTGTATTCATTTCATTTATAAAAAGATGATTTGTTTTCCAAACCCATGTCTGAGTAGTTACTTTATTAGATCTGTGGTTTTCTTAAGGTTTTCTATCAATTGCTAAAATAGTTTTAAACAATCTTTTCAATCACGAAATTCTTTGCTACAGTTGCTCTTCACTGAATAGACGGACTTGCGAACCGTTTTATTCAATCGTAAATCGAGATCCGGTAGTCGAGAGACACCGAGGATCGGTAGACAGTTCTGTAGTGAGCAAGGTGCGTTCTAAGTCAAATGAATGTTTGTTTAGACACCTTGTGAACAGATTTAGCTTGTACTCACATGCTTGTTTATCTTCAGCGACAATCCAAAGAGATTTGAGATTTAAGGATTTAAACGAAGGCGTTTTTTTAACACATCATTAGAACATCGTAGCTACTATTGTGTCTAGAGTTCTAGAGTTTAGAGATTCAAAATTGATTGTGTTCTTAATTCATAAATTCATAGTTTCCAACTGGAATTCCCCAAGATCTAATATTTTCCCGAATTTGAAGTCACCAAATGTTTTCAAGGTTTTCTCGGTTTACAAATAGATTTACTTAAAATATCTCACTCATAAATCGACCATTGCTCTTTGTGGGATCGATAACCTAAATACTACAACTGTACATTGTGTACTTGCAGTTAATTTTGGGTGAATAACTTCGCACCATCAAGTTTTTCTGGCGCCGTTGCCGGGGAGCTTCGGTGTTGACTTAGAGTTTTAGAAATAGAAATTTTAGGTAAGATAATAGATATAAGTGATTCCGTGTTGGTTGAATTTGCTTTTCCTAGTGTATGCAGATCATAAGAACAAGAAGTAAGGCTAGAATAAAGAAGAGGGAAGAAGCAACAACCGCACACGACGCACGAGTCGCCCGATCGTCTTCAGAAGACGAATGACTCGGGCCACAAGTCGACCGACCAAGCACACCGTCATCCGACTCTCAACCAGAGCACACACAACCAAGCAAATCCGCGAGGAAGAAGGCTAATCGAAGAAGAAGGATGGCCGACATCAAGTGGAATGAGAAGGGAGAGCGGATTGATGATGAAGGAAATCGACTAGATGGCCAAGGAAACAAAATCCTTGATGATGGAGAGGACATTCAAAACCTCGAAGAGGAGCTCAAGGCCGTCGAATATTTCTCTAACAAATCACCAATTGTGCTGCCTTATCCTGGTAAAAGACTTATGAGTTGAAGAATAGTACAATATCTTTTGTACGTGACATGCAGTTCAATGGATTAAAGAGCGAAAACCCAATGGACCACATCGAGGCGCTAGAATACCTCATGGGGAACATGAATGCTGAAGAAGTCTCGAAGGAGTGGTTGTGCTGCAAGTTATTTCCATATTCACTTGTACACAAGGCACTGAGCTGGTTCAAACAACTAAAACCTAGATCGTTGAAGCACTAGAGTGAGACGAGAAAGGAGTTCATCAACAAGTTTTTCGATGAGGCCAAGTCAGATGAGATAAGGAAGCAAATCTCCACCTTTGCAAAATAGATGGGAGAAACATTCAATGATACTTGGGAAAGATACAACTAATACCTCCAGGAGTGCCCTCACCATGGTTTCATAAGATCACAAATCGTAAGCACTTTCTTCAGGGGATTGCAATGGGAGCACAAATGCTCACTTGATTCAGCAAGTGGTGGCAATTTCCGTGGGCAAAAGCACACTGATGCCCTCAAGGTTATTGAGAAATTCACAAAGAGTAGCAGTGCAAATCAGACAACAAGTGGAAAAGGCAAACCAAACAATTTACAAGCTCAAAAAATAGCAGAACTGAAGGGAATGATGGAGCAGATGTTTATGTAGGATAGAAGAGGAGTTCATTCTCTACAGGAAGACCCAATGGAAGAGACACACGTTGAAGAAGTTAACTTTGTCGGAGGAAACGACTTCCGACCAAGAAAGAATTTTGGGTATGGGAGTCAAGGCACAAAACCATTTAATAGTCAATACAACTATTATGGTCAACAGCAACAATATCCACGACAACAAGGAGGATACGGACAGTATGGTCAACCCCAACAACCCCAACAGCAGGAACAACAAGGAGCCCCCATGAATCCGGATCGAAAATACAACATGCTTCAACAAATTTTGGAGGGACAACAGAAGATGAACGAAGAAATGATGGGCAAGGTAGATTCTATGTATGGAGAGCTGAACAGCAAGATTGAAGCATTAACCACTCATGTGAGGCAGGTCGAAACCCAAGTGGCACAAACAGCAGACTCAGTCAAGCGGACATAAGGAATTTTACCTGGAAAGACACATGCTAATCCAAAGATGTTCGTTCAATCCATAAATTTAAGGAGTGGGAAGAAGTTGGATTCTGTAGTAAGAAAAGGATTGACCACAAGAGACCACATTGTGTTGGAAGATATTGAAGAAGAAATCGAAGAAGAAATCGCAGCGGAGGAGAAGTCGGCTGTCCACAAGCGGAAGACAATCGACCCGACCTCAGAAGAAATCGATCTTGATCCGATCCACGAGTCGACCGACTAGAAACTCAGAAGATCGACGAACCTCGAATCGAAGAAAGGCGAGTCTATAGAGCAATTCCGCCCTATCCCAGAAGAAACAAGAAGTCTAAAAAAAAGATGGAAGACACAAGATGTAAAGAGCTGGTGGAACAATTGGTAATTCAACTTCTATTTTTAGATGCTTGTAGAATGTCACCTTGTTTCAAGCGATACATGAAGAAGATAATAGCAAACCCAACAAGTCTTGAAGAAGGAGTGATGCTATTGACCAGTGAGTGCAGTGCCATTCTGTAGAACAAGATGCCAAGAAAGCAGGAAGACCCAGGTGCATTTGTCCTTAACATTAGCATTGATGATGTTAAATTTGATCATAGTTTATGCGATCTTGGATCATCTGTGAATTTAATGCCACATTCAGTAGCAAAGAGGCTTGGATATACTAAATTCGAACCTACTCAGTTGAGTCTTGTACTCGCTGACCGGTCAGTTCGTTATCCAAAAGGATTTTTACTCAACATCCCGGTGCTTGTAGAAGGATGTTTCATACCGGCTGATTTTGTAGTTTTGAAGTTCGATAAGGAGCCTTTTGACCCTATCATATTGGGACGCCCTTTCCTAGCTACTGCATGTGCCATAATTGATGTGAAGAAGGGAAGAATATTCTTACAACTTGGAGAATTACAGCTGAACTTCCAAATGGAGAAAGTTATGAGCCGACCACCTATAAAGGAACAAATGTTTACTGTAGATGTCATCTCACAAGTCACACAAGAAGTCTTTGATGAGTTAAGCATCACTAATCCATTGGAAAAAGCTTTAACAGTAGCAGTTGATAAGGAGGGATACATGGATGACCAAGCAAATGGGTTTACCAAGATATTGGATTCGAGTGAGCAGATGAAGCAAATGGTGAAAAACTTGGAGTTACCAACAGAAACAGCCAAGAAACCCAAGATGGCCGATTGGAGTGAAGAAAATGCTCCAAAACTCGAGCTCAAACCATTACCAAAAGGGTTAAGGTACGTTTTTCTTGGTCCTAATTCCACTTATCCTGTTATTCTCAATGCAAATTTGAACAATGTTGAAGTAACAATTCTACTAAGAAAGTTGCGTAAGTATCGCAAAGCTCTTGGATATTCTTTGGATGATATTGTAGGTATTTCCCCACACCTTTGCATGCATAGGATTCATTTGGAAGAAGGAGCAAAAGCATCAATCGAAACCCAGAGGAGACTTAACCCCAATCTGAAGGATGTGGTGAAGAAGGAGATTCTAAAGTTGCTTGATGCGAGTGTCATTTTTGCCATTTCAGATAGCACTTGGATCAGCCCTGTCCACGTGGTGCCTAAGAAAGGAGGAGTTACGGTAGTCAAGATAGACGCAGAGGAGCTTATAGCCAAGAGAACCATTACCGGACATCGGATGTGCATTGATTACCGGAAATTAAATGCAGCCACAAGGAAGGACCATTTTCCATTGCCATTCATTGATCAAATGTTGGAGATATTGGCGAATCACAATTTTTACTGTTTTCTAGATGGATATTTGGGTTTCTTCCAAATCCCGATCCATCCCGATGACCAAGAGAAGACCACTTTCACGTGCCCATATGGAACATATGCCTACAGAAGAATGCCTTTTATTTTATGCAATGCACCAGCAACCTTTCAGCGGTGTATGATGTCTATATTCTCGGACATGATTGAAGAAACGATGGAGGTATTCATGGACGACTTCTCAGTCTACGGCTCATCATTCCATGATTGTCTGTCCAACCTTTGCAAAGTTCTAGCAAGGTGTGAAGAAACGCATTTGGTTTTGAATTGGGAGAAGTGTCATTTCATGGTGCAAGATGGAATTTTCCTTGGACATCGCATTTCGAAAGCAGGGATCGAGGTAGATAGAGCAAAAAAGTGATGACAAGTTTGCTACCACCCGCCGATGTACGCGGAATCCGCAGCTTCTTGGGTCATGTAGGCTTCTATAGGCGTTTCATCAAGGATTTCTCCAAGATAGCACGACCTCTCACAGCACTTCTATGCAAGGAAACTAAGTTCGAGTTCACTCAAGACTGCATGAACGCATTCAAGACGTTGAAAGAAGCACTAATCTTTGCGCCCATTGTACAACCGCCTGACTTGGAACTACCGTTTGAAGTAATGTGTGATGCAAGTGATTTTGTAGTAGGAGCAGTCCTGGGCCAGAGGAAGGACAAGAAATTGCATGTAATTTACTATGCAAGCAGAACTCTTGATGAAGCACAACAAAACTACGCAACAACGGAAAATGAATTACTCGCCAATGTGTTTGCATTTGAGAAATTTCGTTCATACCTAGTTGGATCGAATGTGATAGTGCATACTAATCACGCTGCACTGAAGTACCTCATGCAGAATGGAGTAGCTGACCATTTGTCAAGGATAAGAATAGAAGATGACGTCCCTATCAAGGATCACCTCCCTGAAGAGCATATCTATGCGATTGGAGTGACGATAACAACTGAGCAAGGAGAAAGAAGCCAGAGACTAGTCTATGCGAGGCTCGAGTCGATCGACCGCCATCCAGAGACGACCGTCTCCGATGAAGACGACCGACCGCATGCTAAGGACGACCGACCGCATGCTAAGGACGACCGACCAAATGATCCTGACAATACTATCTTGAAGAAACCACTGAAGAAAATGATACAAGTCATACAAGCAGAAGCCAAGAAGACGTCCAAACCACTCACACCACCATGGTTTAGTGAAAATGCAAATTTCCTAGCAGCATATGTCAAACCTGAGGAGAGGAAGTTCTTGCGAGAAGTGAGGAAATACTTTTGGGAGAAGGCTTACCTCTACAAAAACTGCGCTGACGGAATCATTCGACGCTGTATACCGGAACACGAGGTACCCCAAGTACTTTACCATTGTCATGGTTCTGATTATGCTGGCCATTTTGCAAGTTTCAAAACAGTTTCAAAAGTTCTCCAAGCTGGATTTTGGTGGCCAACTTTGTTCCGCGATGCACATCACTTTGTTTCAACCTGTGATGTCTGCCAAAGAAAGGGAAACATCAGTAAAAGGAATGAAATGCCAATGAATTTCATCATTGAAGTGGAAATTTTCGACTGCTGGGGCATCGATTTCATGGGACCATTCCCGAACTCACATGGAAACCAATACATACTGGTTGCTGTAGATTATGTATCCAAGTGGGTTGAAGCAGTGGCAAGCTCTACCAATGACGCAAGAGTGGTGATTCGGCTTTTCAAGCACATAATTTCCCGCGTTTTGGAGTACCCCGGATCGTGATTAGTGATGGCGAAATGCATTTCATCAACCGGATATTTGCTAAGCTATTAAAGAAGAATGGTGTTAGACACAAGGTCGCAACACCTTATCATCCGCAAACCAGCGGCCAAGTCGAAGTTTCCAACCGTGAGATAAATAGCATATTGGAAAAAACGGTGGGATGTACGAGAAAAGATTGGTCACAAAAGCTTGATGATGCACTTTGGGCCTATCGCACAGCTTTCCAGACACCCCTAGGGACAACACCATTCCAACTATTGTATGGCAAAGCGTGTCATCTCCCGGTTGAGATTGAGTACAAAGCATTTTGGGCCGTAAAGAAAATGAATTTTGACATCAAAAGCGCTAGTGAGAAACGGCTAATTCAACTAAACGATCTTGATGAGATTAGGCACAACGCTTATGAAAGCGCGAAAATCTACAAGGAAAGAACCAAGATCCAGCATGACAAGAAGATCAATGGAGAAGATTATGGAATGCGGATATCAAGGGTAATTTAATATGAAGATTCTGGAGATCAAAGATTGACAGCAATCAAGGATTTGGAGCAGAATCAAGAAGTCTTAATTATGGGAATCAAGGCAATCAATGTTAAGAGATTTCCAAATATTGCTAATAAGGAAACCTTGGATATCAAGCATAGAGAAAATTAAGAGATTTTCGAGTGTGCAAGAAAAGGAAACATAGGAAATTTGTTTAACTATAAAAGGAGTCGAAGATCTGTGTATGAAGATTTATCACTTTACAAGTTGTAAAAGAGAGATAGAGATCAAAAGCTAAGGGTTTGAAAAACAACATAGGGCTTAGATCATTTGGGAAGCTCTATAGCCAAGGGTTTATAATAGAACATAGGGCTTTGATCATCTAGGGATTAGAGAGCGAGTTCTTTTGTAAGAAGAGCGATTTGATATTTCTTGTAAGTGTATCATAAAAGTTTCTAATCAAAGCATATTCTTTGTAGAGAAACTACTGTGTGTCATATCGTGTCCTACCATGTGATTATAACACACTCTTTGCCATTCCGCATTTCAACTCTTTCTCTCCCAATATAACCAATAGTCTCTAGGACTACCATAACTCATGAAATATATGAAACTCTTGCCAAGACCTATAACAATCCATCAAAAAGCCACATCAAAAAATTTGACAACAACTCAAGACAGTCTCCAAAGGAAGCCAATCAATCGCTAATACATGATAGTTGTGATTAGCAAAGCTGATCAGCTAGTACTTATTGGGGGCTACGGTCCCTCATGAAGATCTCCTTGATCACATCATAGATGGATTAGATGAAGATTATCGCCCGATCATGGAACTTGTTAATGGAAGAGGTAAACCAATTTCCATTGATAAGTACATGAAAAGTTATTTAACCGAGAACATGCGCTTGTCCTTGCTTTGAAAACAACTCCTCGAGCGATTCCAGCATCTTCAAAGGTGGCACAATCTCGGTACAAAAACAATGGTTCCTGATGTATCATGGATTTTACCGGTTTTCTACCATGATATAGTAGGTTTTATGGAGTCTTTGTAGCATGTTTTGAGCATTTATGCATATTTTTCTAGCAAAAGACACTTTGGAGCAAAAAGAGCTAAAAAGAAGGTTTTATGGAATTTTCCACGTGATTTGAGAAGACTTAGAAGACTTGGAGCCAAAATGAAGAAATGTTGCTGCGAGCCCCGAGCTGACCGACTGGAGAAGATGGAGTCGACCGACTGTGACGCCGACTTAATTTAGAATATTTTCTTATCGAACCTTTCGCGGAAATCTAAACCCTAAGACTCATTCAAGACCTATATAGGCACCTCTTAAGCACTAGAAGAGGCACGAACCGCACAAGAACTGAGAGCAATACAAGTTTCTGTTTGATTTTTGTTTCCATTGTTTTTAGCTTTCTAGAGATTGTTTTTATCATTGTTAAAGACTCTGAAGAAGGTTAGAGAGTGTTCTTCCTCAATTGAGTTTGTGAGCCTCTGATCTTCTATTGTCTAATTCGTTTGTATTCATTTCATTTATAAAAAGATGATTTGTTTTCCAAACCCATGTCTGAGTAGTTACTTTATTAGATCTGTGGTTTTCTTAAGGTTTTCTATCAATTGCTAAAATAGTTTTAAACAATCTTTTCAATCACGAAATTCTTTGCTACAGTTGCTCTTCACTGAATAGACGGACTTGCGAACCGTTTTATTCAATCGCAAATCGAGATCCGGTAGTCGAGAGACACCGAGGATCGGTAGACAGTTCTGTAGTGAGCAAGGTGCGTTCTAAGTCAAATGAATGTTTGTTTAGACACCTTGTGAACAGATTTAGCTTGTACTCACATGCTTGTTTATCTTCAGCGACAATCCAAAGAGATTTGAGATTTAGGGATTTAAACGAAGGCGTTGTTTTAACACATCATTAGAACATCGTAGCTACTATTGTGTCTAGAGTTCTAGAGTTTAGAGATTCGAAATTGATTGTGTTCTCAACTCATAAATTCATAATTTCCAACTAGAATTCCCTAAGATCTAATATTTCTCCGTATTTGAAGTCACCAAACGTTTTCAAGGTTTTCTCGGTGTACAAAAAGATTTACTTAAAATATCTTACTCATAAATCAACCATAGCTCTCTGTGGGATCGATAACCTAAATTCTAAAACTGTACACTGTGCACTTGCAGTTAATTTTGGTTGAATAATTTCGCACCATCAGTTCCTCATCTAAATCATCTTAGAATGAGTACAATGATGTGTGAAGTAATTCACTTAAAACCTACTGCAAGTGCATAGTATATAGATGTAGTATTTAGGTTATCGATCCCAAAGAGAATTAGGGTTGATCTATGATCTTATAAAATATCAGTTGTATATCCTGTGAAAACGAGAGTTGTAAATCTTCGGTTTGTGTTCAATATTGGGAAGGTATTAGATCCTGGGGAATTTCAATTGGTAACTATGAATTATGAATTTAAGCACTCAATCAAACTTATATATCTTGGTTCTAGAACTCTAGGCACTTGATTTTACTTTACCTTACGGATGTACTACGGCAAAGCCTTTGTTTAAAACCCTAAATTTCAAAGTTTTCTTTGGATTGTCGCTGGAGATAAACAAGCAATAGAGATTAAGCTATATCTGTTCACAAGGTGTCTGAAAAAGTGTTGGCTATGACACATAATTCCCCTTGCTCACTACATAAATATTCGCTGATCCCTGATACAGATATGCTATCAGATCACGGCTAAGATTGATAAAAGAAGGTTCGCAATTCCACTAGATATATCAGTTAAGAAAAACTGTAGCAAAGAATCTTGTGATAAAACTTGATTGATTAAAACTGTTTTAGCAATTCATAGAAAACTGTATGAAAAACTCTAGTTCTAATAAGATAACTACTTAGACATGGTAACGGTATCACAAATCATTATTGGATTAATGAGTTGCATACAAGACGAAAATATACAAATAGAAATTCATAGGGTCGTGGATCTCAGTAGAGTAATGACAACCTCTTAACTTCTCAAGGTCTAACAATCTAGTAGAAATATCAATACCACAAAAACTAGTAACAAGGATGAATAGGAAACAAAGTAACTTTTTGAATAATGAATGATTATTTTTTTGTGTCTTCTTCTTCTGCTGGAGAGTTTCTTTTGTAGCTTCTTAGGTCGGTCCTAGGGTATAACTTCCTTAAAACTTGAGTCAGGCTTCACTGGAGTAAATCGTGCTAGTCTTGTAAATCCCGTCAGAATGACATGTCTTCCACAAAACGACTATGTCTTGGGCTTCAGACATCCTTCGGGCTTGATTCCAATTGCCAATGAAATTTAACTTTCGTGACTACAAATTTATATGTATATCTTCTCCTGGTTCATCAGTTAAGTTGGTCAAAGGTCGTCCGAATTTTTGGCCTCCGTTTCTGTCTCTGCAGTTCCTTTGCTAGTTTTGCTCCAAATCTCTTCACTTTATTTCTTTTCGCTCCAAAACATCCTTTCCTTGGTAGAACTGTATAAATACCTAAAAAATACTAGAAAGACTCTATAAAAGCACATGTATCATGGTAAAAAAACGATAAAATCCATGATTCATCAAACTCCCCCATACTTAGACCTTTGCTTGTCTTCAAGCAAGTTTGAATTAAGGTTGTTGGAAAAAGTGTTGAAAACGCTGGAAACTCATAAGAACAACCACATCAGACTTTTCTAATTAAATCACACAAAACAATCATCAATCAAGTTAAGACTGCCATCTACTTCCCCTAAGCTTAGAAACTTTCCCAAATTCACACCATAATTCCCCAAATCAATCATCTCAATGCCTCTCATTGCAATTTCTACATCACAAAAGTACTTCCCAAAGAACAAGTTATTTTATTTTTCAATGCCAAGATAAGAAAATCCTCAAACTAAAGTTTTTTCCCTCTCCCCCAGACTTATTCATTTAATTACTTTTTTTTTCTTTGAAATTCTCAAGACTTAGGCGCATAATGGCATCACTAGAAATTTTCCTAGCCGCACCTTTTACCAAGTTTCTCAGGGTTCATCAATTAATGAGATTTTTACACCCGAGCTTCTAGTGATAAATAGTTGGCATCCCTGGAAATTTTCCTCTACCTCATCACTAGGTTCTTATATTAAGCAAAAGTTCAATTTATAAGTCATGTTTAAAGGGAGGGCTAGAAACTATAACTATATGGAAAATCTTATAGTTACATTAAACGAGGTCTGACATCCTATAATAATAAAAAAAAAATTAGTAGCTCAGGCTTACATGGATTTCTATCGTTGTGAAACATAGGATCCTTGGTAGGCTGATCTACTCCTAGATTTTTCATTAGTCATAGACTTAAAATGAGTCATGCAATGATGGTGATTGAGATAATGCTAATGTAGCTCATGTCAATCATTATTTCTTCATTGATTTTGACTCAATAAAACAAAAGTTGGCGAAAAACTTGAGATCATCAAAGTAGATTTCATCAGTAACAGATATGCATCCTTGATTGTTGATACTGTGTTCAACTTCTAATTATTTGTAATTAGAGGGGTTTATTTTTGGGAATGAATTTAGACAGAAGACAAAAGAGAAACCTCGGAAAATAGAACTTTTATTAATAATATCGGTTACAAGGATGTTAACTCGGAATGCCGAGTTAACTTTATCAAAGAGAAGTATTAAACCTAGGTTATCTAGTAATTATTCTCCCCGATTCTGAATAAATTAAATTAGTGAAGGGGGGGGGGGGTGTGTATTTATATATCCTTAGTAGTCAGTCATTTAAGCCCATGGGCTAACCTCGAAAAAATGAAAATATTCCATTTTTCCTAGATCAGGGACTCTGTGATAAGATTTGATCTTATTATGTCCGAGCTTTAGACTTCGGCTTGGGACAAAGTTGTTTACACCCCCGCTTTGGACACTAAAATTTGATCATTCTTCACCGGTCATCTGGGCCGAGGGTTCTAATCCTGCTGAAAGGACTTATGACCTGATATATTATCAGGGAAAGGTCCGCAGGGACCGAACCTCAATTATTGCCAAACTATTGATAAGGGGTAGTAACCCCACCATCAATAGTAAGTCGCCCCTGGTTCGAACGAGGATGTCTTCGGGTAGAGTTGGCGAATTTTCAATTTAAATAGTTTGTCGATCAATGAAGCTCGGTGTCGGTCGATCTTTATCTTCGAACGTCTGGAATCTTCTTCTTCCTTCTTGATCTTGATCTTTCAATATGGCGGACAAAAATCAGTCAGTGAAGAGCCTCATTTGTTCCACGCGCACACTCCTCGATTATCACAAAACCTTTCAACTCCCCATGACGTGTCGTCTTGAAAACAAACGAAAATAAATGAAAAAGCAAAACGTCTCCTTTCCCTCCAAACATTAGCTAGTCAAATCCTCCCGACGCTGAAAACAAAGCGTCATTCATTACCGTTACTTCTTATATATAACTCTCAATTCACGATCAATTCTTCACTGAAATTAGTTTTCCACTCTCCGAGGTAATCTTCGATTCCCCTTTTTGAATCACTAACATTCTTTCTTTATCAATGACTGGAAGAAATAATCCCGAGGTTTTGGTTTCTGGAAACACGATCTCATGGCCGGATATCCCAGACGTCGGACCCTCTCTCTTTCCTAGAACCGAGATCAGAAAAATCAAAAGGAGAGCTCAGAATCCTGACGAGATTGAAATCCTAGTTCCGAGATCCGACCAGAGACCTTGGACCTCGCCACCGCGTTATGTCTGTCTCTACGAAAGCTTCTTCTTTGAAGCTAATCTCAGGTTTCCAATTCCACAGCTAATGGTAGGCTATTGCGCTCGTCGGAAAATGGCAATGTCTCAACTAACACCAAACTCGGTCAAAATCATCACTGGACTCTTAGTACTTGCTGCCCGATGTGATGTTAGATTAAATTATTGGAAACTAGAGGAGCTGAGAAGTTCTCATCTTCCAAAAGCCCAGAGGGAACCTTCAAAACTAACATCAAACCCAAAAGGAAGATACTTACTGGACTTCGTTCGGGCACAAAATCATGGTTCCGAAGTTATTTTTACGTTCGAATCAACCAAGCTTTAGTTTATAAACCTGACGCCACAATCTTCCGAAATTGGAAGACCATAATTGGTAGAAACTAGGTCTTTTATTTCTTTCTTGACTTAAATTCTAACCCTATCTTTCTATTTTTCAGTTAAACCAAGTTGCTTCTGAGCTCTCCCGCTAAACTTCTCTGAAGAATTCGAAAAACTCAAAAAGGAAGGAGAACTTCGGTGGGGCGACATTCTCTCTGTCCATTTCTACAGAACCCGTTCCTGGGCCGATATGTTTTCTTCAAACTTCTCAAATTATTCTCTCAAATCATTACTGACTTCGCAAATAACCTTTTCAGGATGAGAAGACTGGGAAAAGATTGACCCTATTCCTAAAATGAAAAGATCAAACCCTGGAGGAGCTTCTGGCAGTAATCAAGATCTTCTTCAGCGAAAGAGACAAAACTCCGAGGCTGCCAAAAAGTAGAATGTTGAAGCTGCAAAGAAGAAGAATGCCGAGAACATGAAGCTTATCTTGCCGGTAAAGGAACAACAGGCTTTCCAATTTGAATTTGACGGTGAAGACATGCTTTTTAAAGATAAGAAGAAATGCACCGAGCTTTTGCGAAAGGCGAGTGGTTACGATAGTCGTCTACCTGAAGCTTGTTGTGAATCAGACACTCTAGAAGCCCTATCCTTTTCACTCTTTAGGGTAAGCAATAAACCCAAACACTTTCATCTCCTAAACATCTTCCATATTTAATTTCTTCATTTCTCCATATTTCAGTCGGTAGGCTTCATCAGTCAATCGTTTCTTCGGTATGAGAAGAGGCTCACAAATTCAGACTTGAAGATTGGTTCCCTTCTCTCCGAGAATGAAGGCTTAAAGGGGAAATCCCTCGATGCTGAGAAAGCTCTTTTCGAAGAAAACTCTTGGCTTATCACCGAACTGACAGAAGCTAAGCGTCAAATCCTTGACATCTCAGAAGAAAGGGACATTAATAAAGCTATTTCGGACTCCAAGTGGACCAAAAGCTACCAAAAGGGACAACTGGATGGACAACGAGCGATTTTTGAAGCCTTTAAGAAGAAGTTGGATAATATCCACGAATCTCTTGGCAAATATTTCGAAGCTTTCAACAGGGCTAACGAATATGGACAAGCTGCGGTCGTTGCTCTAAACCTTCGTCTTCTTCTTGAAAAGGGACTCCCTATCTCGGAGGAAGATGTTGTTGAAGCCGAGAAAGAACGTGACCGACTGGCCGAGCTTGCAAATGCTATTTCGGTTCCGGAGTTCCAAGATGAAGATTTTAATATTTAGATTAGTAATCTTTGTATTAAGACCTCCAACTTGATTCCAGTATTTCTTGTACTCGTATGTCTCGAATGTTACTAAAATTTTGTTTCTCGTCTGTTTGGAATAAAATTATCTTTTTCTCGTATGTTTGGATTGTTTACTCGAAACCTCAAAATTTAATATTTTGAAATCTGGAAATAGAAAAACTAAATAAGGCGCGCTTTTCCTATTAGTTTTCTTAAAGTTTTACAATAAGTTGTACTTTATCAGACTAATTGTCGAACTTTTGCATTTGGTAAAGAATGTGTAAAAATTTGTAATTTCGTACCTTTTAATCTCGTGGCCTTACTTTATCGGGCTCCGAAATTCTTTCAGGCAAGTTTATTTTGGTCGAGAACGTGATCAAGATTCCGACGTTTGATTTGTGTGAATCTTGGTTAAATATAGTTGAGTTGTATAAACTTATTAACTATAAAACCGAGATTTATTTTGATGTTGTAGCTGAACCTCGAGAAAGGCTGCCTACGTACCCTCGGAGGGGATCAAGCCACACGTAGTTCCAAAGTTTGATTATTTGTTGACTATCTCGGATAGTCCGAGATATAAACAGTTGAGACAAATCGATGGGCATCAAGAAACATTGTTGGCTACTAAAATCCTACTTGAAGAACCTTTGAAACCGTTTTAAAGGATGCAAAGTGACCAGCATAATCAAAACCATGAAAATGGTAGAGTATTTGTGATACTTCATGTTCTAGAATGCATCGTCGGATAATTCCATTAGCATAGTTTTTGTAAAGGTAGGGCTCCTCCCAGAAGTATTTGCAAACTTCTCTTAAGAACTTCTTCTTCTTTAGCCTGTGAATTTTTCTGGTTGTACATCAGCTGCGAGGTAGTTGGCAATTTCACTGAACCAAGGTGGTATTAGTGGTCGAGATGTCTTCCTTCCTTCTCCTTGTATAGATTGTATCATCTTCTTCATGGTAAGACTCATAATCGCAAGTTTAGAAGCTTTGAGTCGGTTGACCATTGTCGTGGGACTGTTAACTCGACTGCAGACGATCAACTCCATCATTAGGTCGGCCGACTCTAATTTTGCAGAAACACTCCTTTGGCCTCTTTCGCTTTCTGCATTGCTTGCTGTCAATCCTATGGTGTATATATGCTCTTCTGGAAGATGATCTTTGATAGGGACGTCGTCTTCAATCATTATTCTTGAAAAATGGTCAGCTACTCCATTTTATATCCCCTTCTTATCACACACTATGATATCAAACTCTTGCAGAACTAAAATTCATCTCAAGAGTCGTGGTTTTGCATCTTTTTCTGCAACATGTACTTAAGTATAGTGTGACCAGTGTCACAGTTACCTTTGATCCAACGAGATAAGATCGAAACTTCTCAAAAGCAAACACAACAGCGAGGAGCTCCTTTTCTGTTGCTGGATAATTTTGTTGTGCATCATCAAGCGTTCTGCTGTCATAATAGATAACATGAAGCTCCTTATCCTTCCTTTGGCCCAAGACTACTCCTACTGCATAGTCACTTGCATCGCACTTAACTTCAAAAGGTAACTCTCAAAATGGTTGTTGAACAATGGTTGCTGAGATTAAAGCATACTTGAGTGTCTTGAAAGAATTCATGCAATCTTGATTGAACTCAAATTTGGCCTCCTTGCATAAAAGTGTTGTAAGAGGGCGTGCTATCTTTGAGAAATCCTGAATGAAACACCGATAGAACCCGGCGTGGCTTAGGAAACTGTGGATTCCTATCACGTTCATGGGTGGTTGTAGACTTGTCATGACCTTGATTTTTTCTCTATCAACCTCGATCATTTCTCCGAAATTCGGTGTTTAAGTACAATGCCATCTTGCACCATAAAGTGACACTTCTCCCAATTTAACACCAAATGTTTTTTTCTTCACACCTTTCAAGAACCTTGCAAAGATTTTCCAATCATCCATGAAATGATGGGCCATACACCGAGAAGTCATCCATGAATATACCTCTATTATATCCTCTATCATGTATGTAAAGATAGACATCATACACCGCTGGAAAGTGATTGGTGCATTACATAGTCCGAAAGGCCCCCGTCTATTGGCAAATGTTCCGTATGGGCAAGTGAGCGTTGTCTTCTCTTGGTCTTCCAGATGGATTGAGATTTGAAAGAATCCTGAGTATCCGTCTATAAAGCAATAGTACTTGTGTTTCACCAATCGCTCCAACATTTGATCAATAAATGACAAAGAGAAATGATCCTTCCTCTTGGCTACATTCAAATTTTAGTTATCGATGCACATCTGGTGTTCGGTGATAGTTCATTTGGCTATCAGTTCGTCGGTCTCCGCCTTGATCACCACCGTGACTCCTCCTTTATTGGGCACCACGTGTACTGGGCTAATCCAGGTGCTATCTGAAATTGGGAAAACAACACCTGCCTTGAGCAGCTTTAGGATCTCCTTCTTCACCACGTCTTTCAGGTTTGAGTTTAGCCTCCTTTGTGTTTCGATTGACACTTTTGCTCCTTCCTCCAAGTGAATCCAATGAATGTAAAGGCCTTGAGATATACCTACAATATCATCCAAAGAATATCCAAGAGCTTTGCGATACTTGCGCAACTTGCTTAGTATTAGTGTTGTCTCAACATTATTCAAGTTAGCATTCACTATAACTGGATATGTAGAATTCAGTCCAAGAAAAGCGTACCTTAGTCCGGCTGGTAGCGGTTTTAGCTCGAGTTTAGGGGCATGATCTTCACTCTAGTCACCTTCTCTTGGTTGCTTGGCCGGCTCGGTTGGTAGTTCCAAGTTTTTCACCATCTGCTTCATATGTTCACTTGAATCTAACATCCTTGCAAAGCCATTTTTTAAATCATCGAGGTGTCCTTCTTGTCCATAAGCGATTGTTAGGGCTTTCTCTAGTGGGTCAGTAACACTTATTTCTCTAAAGACTTCCTCTGTGATATAAGAGATAACATCTACAGCGAATATTCGCTCCTCCATAGGTAGTCTTCCCATAACTTTCTCCATTTGGAAGTTGAGTTGTAACTCTCAAAGTTTAAGGAATATTCTCCCTCTCTTCACATCAATGATTACTCCTGCAGTGGCTAAAAATGGTCGTCCCAAAATGATGGGATCAAAAGGTTTCTTGTCAAACTTCAACACCAAAGAGTTTGCTGGTATGAAATACCCATCTACTAGCACTGGTATGTCAAGCGAAAATTCTTCCGAATAGCAAACTGAACGATATGCTAGTACGAGACTCAATTGTGTAGGTGTAAACTCAGTGTATCCAAGTCCCTTAGCTACTGAATATTGCATAAGATTCACAGATGAACCAAGATCGCAAAGACTATGATCAAACTTCACATCATCAATGCTAATATTAAGAACGAATGCACATGGGTCTTCTTGTTTCTTAGGCATCTTGTTCTGGAGAATTTCACTGCATTCACTTGTTAATAACATGATTCCTTCTAGCACCAGGGGGGGACTTACTGTTGATGGTGGGGTTCTACCCCTAATCAATAGTTTGGCAATAATTGGAGTTTGGTCCCTGCCTAGCTCTTCCCTAATAATCTATTAGGTTATAAGTCCCGACAACAGGAATTTCGACCCTCGGCTCAGATGACCGAGAGATACCTCGGAGAAGATTGATCAGATTTAGTGTCTGAAGTGGGGGTATAAACGAACATCGTCCTAAGCCGAAGTCTAAGCTCGGATAGTATAAGATCGAATCTTATCACAGATTCCCTAGTCTTGGAAAAATGGAAATATTCCATTTTTCCGAGGTTTGCCCATGGGCTTATTAGACCGGCTATTAATGATATATAAATTCATACTCCCCTCACTAATGATATTCATTCAGAATCGGGAGGAGAAGAACTAGATTACCTAGGTTTTACTTCTTTTTGAAAAAGTTAATCTCGGCATTCCGAGTTAACAAGCATTGTAAACACCTTTAATAATAATACACCCTCTTTCCGAGGTTTTTTCTTTTTTTTCTTATCAAGTACTTTCCTAAAAACGGACCCCTCTAATTACAAAAAATTAGAAGTTGAACCTAGTATCAACAATTATCTTCTTAACATATCGCGTGAAACAAGACGACATCTTACAAGCATCCAAGAAAGGGATTTGTAATACTAGTTGTTCCACCATTTCCTTGGATCTGGCATCTTCCATCTCCTTTTTGGACTTCTTATATCCCAGAGCGGAATTTCTCTATACACTCGGTTCTCTCTAGTTGGGATTTCATCGTTCTTCTAGGTATTGGGTCGGTCGACTAGATAGTTTTTTCTTCTGAATTGATTTCTTGCCTCACCGAGTCGGTCGACTGTTTACTAAAGTCATTCGACTCTTCCTCCGCTGCGATTTTTTCTTTGATTTCTTCTAGCACTATGTGATCCCTTGTGGTCAATCCCTTTCTCACCACATGGTCTAGCGTCTTTCCACTTCTTATATTAATGGATTGTACGAACATCTTCGGATTTGAATTGGTTTTTTCGTGCAAGATTCCTTCGATCGCTTGATGTCATCCGCGGTTTGAGATATTTGGATTTCAAGCTGTCTCATGTGAGTCCTGATAGCTTCTATCTTGCTGCCCATGTCCCCATAGCTCGAGTCAATCTTTCCCATCAGTTCAGCATTGATATTTTGGTGGTTATCTAGAAATTTTTGAAACATGTTGTCCTTGTATTTGGGATTCATCGGGTTTCCTTGTGGTTGTTGTTGATGAGGTTGATGTGGTTGTGGTTGACCATACTGCATGTATCCTCCTTGTAGACATGGGTATTGCTGCTGGCTATAGTAGTTGTATTGATTGCTAAACGGTTTTGAGGTTTGAGTGCCATACCCATAGTTGTTTCTTGATCTAAACCCATTGCCTCCCACAAAATTATACTTCTTCAGTGGATGCTTCCTCCTAGTCTCTTCTTGTAGAGCATAGATCCCTCTCCTATCCTTCATAAGTATCTGCTCCATGGTTGAGACTGGGTTTAACTTCTAATTATTTATAATTACAGAGATTCATTTTTGGAGAAAGTTTAAGTAAAAGATAAAAAGGAATCCTCGGAAAAAAATAGTTTTATTGATTATTGCGGTTTACAGATTGTTAATTCGGAATGCCGAGTTAACTTTTATCAAAGAGAATTATTAAACCTAGGTTGTCTAGTAATTCTTCTCCCCGATTCTGAATGATTCCCTTTAGTGAAGGGAAGGTATGTATTTATATATCCTAGTAGTTGGTTATTTAAGCTCATGGGCTAACCTTGGAAAAATGGAATATTTTCATTTTTCCAAGATCAGGGAATCTGTGATAAGAATTCATTCTTATTATGCCCGAGCTTAGACTTTGGCTTGGGACGAAGTAGTTTACACCCCCACTTCGGACACTAAAATCCGATCATTCTTCACCAAGGTAACCCTCGGTCATCTGGACTAACCTCAATTATCGCCAAACGATAAGGGGGTGGTAACCCCACCATCAACAATAACCCCCCCCCCCCCCCCAAGTTCGTTCGAGGATGTCTTATGGGAGAGTTGGCGAATTTCCAAAATTAAGTAGCCTTAACGATAAATGAAACTCGGTTGCCGTCGATCTTTGCCTCCGAAAGTCTTAAATCTTTTTTTTCCTTGATTTCACTGATTATCATAGGCTAGAAGACGAAAAGTTCTTTTTTTGGTGGTACGTGTGTCAAAATCTTGGTTCTATCAAAACCTTTTTGTCCTCTCATGACGTGTTGTTCCCTGAAAAGGCACAATGAATGAGGAAGTGGAATAGGCATATCCTACCTTATAAATATTCACTTCCCAAACCAGAATTCTCTCCTCATTATTTCATATCTTCTTAAAAAAAATTTCCCTTTATCTCTCTAGAATCATGTCGAACCCTTTCATCAAGAACCTCAAAATCTACAAACTTCGGCTATTCATTTCCAAATTCTAGGGGTCGAAAGTCGAAGAAGAAAAGGCGCTAACCAAACAGATGGCTTCCTTGGAAGCAGACACCCCGAAGACATTAACTATTAAACGAGTTCCTCCAGGAAGGAACTCCCGGAGAAAAACAAAAGAAGAAGAAAAGAAAAATTGAAACCTCCTCCCAGAAATCCCCAATCCAAATAGCCACCTCGGCATTCAATCCTATAACTCCTTTGCCTTCTACTACTCTCCCGAACACAACCACTATCATTCCATCCAAGGACGACAAAAACCCTGATCGATACCTTCAGAGAAAAATTCAATAACTCTCGTCCCAGATTCCCAAAATCCATAAGGAAGCTCAAATATTTCTATCTCCGAACCCCGAGATGGAGGTAAAAATTCCAAAATTATGCCTCCTCCAAAACAAAAATTTCGACTTCTGCCACTCCGGTCTCTGAAACGGACAAACCTACTCCTCCAGCAGGTTCCTTGAAGCTGCTTCCCGAAGCTCCCAATAAAAAGAATTTGGTTAAGTTTTCACAACAGGGTCAGCCTGTCTCGACCTCGTCTCACTCCTTTCGATACTCATTTGGCAAGAACGTCTCTTTGTTTGAAGACTAGAGAGAATGTGCTAAACTCTTTGGCAAACTCGGAGGTCGATCCGATTCTCTTCCCCTTCTTTCCGAAGCCGAGAAGAATTTGTTAATCGAAAGCGCAGTTCATTCTTTTTCAAGGTTTCGTAAACCTTTATTTATCTGGCCTTCGTTTCTGATGCGTGAAAAGTTATTCACCCAAAATTAACTGCAAGTGCACAGTGTACAGTTGTAGTATTTAGGTTATCGATCCCACATAGAGCTATGGCTAGTTTGGATTCAAATGCAAAAGTAACCGAACTATGACAATTCTAATATGCTAATGACTTGTGATGTGTTGCAAAATTTAAAAGAAACATTAGATCTAAGGGAAATCAGTTGGGAAAACTGAGGATCACGGTTTATTGGTGACTTCTTGAACTCTAAACACTTTAAAATACTAGATCATATTGGTGTACTAGAAAATAGCCTTTATTTAAATCCCTAAATCTCAAATCTCTTTGGATTGTCGCTGGAAGTAAATAAGCTTTAATTCGAACAAGTTAGATCTGTTCACAAGGTGTCTAAACAAACGTTCGTTTGACTTAGAACGCACCTTGCTCACTACAGACTCTTCCGGCGTCTCTATCTCCGTCTCCGGCAGAAAGATCGACCTTGATAATCTAAAAGTTGTTAATTACGTCACCTCTAAATATGAGACATTGTTTGTAGTGAAGAATCACGTGGCTTATTCCATAAATCAGAACCGTTTAGAATGATCCCTTGTAAACCCCTTGAAAACCCTAGATCTAATGAATAAACTACTCATACATGGTTTTAGTAAAACAAATCAATCTTTTTATGAATGAAGTGAATATAAAACAAATTATACAACAGAAGATCAGAGGTTCACAAAGCTCTAATGAGAAAGAACACTTCTCTAACCTTCTTCAGAGTCTAGAACAATTGATAAGAACAATATCTAAAATCTAAAAACAATGGAAACAAAAAGCAAAGAGAAACTTGTATTGCTCTGAGTTCTTGTTTAGTGCGTTGCGGTTGCTGCCTCTTCTAGTGCCTAAGAGGTGGTTATATAGGTCGTGAATGAGTCTTAGGGTTTAGGGTTCCGCGAAAAGCCCGATAAGAAAATCTTCTAAATTAAGTCGGCGTCACAGTCGGTTGACTGCATCTCTTCCAGTCGGTCGACTCGGGGCTCGCAGCAACATTTGTTCATTTTGGCTCCAAATCGTCTAAGTCTTCTCAATTCACGTGGAAACTTCCATAAAACCTTCTTTCTAGCTCTTTTTGCTCCAAAGTGTCTTTTGCTAGTAAATCCTACATAAATGCTCAAAACATGCTACAAAGACTCCATAAAACCTTCTATATCATGGTAGAAAACCGGTAAAATCCATGATACATTAGTTTCTATTCACAGATGGCAACCATTTTTAATCGTCTCCTGTTGGATGCCGAGGCAAAGCAAACAACAATGAATAGGGAAATCAGGGATTTAAGATCCATGGTGAGGAATACTTCTCATGATTCTGAAATTGCTCTGAAGATGGCTGAGCAGGAATCCGAAAAGTCTGTCAAACTTGCTGGCGAAGTTAGACGTCTAGAACGCGAATTAGGAGCATCTCGTCAGTCTAAGTTATCCGGGTCTGCTCCTGGACCAAGCGGGAATAAAGCGAAAGGCAATGACATTGACAAAAAGACAATCGTTCGACTCGATGCCATTGGAGAATGTAAGGGTAAGTTCGAAAAGATTCGGAAATACATCAATGCAAGCCGACTTCATAATTCTATGACCGATTTGTTTCATCAGGTGAAAGGAAAGTGCGATTTGATTGACGTGCTCGAGAAGGAGAAAATTTTGATTCCTTCTATATTTAAAGAGGAATTCTCTTCTCAACTAAAGAATCTTGAGCACTGTTGATGGTGGGGTTCTACCCCTTATCGATAGTTTGACAATAATGGGAGTGCGGTCCCTGCCAACCTCTTCCCTGATAACTTATTAGGTTATAAGTCCCGACAACAGGAATTTTGACCCTCGGCCCAGATGACCGAGGGATACCTCGGTGAAGAATGATCGAATTTAGTGTCTGATGTATCATGGATTTTACCAGTTTTCTACCATGATATAGTAGGTTTTATGGAGTCTTTGTAGCATGTTTTGAGTATTTATGAAGGATCTACTAGCAAAAGACACGTTGGAGCAAAAAGAGCTAAAAAGAAGGTTTTATGGAAGTTTCCACGTGAATTGAGAAGACTTAGAAGATTTGGAGCCAAAATGAAGAAATGTTACTGCGAGCCCCGAGTCAACCGACTGGAAGAGCTACAGTCGACCGACTGTGACGGCGACTTAATTTAGAAGATTTTTTTTATCGGGTCTTTCGCGGAACCCTAGACCCTAAGACTCATTCACGACCTATATAAGCACCTCTTAAGCACTAGAAGAGGCACGACGCACCCCAAAAGAACTCAGAGCAATACAAATTTCTCTTTGCTTTTTGTTTCCATTGTTTTAGCTTTTTGATATTGCTCTTATCATTGTTTTAGACTCTGAAGAAGGTTAGAGAAGTGTTCTTTCTCATTTGAGTTTCGTGAACCTCTGATCTTCTCTTGTCTGATTCGTTTCATATGCACTTCATTCATAAAAAGATGATTTGTTTTAATAAAACCATGTCTGAGTAGTTTATTCATTAGATCTAGGGTTTTCAAAGGGTTTACAAAGGATCATTCTAAACGGTTTAGATTTGTGGAATAAGCCACGTGATTCTTCACTATAAACAGTATTTCATATTTAGAGGTGACGTAATTAACCACTTTTAGATCATCAAGGTCGATCTTTCTACCGGAGACGGAGATAGAGACGCCAGAAGAGTCTGTAGTGAGCAAGGTGCGTTCTAAATCAAACGAGAGTTTGTTTAGACACCTTGTGAACAGATCTAACTTGTTCGAATTAAAGCTTATTTACTTCCAGCGACAATCCAAAGAGATTTGAGATTTAGGGATTTAAATAAAGGCTATTTTCTAGTACACCAATATGATCTAGTATTTTAAAGTGTTTAGAGTTCAAGAAGTCACCAATAAACCGTGATCCTGAGTTTTCCCAACTGATTTCCCTTAGATCTAATGTTTCTTTTAAAAGTTTGCAACACATCACAAGTCATTAGCATATTAGAATTGTCATAGTTCGGTTACATTTGCATCTGAATCCAAACTAGCCATAGCTCTCTGTGGGATTGGTAACCTAAATACTACAACTGTACACTGTGCACTTGCAGTTAATTTTGGGTGAATAACTTCACGCATCAGTGTCCGAAGCGGGGGTATAAACAACATCGTCCTAGGCCGAAGTCTAAAGCTCGGACAGTATAAGATCAAATCTTATCACAAATTCCCTAGTCTTGGAAAAATGAAAATATTCTATTTTTCCGAGGTTAGCCCATGGGCTTACTAGACCGACTATTAAAGATATATAAATACATACCCCCCCCCCCACTAATAATATTCATTTAGAATCGGGGAGAAGAAGAACTAGATCACCTAGGTTTTACTTCTCTTTGATAAAGTCAACTCTGCATTCCGAGCTAATAAGCATTTTAACCAAAATCATTAATAAAACATCCTTTTTCGGAGGTTTCTTCTTGTTTTGTTACTTTATACTTTTCCAAAAATGAACCCCTCTAATTATAAATAATTAGAAGTTGAACCCAGTATCAACAAGCATCGACTGAAAGAATTTCTCGTTTTTCCCCTTAACCCCTCTGACATGACAGTCCCGCCTTTATTCCAAGGAGATCTCGGACTCCATCCTCGGTCGGATGACGCGAAGATGAAATTACCTCCAGAAGTGTGTAATCCTTACGGATCTTTTCTTACTTTGTAGTTTTTTCTTTTGTTGTTGTTTTTTTTTTCTTTTTCTTATCTTCTCTATATGAACTTATTTGGAAGTTTCTAATGATTTTATTGAAGTTGGATGACCTTTTGGCACAAATATTACTTCATCACATTAAAGCTTTTGTCATTTACGTAAAAATTGATTTAATGAGAAATGATCGACCTTTATCTGTTATGCCGGATTCTACTTTAGCAAATTTCGGCATTTGAAGTGGTTTTAAATGTGCGGGAATGACCCGACTTTGCCTTGTGATTTCTCAGCTCTAATTTATCAAGCTCCAAAATCTCCAGCTGCATTTGGTAAAGAATGTGTAAAGGGATAAACTCTGTTATCGAGTACGTGATCAAGGCACCGATTTTTTTTTTTGTTACAGCTGGACTCCGAAGAGTTGCATACGTAGCCGAAAGGGATCAAGCCATCCATAGTTCGAACCTTACTAGGTTTTTTTTTTTTTTTCTTTTTCTTTTTTTTTGCCGATCCTACGGCCTGTCCGTGCAATGATACATTTTTAGATGGTATGAATTCCAAGTCCGAGGTATATCCTTGCCTTCCATAGTCTTCAAACGATAAACTCCGGGTTTGAATTTCTTTACGATTAAGTAGGGGCCTTCCCACTAAGCCCCAAGCTTTACAGCTCTGAGTTCTTTTGTATTTTCAAACACCATTCGTAAAACTAAATTTCCTTCATCTAAAGGGCGATCTCAGACTTTCTTGTTATAATATCGAGAAGCAATTTGTTGATAATTTGGAATACGAAGTAAAGCGTGATCCCGAAGTTCCTGAGTTTCATCATTCCGTTTCTTCAACTTTGCATTGTTAATCTCGGTATCATGTATCATCAGGGTCCTCCGCAAGCTCAGAACCCTTACTTCCGCGGGAGACATCGCCTCCATCCCATAAGAAAGTGAGAAAGGAGTTTGTCCAAACGCACTTCGAAGAATTGTTCTGTGTGACCATAACACTCCATCTAATTCATCTGACCATCTCCCCTTTTTTCCGAGAAGTCTTTTCTTTATTCCAGCTACAATCGTTTTATTCGTAGCTTCGGCTTGTCTGTTTCCTTGTGGATACCTCAAAGTCGACTTGTATAAACGAATTTTCCATATTTCGCAAAAGGCTTCAAAATTGTTTGAAATGAATTGCGAGCCGTTATCTGTTACTATCTCGTAATGAATTCCGTGCCGACAAACTATGGTTTTCCAGACGAAACTTTCAACTTCACTACTTTGGATTTTCGGATAAGCTGCTGCCTCAATTCACTTAGTAAAATAATCCGTCAGGATTAATAGAAACCGCTTCCCACTAGTTGACTTTGAAAAAGGTCGTACGACGTCCATCGCCCAACGCATGAACGGGTAAGGCGGCACTGCGGCCATAAGTAATTCCGTTGGTGCGTGAATTTCTGGAGCATGTCTATGGCATTTTTCACAACGTGCCGTGAACTTATCACAATCCGCCATCATAGTAGACCAATAATAACCCAATCTCCGAAGTTTTACTGCTAACATCCTTCCTCCTGAATGATTTCCCCCTTCTCCAAAGTGGATAGAGGTCATTACTTTGTTTGCTTCTTCCCTTCCGATACAATGAAGCATCAGTCCTCCGGCTGATCTTTTAAATAAAACGTCTTCATTATTAAATATTGAGCAGCTAAAGTTTTAAGCCGACGTGCCGCCCACTTATCAGATGGAACCTCACCATTTTTAATGTAGCGAACAATGGGAGTTCTCCAATCCTCTTCATCCTCTCCAAGAGGTTCCGATCGAGCTTCTTCTTCATCCACATTTTTAATTACAAGAGAATGTTGTTTGTGACCGCCGATACTCGGATAGTTGATTGTTTCAACTGGAATCATCCTTTGCAGTTGAGGATCCGACGCCGTTGCCAGAGCGGCCAAGGAATCTGCTATCGTATTTTCCCTTCGCGGAATCCATATTAGATCGAACTCTTTGAAATGCTCTGTCAGGTGTCATACTAGCCTTACATAGGCTCCCATCCGATCATTTTTTTGCTTCGAATCCGCCGCTAAACTGATTTTCCACTAATTGAGAATCACAACAAGCTCGGAGGTCCTGAAATCCCAACTGATTTGCGAGACGTAGACCCGCGATTAGGGCTTCATTATTAGATGCTTTCAATGCCAACCAGAAACTTTGCTCCAAAACTTCCCCAGTTGGGGACTTTAGCCAAATTCCGATTCCGGGACCAGTTTTGGATGAATAACCATCCACAAATAGAGTACACCGTTCGTTCTGCGGAGCTATTGTTAAGACCTCTGGGGGTAGCTCGGACAAAAAATCAGCTAACACCAAGGATTTTATTGTTGACTTGCTTCGGTATTCGATGTCATACTCACTAAATTTGATAGCCCATTTCGTCCCTCATCCTGACTGACCTAGACTATGTAGTATTGTTCGGAGGGGCTGGCTTGTCATCACAGCTATTGGATACGACTGAAAAGAAGGTCGGAGTTTCCGAGCCGCAATCACTACGGCGAATGCTTACTTTTCTAGCGATGGATATCTGGTTTCCGCGTCGAGCAATGACTTGCTTATATAAAAGCCAAGTTTATGTTATCCCCTCTCTTCTATGACCAACACCTCACTTACTGCTGATTCGGACACGAAAACATAAAGGAAAAGGGTTTTTCCATCTTCCGGCTTGTTCAAGATCGGAGGAGTTGACAAGTATTTTTTCAGCTCCTGAAATGCTTCCTCGCACTCATTACTCCATTCAAACTGTTTATTTCCTTTTAGCAGATTGTAGAAAGGTAAACATCTATCGGTTGGCCGTGAAATAAATCGGTTCAAGGCCACAATTCGTACAGTGAGTCTTTGTACTTCCTTTGAGTTCTTCGGGGACGAGAGATTATTTATTGCATTGATTTGTCTTGGATTGGCCTCTATTCCTCGTTTTGTTACTATATATCCGAGAAATTCTCCAGGACTAACCGCAAAAGTACATTTATCTAGATTCAATTTCATACTGAAACGGTTTAAGATGTCGAAAGAATATTGTAGATGAGCGACATGGTCGGAAGCTACTTGAGATTTTACTAACATATCGTCGATGTAAACTTCCATCATATTTCCGAGCTTCTCTGCGAACATCCAGTTAACCAATCTCTGATACGTTGCCCCAGCATTCTTCAAACCGAAAGGCATTACGCGGTAACAATAGGTTCCCCTATCTGTTATAAAAGTGGTTTTTTCTCTATCGTTTGGATGGATCATATTTTGATTGTATCCAGAAAGAAGTTCGTTTCCGACGGTTGCTTCCACCAATCTCTCTATCCTCGGGAGATGAAAGCAATCATTGGGGCACGCTTTATTTAAATCCGTGAAGTCCACGTAAATTATCCATTTTCAGTTTTTCTTCTTTACTACTACAGGATTGGTTAACCACTCCGGATATTGAACCTCGATTATTGATCATTTTGCTAATAGTCGATCAATTTCTTCATTAACAGCCGTTGCTCTCTCGGGTCCTAATTTCCTCTTCTTCTGCTTGATTGGTTTGTGGGTCGGATCTACGTTCAGACGATGTGATATTACTGTAGGATCGATTCCTACCATGTTCTCCGATGACCAGGCGAAAGCTCCCTTGTTCTTCTTTAATAGGCCGACCAGCTTATTTCACATTTTTTCTTTTAAACCTACTCCTATAGTTACGCATCGTTCCAGACGTCCCTCGTCAACACAGATTTTCTCATATAGATCCTTTTTGAAGATGTTTGGATCCAGCTCTCCAACTACTGACAACCTCGGATTCTCGTTACCTGGAACTTCTGGTTCCGAGATTAATGAGATGACACGCGGTTTTATTTCTGTAGGCATGGAACAAATTCTACCATTCGCTGATTCCCTTTAACCGAACAAAATTCATGCGGAGTCGGAAACTTGAGACATTGATGATAGGTTGACGGGATCACCTCCATCATTGTTAACCATGGTACCCCGATAATTGCATCGAATACAAAGGATCCCGATATTACGTGAAAAACGGTATCTATAGTAACTACTCCAACAGACATTGGGTAGACTCCGGTTCCTATCACTATTTCTCTTTTCCCCGGAAGTGAGGTTTCTGATTTTGTTCTTACTTCCATATTATGTGAAACCATATTCTGTGAAACCACATTCATCTGACCCATTTTTTCTAAACTTAGCAAAATTACCGTGCTTCCTGTGTCTATTAGTACAATTTTCCATGATGTTTCCTGCTAGATAAATGTGGATCACTAGGAGATCGTTGTGGGCGATCGTAACCCCGTCAAGGTCTGCATTTGTAAAAGCCGCTGAATGATGATACGTCGGAGCCGGGCTAATTTTTCGAGTCATCGGTATCTTCCGAATGCTTCTTTATGGTTCCTTTGGAATCCGAACTATCTAGGATCGTGCCGACGTATTTCTCCATCTCATTTGATTTCCCCGAGGTTTCTTTTTACTTCTTCCTAAAGGAAAACCCCTACATGGCGCGCCAAATGTTGAGACTGGGTTCAACTTCTAATTATTTATAATTAGAGCGGTTCATTTTTGGAGAAATTTTAAGTAAAAGAAAAAAAAGGAATCCTCGGAAAAATAGGTTTATTGATTATTGTGGTTTACAAGATTGTTAACTCGAAATGCCGAATTAACTTTTATCAAAGAGAAATATCAAACCTAGGTTGCCTACTAATTCTTCTCCCCGATTCTGAATGATTCCATTTAGTGAAGGGGAGGTGTGTATTTATATATCCTAGTAGTCGGTTATCTAAGCCCATGGGCTAATCTCGGAAAAATGAAAATATTCCATTTTTCCAAGATCAGGGAATCTGTGATAAGATTCGATCTTATTATGTCCGAGCTTAGACTTCGGCTTGGGACGAAGTAGTTTACACCCCGCTTCGGAACTAAAATCCGATCATTCTTCACCAAGGTATCCCTCGGTCATCTGGGCCGAGGGTTCTAATCATGTTGAAGGGACTTATGACCTGATAAATTATCAGGGAAAAGTCGGCAGGAGCCGAACCTCAATTATCGTCAAATTATTGATAAGGGGTGGTAACCCCACCATCAACATCCATCATTCCTTCAATTCAGGGTTACAATTTGTTGTTTGATTGCAACTCATTGGTTGTCTGGTTTGCGCTGCTACTTTTTGCGAACTTCTCTATGACCTTAAGGGCTTCAGTATGTTTTTGGCCACGAAAATTACCTCCACTTTCTGAGTCATATGTGCACTTGTGCTCCCATTGTAGTCCTCTGAAAAAGGTACTTACAATTTGTGACATGGTGAATCCATGGTAGGGGCACTCCTTGAGGTATTGGATGTATCTCTTCCAAGTGTCATTGAATGTTTCTCCTGCCTTCTGCGAAAATGTGGAGATTTGCTTCATTATTTCATCTGACTTGGTTTCGTCAAAGAATTTATTGATGAATTATTTCCTTCCTTCGCTCCAATCCTTCAATGATCTAGTTTTGAGTTGATTGAACCAACTTAGCGCCTTGTGTGCAACTGAGTGGGGGAATAACTTGCAACAAACCATTCTTTAGATACTCCTTCTGCATTCATGCTTCCAACGAGATCTTCAAGTGCCTCGATATTGTCCATCGGGTTTTCGCTTTTCAAGCCTTTGAACTGCCTATCCCGCACAAAATAGATTGTGTTGTTCTTCAACTCATAGCCCTTATTTCCAAAATTTTGCAGCACAATAGGTGAATTGTTTGAGAAGTACTCATCGGGGTTAAGCTCATCTTCGAGATTCTTGATTGGATATTCGTTGTCTTCATTTCAGTTTCTTTCGCTATCCAAATGATGTCCTTTATCATCGATCTTTTCTCCCTTAGGATTCCATTTTATGCCAGAAAAACTTGATGTGTGAAGTAATTCATCTAAAACCTATTGCAAGTGCACATTGTACAGATGTAGTATTTAGGTTATCGATCCCACAGAGAGCTAAGGCTGATATATGATCTTAAGAAATCTCAGTTTTAAATCATTTGAAAGAAGAGAGTTTGAAAATTATCGGGTTGTGTTCAATATTGGGAAGGTATTAGATCTTAGAGAGTTTCAATAGGCAACTATGTATTATGAAATTAAGCACTCAGTCAAACTTATATCTCTTACTTCTAGAACTCTAGGCCCTTTGATTTACTTTACCCTAAGGGTGTATCTTGGGATTCAGGCATCCTTTGAGTTTAATTTCAATTACCAATGAAATTTAACTTACGTGCATGTATGTAATTCATCTTCTGGTTTTTCGGTTAAGTGGGTCAAAGGTCGTCTGACTTATTGGCCTCTGTTTCTATCTCTGCACATCATTTGCTAATTTTGCTTCAAATCTCTTCACTTTAACTTTTTTTGCTCCAAAACATTTTTTCTTGGTAGACTTGTATAAATACCTAAATTATACTAGAAATACTCTATAAAATCACATGTATCATGGTATAAAACCGGTAAAATCTACAATACGTCACTCTTTCTGCATTTTTGTCTCCTGCCCAACTATGACATCGGTGTCTTGGCAATCCGGTAAAAGCAATTTTTTCTTATCTTGCTTATTTGGGTTTTATTAGTCTTAAAATAACCGAGATGGCGTCTTTGTGTAATGCGTATTAAATAAGTAAACATGTTTCTTTGCCTTTTTATTCTTCTTCAACTTTTGTTACCAAACCGTTTGAGATAATCCATTCTGATATTTGGACCTTTCCTTTACCTAGTATTAGTAGTTTGAAGTACTATGCTATTTTTCTTGATAATATTTCAAAATTTGTATGGGCATATCCACTTCGTCGCAAGAGTAATTTTTTAGGTCACTACATGCACTTTACTGACTATGTTTGCACACATCTTGGCACCGAAATTGCTGCTCTCCAATGTGATAATGGAGGAGAAAATTCTAGTCTATCAATTCCAAGATTATTGGCTTCTTGTGGTATGGTTCAGCGCTTCTCTTGTCCCTACACCTATCAACAAAACGCGAAAGCCGAACGCATGATCAAAAAAATCGACAATATGATACTGTCTCCCCTTCATCAAACGTTTCTGCCTATCTCCTATTGGGCCGAAGCTCTTTCTACCGCCTCTCATCTTCTCAACATTCTACCATCCATCGCTATTGTTAATGCCATACCTTACTCGCTTCTTTACCAAATACCGTTCAACTATCATCATCTTCTCGTCTTCGGGTCACTTTGTTATTCAAATATATTACCTACATCAGCTCACAAGCTTGCTCCTCTGTTTTTTGCGTGTGTACTTCTCGGGTATCCAACGGATTACCAGGGCTACTGATGCCTCGACCTCCCCTACTAATCGCATTGTCTTGTCCTGCTATATGGTCTTTGACGAAACTATGTTTCCCTTTGCTACTCGGACATCTTAATGGTGGGGTTCTACCCCTTATCGATAGTTTGGCAATCATCGGAGTTCGGTCCCTGCCGAGCTCTTCCCCGATAACTTATTAGGTTATAAGTCCCGACAACAGGAATGTTAACCCTCGGCCCAGATGACCGAGGGATACCTCGGTAAAGAATGATCGAATTTAGTGTCCGAAGCAAGGTATAAACAACATCGTCCTAGGCCGAAGTCTAAAGCTCGGACAGTATAAGATCAAATCTTATCACAGGTTCCCTAGTCTTGGAAAAATGGAAATATTCCATTTTTCCGAGATTATCCCATGGGCTTAACAAGACCGACTATTAAGGATATATAAATACATACCCCCCCCTCACTAATAATATTCATTCAGGATCGGGGAGAAGACAAACTAGATTGCCTAGGTTTTACTTCTCTTTGATAAAGTCAGCTCGGCATCCCGAGTTGACATCTTTGTAACTCAGATTATTAATAATACATCTTTTTTTCCAAGGTTTCCTCATGTTTTCTTACTTACACTTTTCCAAAATTGAACCCCTCTAATTATAAAAAATTAGAATTTGAACAAAGTATCAACATTTGGGGCGCCATGTAGGGGGGTACTTCTATTTAATAAAACAAAGAGACCTCAAGAATGGAAAAATATATTGGCGTAATTCTCGATAGTTCGAGTTCCAAAGGAACTATAAAGAAGCGTATCTGAGAAATACCAAAGACTCGATCTATAAGCCCGGCCCCAACATATCATTCCTCGGCAGCCTTCACAGATGCAGATCTCGAGGGAATTATAATCCCCCACAACGATCCTTTAGTCATCCGTGTCTTCTTGGCCGGAAATCTTATGGAAAAGGTGCTCATATATACTTGGAGTACAGTAAACTTATTAAGTTTAGAAACTATGAATCGGATGAACGTAGTACCTAAAGACATGGAGGTAAAAACAGAACCCATAACTTCCATCCCCGGGAAAAAAGAAGTAGCGGTAGGAACCGCGGTCTATCCAGTATCAGTCGGAGTAGTCACCATGGACACTGTCTTTCATGTGGTATCAGGGCCCCTCATATTCGACACAACCATGGAAGTACCATGGCTAACAATGATGGAGGCAATCCCTTCAACCTACCATCAGTGCCTCAAATTTCCAACCCCACACGGTATTTGTTCAATCAAAGGAGACCAACGAATAGCCAGAACTTGCTCCATGCCCCCGAAGAAGCAGTCGCGGACAATCTCGCTAATCTCGGAACCAGAGGTCCCCTCCAACGAAAATCCGAGCTTATCAATAGTTGGAGAGTTAGATCCAAACATCTTCGAAAAAGATTCATACGAAAAATATACGTCGACGAGAAAAATCCAGAACGATGTTTGACAATCGGAGGGAATTTGGAAAAAGAGACAAGAGCGAAGTTAATGGACCTACTAAAGAAAAACAAAGGAACGTTCGCCTGGTCATTAGAGGACATGGTGGGGATCGGAAAGAGCAGCAGCTTTCAACGAAAAAATCGATCGGTTGCTAGTGAAAGGGTCAATAACCAAGGTTCAATATCCGGAGTGGCTAGCTAACCCTGTAGTAGTAAAGAAGAGAAACGGGAAATGGAGAATCTGCGTGGATTTTGCGGACCTAAACAAAACATGCAAAGATTGTTTCCCCCTCCCAAGCATAGAAAGACTGGTGGAAGCCACGGCAGGAAACAAACTCCTCTCCTTTATGGACGCTTTCTCAGGATACAACCAGATTATGATGCATCCGGCCGACAGAGAAAAAACCGCCTTTATCACAGACAGGGGAACCTACTATTATCGCGTAATGCCCTTTGGCCTGAAAAATGTAGGAGCAATGTATCAGAGGTTGGTCAATCGGATGTTTGCATAAAAGCTCGTAAATACGATGGAGGTTTATATTGATGATATGTTGGTAAAATCTCATGCGGCGTCCGAACATGTCACTCATCGGCCGTAAATGGCGTGCTGGTCCGAGAAGATAGAGGAGAGCAAAAACCGGTCTTCTACGTAAGCAAGTCGTTGCTCGATGCGGAGACGAGATATCCAACTTTAGAAAAATTAGCATTTGCCGTAGTGATAGCAGTTCGGAAACTCCGACCTTCTTTTCAGTCACATTCGATCACCATGATGACAAGCCACCCTCGGATCTGGCTGAAGTCTCCAACCGGAGAGGTTTTAGAGCAGAGTCTCCAACCGGAGAACACGATGGCAGACTCTTTGGCCGCTCTTGCAACAGCGTCAGATCCCCATTTGAAAAGAACAATTCCAGTCGAAACAATCGACCGTCCAAGTATCAGCAATAACAAACAGCATACTTTGACAATCGAAGACGCAGAAGAAGAAGAGGTTCAACCGGAAATCCTTGGGGAAGATAAAGAAGACTGGAGAACACTAATTGTTCTTTATATTAAAAATGGCGAGGTCCCATCGGACAAATGGGCAGCACGTCGGCTTAAAGCTATGGCCGCCCAATATTTAATAATGGATGATGTTCTTTTCAAAAGATCCGCCGGAGGATTGATGCTCCATTGCATTGGTAAAGATGAAGCAAACGAAGTAATGACCTCCACCCATTCTGGTGAAGGAGGAAATCACTCGGGAGGAAGACTTCTAGCTGTTAAACTTCGGAGACTGGGGTATTATTGGTCGACCATGATGGCAGATTGTGACAAATTTACGGCACGTTGTGAAAAGTGCCAAAGACATGCTCCCGAGATTCACGCACCAACAGAGTTACTCTTGGCCGAAGTACTTCCTTATCCTTTTATGTGATGGGCTATGAACATTGTAGGACCTTTTCTGAAGTCGACTAGCGGAAAACGTTTTCTCCTAGTCTTGACTGACTATTTCACAAAGTGGGTTGAAGAAGCAGCTTATCCGAAGATTCAAAGTGGAGAGGTTGAAAGTTTTGTCTGGAAGAATATAGTCTACCGTCATGGGATTCCTTACAAGTTAGTAACAGATAATGGTTCACAGTTCATCTCGAATAATTTTGAAGCTTTCTGCGAAAAGTGGAAAATCCGCTTAAACAAGTCAACTCCGAGGTACCCACAAGGAAATGGACAAGCTGAAGCTATGAATAAAACGATCATTGCCGGAATAAAGAAAAGACTTCTCGAGAAAAAAAGAAGATGGTCGGAAGAATTAGAAAGAGTACTATGGTCACACAGAACTATTCCTAGGAGTGCATCCGGACAGACCCCTTTTTCGCTTTCTCATGGAATGGAAGCAATGTCTCCCGCCGAAGTTAGGGTTCCAAGCCTTCGAAGAACCCTAATGATACATGACACCGAGATCAACAATGCAAAGTTAAAAGAACGGAATGAAAAAATACATGAACTTCGGGATTACGCTCTATTTCGTATTCAAAACTACCAACAAATCGATTCTCGGTATTATAACAAGAAAATCCGAGATCGCCCTCTCGATGAGGGAGATCTAGTTCTACGAATGGTGTTCGAGAACACGAAAGAACCCGGAGCTAGAAAGCTCGGAGCCAAATGGGAGGGTCCTTACTTAATAGAAACAAAAGTAAGACCTGGTGTTTATCGTTTGAAGACTATGGAAGGCGAGGATGTTCCTCGGGCTTGGAATTCATTCCATCTGAAGAGTTACCATTGCACCGACGAGCCGAAAAGAGGTAAATAAAAAAAAAAAACCCAACCTAGTAGGTTCGAACTACAGATGGCTTGATCCCTCTTGGGTACGTAGGCAACTCTTCGGAGTACAGTTATAACAATAACAAAAAAAAATCGGTGCCTTGATCACGTACTCGATAAAAGGGGTTATCCCTCAGCTAAAGGTTTCGGAGCCCGATAAAGTAGGGCCAAGGGATTCTAATGCAAAGTCGGGTCATTCCCGCATATTTAAAACCACATCAAGTACTGAATTTGATAAAGTAGAATTCGGTATGACAGATAATGGTCGAGCATTTCTCGTTAAATCAATTTCTAAAAAAAAAAAAAAATGAAACGAAATGATGAAGGCTAAAATGTGACAAAGTAGCATTTAAGTTGAAATCATTAATTTCTTATAAATTCATACAAAGACAAAAACAACAAAAATTTTACAAAGAAAGAAAAGTCACATAAGGATTATGAACTCCTAAGGATTATGAACTCCTGGAGGTAACTTCATCTTAGCATCATTCGACCGTTGATGACGACCGAAGTCCTGATGAAACAGAGGCGGAGCTTCTAGATCTGAGGGACTAAGATGGAAAGTGGGGAATTCGTTCAATCGGCGCTCAATGTTGTTCAATTGAGAAAAAAAATTCTTCTTTCACTATGGAAGGAATCGGGATCTTCTCCTTCTCGAACACCTTAATCGGATCGAATTTCTCCTTCACCTGATGAAATAACACTACAAGAAAATGTTGTAAAGATAGCATTAGAAGATGGCGTTTTTCACCTTTATGCTATCTTTGGTATGCCGGTTAGTTTAAGACAGCGTTTCTGTACATGCTTATGCTATGTTAGGTTTTTTGGATTATGAGCTTGGCTGCGGTTTGAAAGCAGCGTAGATAATATAGCAGTGGTTATGTTTAAACCGCTATGTTAAGTTTAGGCGGAAAAATATTTCATTTTGGTGGCTAAGTACTTGGGAAAAAAAGAAGCGGCTAACGAAATTTCATTCTCCCTCCCAAGCTTTCGAGTCTCCATCTCTCACAACCACAGTCCATTCTGTGAAAAATTATCTCACTCAGACATTCATACTCTCTCACTAAAACATTCTATCTCATCTTACTATCTATCGATCTCCTACGCTAACAGCTTTCGTTCTCGTTTCTCCGGGATTTAGTTCTAAGATCTACGGAGTTATCGACGTTTTCTTCTCTGCGGATTTTCTTGGGTAATCTATACTGCTATCGATTTAGGGTTTCAAAATGCTTAAGTATTACATCTGTTGACGAATTCGGTTTATTTTGCAGGGAAATTAAATGGACCTCAAGATCTATCTCATAACCTAAGGTATATGAAATTTAGGATTTTTTTTCAGTTAGGGGTTTCGATATTTCTATTTACTAATTATGGCTTTTTACATGTTTCACAGACATATTTGGGAGTTGAATTCAAGCTAAGGTATTTGTAATTTCTAGGTTTTTCCGTTTCAGTTTGAGGTTTCAAATTAGTGTTAGTGGATTTTGTTTTGTCTAAATGAAATCGATTTTGCTTACATTTGCATATTTTTGTTTACAAGATCTCTGTTATCTAGAGGTAATTGTTTCGTCCTCTATATTCTCTCGTATGTGTCTTTGGTGTTTAAGTCTACTTGAAACTGTCTGATTTAAGAAACATTTATCACAAATGTATGTATTCTTTTGAGCATCGAGCTGTGGTGGTGGTGTGACATGGACAAGTCTTGGGTTTGGCTTCTAAGGTATGGTTTTATTTGTTATTATTGGTATTTCTTTTACTTACTAATGATGTGTTTTGACTGTTGATTGAAATTAACTAATGGTTTCTAATTTATAGGACTAGCCTTGAGTATCACCAAGCAGCATCAGATTTTGTGTATGGGCCAGCTAAGAAGCTGGGTGATCCTCCAAACATGTTATGTCCATGTATGGATTGCCATAATCTCAGCCACCAACCACTAGCCACAATATTGGATCATCTGGTCATTAAAGGTATGGATCAGAAGTACAAGAGGTATAAATGTTGGAGTAAACATGGGGAGGAAAGGGATTTGAAGACAAGTGAAGAACCGTCATCTGAATTTGAAGCTTATGAGTTGTTTAGGTCTGCTTTCTTTGAAGGTGATGACAATTCAAAGTCCCGGAGGGACAATCCAGATCAGGAAGATGGTATTGAAGATGAAGAAGAGTTAGAGTTTAGGAAAAAGTTGGAAGATGCTAAAACTCCTCTCTACTCCACATGTCCTAAGTACACCAAAGTGTCTGCTATCATGGGGCTATACAAAATAAAAGTGAATAGCGGAATGTCAGAGAACTATTTTGATCACCTTCTGAAGATAGTTCACGACATGCTACCAGAATATAACGTTCTTCCAACATCAACAAATGCGGTGAAGAAATTCTTGAAGGTATTTGGTTTTGGCTATGAGAACATTCATGCATGCAAGAATGATTGCATTCTCTATCGGAAGCAGTATGAGGATCTGACAAGCTGCCCTAGATGTAATGCTTCAAGATGGGAAGTGGATAAACACACAAGAGAGGAAAAGAAGGGGATTCCAGCTAAGGTTCTGTGATATTTCCCGATAAAGGACAGATTCAGGAGGATCTATAGATCAAGAAGGATGACTGAGGATCTGCGTTGGCATTTCAGTAATGGTTCACAAGATGGAACGATGCGGCACCTTGTGGACTCAGTAACATGGAGTCAGGTTAATGATAAGTGGCCACAGTTTGCATCTGAACCAAGAAATCTTCGTCTTGGTTTGTGTACAGATGGGATGAACCCATTCTCGATCCAGAGCACAAAGCATAGTACATGGCCAGTGTTGTTAGTGAACTACAACATGGCACCTACATTGTGTATGAAGGCAGAGAATGTAATGCTAACTATGTTGATACCTGGACCAAGTGCACCGAGTAACAACATCGATGTGTATCTTCAACCATTGATATAGGATCTACATGATTTATGGAATGAAGGTATTGAAGCTTTTGACTCATTCTCAAAGGAAACATTCAATCTCAGAGCTATATTGCTGTGGACAATCAGTGATTATCCTGGCTTGGGGACATTGGCAGGTTGTAAAGTGAAAGGTAAACAAGCATGTGTCGTTTGTGGCAAGGATACACCTTTTCAGTGGCTGAAGTTTAATAAAAAACATGTCTGCATGAGAAATAGGATAAGACTCAGACCTGGACATCCTTACCGACGAGACGGAGTTGGTTTGATAACACGATAGAAGAAGAGAGTGCACGAAGAATTCAGACAGGGGTTGAGATATATGAGCAGTTGAAAGACTTTAAGAATGATTTCGGTAGAATACTTAATAAGAAAGGAAAAAGAAAGAGACTTGGTTTCTGTGAGGATGATGAGCTTTCAGAAGAGGAAATTGATGAAGAGAGTGATCAATGGAGGTGAAAGAAGCGATCTATTTTCTTTGATCTACCTTACTGGAAGGTTAGAATTCTCCATATAATTAACTAAGTGATTTATTTATAAGTGAATTTTTTATATATTTCTAAGTGATTTATTTCTTTCTATGTCTTAGGACTTGCCTGTTCGTCACAACATCGATGTAATGCACGTAGAGAAGAACGTGTCTGATGCCATACTGTCTCTCCTCATGCAAAGTGCAAAATCAAAAGATGGCTTGAAGGCAAGACATGATTTGAAAGATATGGGGATTCGGCAAACCTTACATGTACAAGTATGTGGGAAGAGGAACTACTTACCACATGCTGCTTACTGGCTAAGCAAGATTGAGAAAAGGAAGTTATGTAAGAGATTGTCTGAGTTTAGAGGACCGGATGGCTATTGTGCGAATATCGCCAACTGTGTTTCTGTTGATCCTCCTACAGTTGGTGGCTTGAAGTCTCATGATCATCATGTCTTACTACAAAACTTGTTACCTGTGGCTCTGAGAGGAATGCTGCCAAATGGGCCTCGAATTGCAGTGAATAGACTATGCAACTTCTTCAATCGACTGTGTCAACGTGTGAATAATCCAGAAAAGCTTATGGAATTGGAGTCTGAGCTTGTCGAGACATTGTGTCAATTGGAAAGGTTCTTTCCTCCTTCCATCTTTGATATCATGTTCCACCTTCCTGTTCATCTAGCAAGGGAGACATGTTTGGGTGGGCTAGTCCACTTTAGATGGATGTATCCTTTCGAGAGGTACTGATTAGTGTTTCTTTAACTCCATATTTTGTAATTTGACTTATTGAAAGTTCACTTTGACTAATCAGGTTTATGTGTGAGATGTAGGTACATGAAGACACTCAAGTCATATGTTAAAAATGTTGCTAGGCCAGAAGCATGTATGGCAAAGGAAAACATGGCAGGGGAATGCATTGCCTTCTGTTTAGAGTTTCTTAAGACATATGTATCAGTTCTTGATAATGTTAATCGTAATGAAGTTCTTGAACCAGATGAAACCATCCTCGAAGGTCGTCCAATCAACAAGTCTAAGCCAGTTATACTCACAGAGAAAGAGCGGGAGATAGCGCATCGATATGTTCTGATGAACACAGAAATGTTTACTCCATACGTTGAGTAAGTCTCCATGCTCAGGAAACCATCCTTTAGACTTTCATACTTTGGAAATTAAACATTTGACATTGAATACAGGATGCACTTGGAAGAATTACAAGATACAGATGTGCGGTGCAGAAGAAATGAAACTCTTTTGTGGAAATTGCATGCTAAAAGGTTTACACATTGGGTTAAGGAGAAGGTATGTTATCAGCAACATATATATATCTTTCTTTGATATTGTAATTAATATTGGTTTTTGCTCTTTCTCTTTCTTTGACACTAGGTCAATCATGACTCAAAGGACCATTCTAAGATGCTAAATTGGTTAGCTGTTGGACCAAGAGATGAAGCTCAGACCTGTAAGGGATATATCGTGAATGGACATCGATTTCACACCGATGATTTAAAGAGGTAGACTCAGAACAGTGGAGTATCTTATGAAGCTTTCACCATGTGTTGTTCCAGCGCACGAGATACTAATCAAATGGCAGACATTGTTTCTTACTACGGAGTCATACAAGAGATAATTCTATTGGATTATCGCATGTTCCAGGTTCCACTCTTCAAGTATAAGTGGGCCAACAAAGGGCATGGTGTCAAGGAAGAAGATGGTTTTACGCTTGTCAACTTGCATATAAACCAGTCTGCATTTTGCCATGATCCTTATATTATGCCGACTCAAGCTAAACAAGTCTTTTATTCAAGAGAAGATGATTCATCACCTTGGTATGTAGTTATGAAGGCGCCACCAAGAGGCTATCATGAGTTTGAAACAGAAGAAGACATTGTTGCACCACCATCATATAGTCAGCAGTGTGAAGAATTAGAGAACCAAGTTTCTGATGATGATGGGAGTTTCTATGTTAGAGATGATTGCGAAGGGGTCTTCCTAATGGATTAGCAGAGTCAAGATTAGTAGAGTTTAGGATTAGTAAATATAGGATTTATCTTTTAGCATATTTTATTAAGATTTTTTTGTTTATGTACAGAGAGGCATGACTACCAAAGACATTACAGCCAACCCAAGCAGGCGTTAGCAAGGCATTGACGTAACTCCTGATCAAGTTAAAACATGCAGCAGAGTAAAGAAGACTGCTAAACATACTGTAGCTCAAGGAAGCTTGCGCCATCAACTTAAGGAAAAAGTCAGCCGCAAAAGGAATCGTGTGTCTTATGATCAAGTAAAGATAAGTAAGGAAGTGCACGAGAAAGAGCCTGGCAATGTCCACGATGAAGAGCCAGCGGATGTGAATGAGAAAGAGCCTGATAATGTGCATGATGTAGAGCCAGAGGAGGTGGATGATAAAGAACATGATGAACTTTATAAGGAAGAATCTGAAAAAGAAGAAGGACAAAACAATGTTGAGGAAGAAGAAAAACCAGAAGAAGACTCTGAAAAAGAAGAAGATGGAAACAATGTCGAGGAAGAAGATATAACAGAAGAAGCAACTGAAGAAGAACATGAAGCTGACAAAGAACCAGAAGCTGAAAACGATGAAGAATGTATTACAGGACAATCAAAGACCAAGAAGAGGAGAACTAGAGGACCAACCATGATGAATAAAGTGGCTAAACGCCATGAGGATAAGGTGGAAGTTGAATTTAACAGCTTAGGTGTTCCTGTGGGCAAAGGTTAAGTGACACTTTCTTCTTTTCTTGGACCTCTTGTACGAGAGTATGTACCAGTACTTGAAGACGATTGGAGGCATGTTGATCAGAAGATAAAGGAGGCAATGTGGGAGGAGGTTCAGGTACTTGTTATGCTACTTTGAACTTAAGTAAATGCTTTATTCCAGTTTTTTTGATAATTGTTTATATTATTTTAGGCGAGGTTCAATTTGACAGAAGATTGGGAAAAGATTTGTGTCATACAACACATGGATACCGTCTGGAGAAATTCTAAGTCTAGGCTCGTTAGGAAGTTGAAATCTACAAAGAGTAAGGAACAGCTACGAAACTTAAAACCAAGCAACATTCACAATACCTCAGCTTGGATAAAGTGGGTGACGAGTAGGACTAGCGAAGCTTTCCAGGTGTTTAATGTTTAAGTCTTCCCATTAATGTTTAAGTATCTGTTATATTAATACTTGGAATGATATTGTAGGAACGTAGTGACCAGTTCAGCGCTATGAGGAAGAAACAGATCCCACACACCACTAGTCGAAAATGAATGGTTCGCCTTGGTGATGAAATGGTACGTCTCTATGATGTTGTGTATTGGTGAGTTCTATGGAAACCGTGATTCCTCTAAATAACTTAATTTTTGGGCTACTTGTAGAAGAAAAAGGCATCTGACCCAAATAAGATTACTAGAAGTAAGATCTGGATAGTTGGACATACACATGCAGATGGCAGATCCGTGAAACCAGAGTTTCAAGAAACAATTGTAAAGAGTCACACACTCTTTTTTTTTTTGTTATACTTTGGAATCTATATTCATACACATACAAAATTTGATACCATGAACAAATCAAAACACTTGATAGTGAGATGAGCTCAAACTCCAATATTAGTGTTAAAGAAGATGCTGAGAGTAAAATTCTAGGTAAAGACAAGAGTGGAAGAGTCAGAGGAATAGGTAGAGGGATTACTGTTACCAAGCTAGCTTTTTTACAGGCTAGAGATGCACATGTGTAGAAGCTTGAAGCTAAACAAACAAAATTGGTGAACGAGATTGAAGATTTGAAACACTATGTTCGTGAATTAGCTAAAGGAAAAAGGGTAAATTATTATTGTATTGTCTTTATAATTTTCTCATTAATTAAGCCAAATAGTAATTGTTTGTTACATCTTAGAAACTTCATGATGATCGTTCACCATCTGACGCCACTGATACAAGCAAAGGACCTAGGTGTCAGCTACTTGATTGGTATTCTGAAGATGATGTTGTTGTCAATGAAGGAGACCTTTGCTCTGTTGAACCAACATACAAGATTGGCCATCTCCCACTTGGAACCTAATGCGGCAGCTATTGTTGTGAACTTCGTAGCAGATAAAGATGCTTTTGTATGGAGGCCTACACCAGCTATCACCTCACTTGGCCAAGCTATGGGAGCCAAAATTGCCTGACCATTCGATAAAATCATTATGGACAGTACAGACTCCCAAACGGTAAACAAGACTGATGGTTCCTCGGTAAAGTTCATATCATGTATATTGTTTATTAAATTGATTTATCAATAGAAAAGATTTTCTGGTTTGGTGACCTATGTATTCTATTTTTCCATGACTCCTTAGGCCACAAATGCAGAAAAAGATAGAATCCAGGTTATTGTTTGGAATTATGATGATGAAGTCATTGTTGAGGGATATTTGATTTCAACTAACCCAAAAGAGATGGTGAATAATATTACCTTGGGTCCGAATGCTGCAATGGTGAAAATTGACACCGTCATTAACAAAGAGGCTTACCTGTGGAGACCAAGTGAAGACATGAATCTGATGGGTGATGCACTGTTTGAGAACATAGCATGGCCGATTAGTAAGCTTCAATTGTGTAATATACAGCCACGGGAGGAAGTGTTTTCTAAAGGAGCAGCACCATCGGTTCCTAAAGGAGCAGCACCATCGGTTCATAAAAGATCACTACCATCGGTTCCTGAAAGAAAAGTTCCATCTAAAGAATCATCACCTAAGGTAAAACCTTACATATGCATTATCTCTCTTTTACATGATGTGTTGTATTGTCATGTGATTGTGATGATTTGTATGGATTTTCATTTGTAGAGTGTAACTAACAGCTCAAACACTAGTGGTTCATCTAAGAAGAAATGCTTCCTCTTAGACTGCTTTGGATCAGGGAAAAAACTTGCAGAAGGCCAAGTTTTATCAGACAATCCAAAAGACAAAGTTCATTTCGTTCCATTGGGTCCAAACGCCAGTAAAGTATGGATTGAGGTATGTAAGATTGATGATGCACGCTTATGGAGACCAACCTCAGAATTTCAGATTGTTGCTGATGCTTTAGGTTCTACAGTTGCTTGGCCAAATGAGAAGATTGTTTTTATGTGAACCACGTATTATCTTATATTGGATTATGTAATTGGGTAATAGAACTTGTTTGGCTACTAGAATCTTTTGTTTGTGGCTTGGTTGTGTGTAAGACTTAATGGTTTGGATACTAGAATCTTTTGTGTGTGGTTTGATTGTGTGTAAGACTTGATGGTATGGCTAATGACATTACGTATTCATGATGCTCATAATATCGCAAGCTAATTGATACAAATAAAATATTGATCCCAATAATTAATCAAAACCCTAGCCTATTTACAGAAACAATTACAAAATTCAAATGCTATATTAGAACTAATGATTAAATTCATGAATTTTGTGTATAAATTAAAAATAGCGATTAACATATGCTATTATAAGTTATACAATTGCAAAACAAATAAACACCATCTAAATAAATCTTAACATAGCATAAGGAAAAAACGCCATGTAAAGTCCCATACAAAAGAAAGCGGGAATAGATAGAGCGTTTCTGAAAACGCCATGCTATCCTATTATCGCGTTTTACAGATGCTTTATATGTGACTTTTTCTTGTAGTGTAAGTCAGTCAGAGAGTTACGAAGCCGGCTTGCGTCGACGTATTTCCGAATCTTTTCAAATTTACCCCTACATTCTCCGAGAGCATTTAGACGACCAAGCGTATGTTGATCAACGACATTACCTTTATTTCCGGTTGATCCGGAAGTCGACGGTTTTAGGTGACGAGCTTCTTCTAGTTCACGCTTCAGACGTCAACGAGCTCAGCGGATTTTTGTGCTTCTTCCGAAACCAGCCTACAAACAGCCTCGGAATCGAGAGAAGACTTCTCTACCATAAGTCTTAAACTCCTGTTTTCTCTCTTCAGCGCCGATTTTCTTAGCTCGGAATCCGACAGAAGACGGTTGAAATAAGCTTCCGTCTGTGAATAAGAAACGATGGTCAGATAAAATTTGGTAAAAAAAGAGATATAAGTAGTTTTAAGACCTTAAAGAACAAAGAAGCCGTAGTTTGGATTAATGAATCCTTTTCATCTTCGGAAAGAAGAGGAAGAGGGCCGGATCGACCTCCAAGTCTGTCGAAGAGCTTCGCGCATTCCCTCTGGTCTCCGAACAAAGGGACATTCTTTCCGTAGGGGAATCGGAAAGAATGATGCGAAGATGAAACTGAGGGACCCTGTTGTGCCGGATTCTTGTTGGTGGTCTCGGAAAGTGGCTTCGGGGGACCTGTAGGAGTAGAACTCGGAATGAGAGAGCTTGGAGTTTTAGTTTTGGGCGGAGGCATGGCTTCGCGGGTTTTATTTCTGTCATGGGAAGGGACATGAGGAATGATGGCGTTTCCTGTCGGAATGGCGAAGTCTGGAACTGTTGTGATCGGATTTTTCTCCGAAGATGTTGGTTTCGAATTTGTCTCGACTGCCGTTGGAGCAGTCGAGGTGTTACTCAGAAGAGTAGACGAATGTGGGAGAGCTACATGGTTGCTTGCCGAGACGTCCGATGGAATGAGGGACTTCTCAGGGGAGGATTCAGTTTTCCTCTTCTTTGATTTTGACCTTTTTCATAAGATCCCAAAGAAGGTCGTTTATTAATCGTCGCCTTTGGAGTATTCACCTCGGAAGGACTGTTGTTTTATTCGGTGTTTTCTCCTCTTCGATTTTCAATACCTCGGGTTGAGCTACAAATACCCGAGGTTTGTAAATCTTAAGGCTTTTTATAAAAGTTTTCGACATTTCTAGAGAGAGAAAGAGCAATTTTAAGTTTCTTAGAGAAAGTATGAGGAGACAATTAGGTTCTGAGGAAGGGTTATTTATAAGGATTAACCTGTTCGTTCCGCTTCCACATTCAATAATGCTTGTTCTCGAGATGACATGTTGCATAGAAATTGAAGGGTCCTATAATACCTAAGGATTTCGTGCCAAAACAGAATATGACCTTTCGTTATCCGGTGTTTTCCTGCTAAATTGAAGAACGAAGAATAAAATAGAACTAAGACAATTGAAGACGAATATCGATTGATACCGAACTTCATTTATTGAGAAGCTATTCAGAATGGAAATTCGCTAATGCTGCCCAAAGACATCCTCGGACGAACTGGGGGGGACTTACTATTGAAGGTGGGGTTCTACCCCTTATCGATAGTTTGGCAATAATTGGAGTTCGGTCTCTGTCGAGCTCTTCCCTGATAACTTGTTAGGTTATAAGTCCCGAGAACAGGAATGTTAACCCTCGGCCCAGATGACCGAGGGATACCTCGGTGAAGAATGATCGAGTTTAGTGTCCGAAGCGGGGTATAAAAAAAATCGTCCTAGGCCGAAGTCTAAAACTCGGATAGTATAAGATCAAATCTTATCACAGATTCGCTAGTCTTGGAAAAATGGAAATATTCCATTTTTCCGAGATTAGCCCATGGGCTTAACAAGACCGACTATTAAGGATATATAAATACATACCCCCCTCACTAATAATATTCATTCAGGATCAGGGAGAAGACGAACTAGATCGCCTAGGTTTTACTTCTCTTTGATAAAGTCAGCTCCACATCCCGAGTTGACATCTTTGTAACTCAGGTTATTAATAATACATCCTTTTTTCCGAGGTTTCCTCTTGTTTTCTTACTTACACTTTTCCACAAACGAACCCCTCTAATTATAAACAATTAGAAGTTGAACTCATTATCAACATCCTACGACACCACGTCTCACCCTTCTCGATTATGACGCTCCTCTGGTGCCACCATATCCGTCTCCATCTCCATTGTTGATATTGGGTTTAACTTTTAATTATTTATAATTAGAGGGGTTCATTTTTTGGAATAAGTTAAGTAAATAAGAAAGACAAAAGATTCCTCGGAAAAGAAGTATTATTATTTATATTGGTTACAAGGGTGTTAACTCGGAATGCCAAGTGAACTTTATCAAAGAGAAGTGTTAAACTTAGGTTTTCTAGTAATTCTTCTCCCCGATTCGGAATATCGATTTTAGTGAAGGGGGTATGTTTTTATATGCCTCAGTAGTCGGTTATCTAAACCCATGGGCTAATCTCTTAAATATGGAAATATTCCATTTTTCTGAAATCAGGGAATCTATTATAAGATTTGATCTTATTTTGTCCGAACTTAGACTTCGGCTTTGGACGAAGTAGTGTATACCCCCACTTCGGACACTAAAATCCAACCATTCTTTATCGAGGTATCCCTCGGTGATCTGGGCCGATAGCTCTAATCCTATTAAAAGGACTTATGACCTAATTCGTAATTAGGGAAAGATCGGTAGGGACTAAACTTAATTATTGTCAAGCTATTGATCAGGGGTGCTAAACCCACAATCAGCAGTAAGCCCCCCCCCAAGTTCGTCCAAGGATAAACTTAGGGAAGAGTCGGCGAATTTGAAGTAACATAGCTTGTTGATAAGTGAAGTGCGGTTGTTGACGATCTTGATCTTCGGAAATCTTGAATATTTCCTCTTTCTTTGTTGCATCGATTCAATTTTGAGGGAATAATGTGGAAGAACGAAAGATCCCTTCTGACTTTTGTGCTCAAATCTCGGATTCTTCAAACCCTTTAAACTTCTTCATCACGTGTCACTTCTTTAAAAGGGGCGCATTAATGGGGAAGAAGAAACGACGCCTCCTCTTTGTTGATGCGGCGGTTGATTAAAACCTCATGACGTAAAAAAAAGAAGCGTCTACCGTTGTCGACGATCTTATATAAACCCCTTTTATCCTTCATATTCTTAATAATCACTCTTTCGCTCTCCGAGGTAATCTTCAATCTTCCTTATGTTTCGTTCTGAATAGTTATCATTTATTTCTTTAGGAATGGCTGAAAGAAACAGTTCTGAGAGTTCCGATTCCGAAAATGAGATTTCGCGGCCAAACATACTAGATATCGAACACTCCTTTTTCAAAAACTAGGATTGCGAGGATTAGAGAAAGAGCTCAACAACCCAACGAGATCGAAATTCTAGTTCCAAGACCTGATTAGAGACCCTGGACCCCTCCGTCAGGTTACATGTGTCTTTACGAAAAATTTACACAGAATCTCATCTTTGGTTCCCTACTCCGCAGTTAATGGTTAGTTATTGTGCTCGCCGAGAATGACGATGTCTCAACTGACGCCGAACTCAGTCAAGAATAATAACGGACTTTTAATTCTTGCCGCAAGATGTAATATTTATATGAACTCCTAGAAATTGGAAGAACTAACGAGTTTCAATGCTGCCGAAGACCAGAAAGAAACTTTTAAAATAGATATGAAACCCAAAAGGCGGATAGTTACTGGATTTCGTCTGACCGCCAAACTCTAGTTCTGAAGCTATTTTTATGTTCGAATTAACCAAGCTTTGATTTATAACCCTTCTGCTCTGATTTACTGAAGCTGGAAGACCGTAATTGGTAGAAAACTAGGTCTCTTCTTTCTTTCTTCATCCGCGTTCTAATAATGTTTTCTTCTTTTTCTTTTTTAGTTAAACCGAGCAGCTTCAAAGCTCTCCCCCCAAATTTCTCCGAAGAATTTGAAAAGCTCAAAAAGGAAGGGAAACTTCGGTGGGGAGACATTAATCCTAGCCATATCCGTAGAATGGTCGACTGGATAGGTCTGTTTTCCTAATCTTCTTAAACTATAGTCCAAACCGATCCTAACTTTATAATTTATTGAGGAAGAGAAGGCTGGGAATAAAGCGATCCATCTCCCATAAAGAAGAGATCTAATCTTGAAGAAGCTTCTGGTAGTGTCTAAACTTTACCTCCGAAGAAAAATCAAAAATTCCGAAGCTACCAAGAATAAGGGAATTGTTCTTGCGGACTGTTCGAATCCTGTGAAGGAACATCATGCATTCCAATTTGAATTTGATGGTGCAGATTTTCTTTGTAAAAACAAGGAAAAATGCTCCAAACTTGTTCAAAAAGTGAGTGGTTATGATAGCCGTTTGCTAACTTGCCATGAATCGGAGACTCTAGAGGCCCTCTCGTGTTCTACGTTTAGGGTAAGCAATCAGTCTAGAGCTTTTCGTTTTACTATCATTTTTATACTGAGCTTGTTTTTTCTATTATATTCCTTTGTCTGTAGGGTTCATCGGTCAAACGTTCCTGTGATACGAGAAAAGACATGTCGAATCTAATATGAAGATAGCTACTCTTTTGTCGAAGAACAAAGACTTGGAATGAAGATCTATCAAAGTCGAGAAAGCCCTCGCTGAAGCGCAAGAAAAAATTGAAAACCAGAATAAGAACTTGGCTAATCTGAAGGCGAATTTTGCGGAAGAAGAGTCGAGAACTTCTGGTCTTTTCGAAGAAAATTCTCGGCTTATTATTGAATTGGCTAAAGCTAAACGTCAAATCCTTGATCTATCGGAAGAGAGAGACCTCGGTCGGGCTATTCTGGACTCCAAATGTGCTGAGCATTTCCAAAAAGGGAAGTCGGATGGGCGAGGTGCAATTCTCAATCTTTGTCAAAACAAGTTGGACAAAGTTCAAAAATCCCTCGATAAGTATTCCGAAGCGTTTGACAAAGCTAACGAATATGGACAAGCTGCTGCTGTTGCCGAAAACCTTTGTTCTTTTCTTGAAAAAGGAAATGCTATCTCAGAAGCATACGTTGTTGAAGCCGGGAGAAAACGTGACCAGTTGCTCACACTTGCAAGCGCTGTTTCCGTTCCAGAGTTTAAAGATAAAGACTTTGATCTCCGAGTTGATAATATTTTATGAAAGTCTCCGAATTGATGTTTAGATAATCTTAGTACTCTTCTAATAATAATTTTAATAATATGATTCTTATTCGAACCGAGTCCAGCTTTACTTTTTTTTTTTTTATCTCATAATTTTTACTCGAAACTTCAAAGTTTAAACTTCGAAATCCGGAAAGAGCAAAATAAATAAGGCGCGCTTTCCTTATTCATTTGCTTAAAGAGAAGTTTAACAAACGAGTCCTACTTTATCAGACTAATTACTGAACTTTTGCATTCGTTAACGAATGTGTAAGGAAAATTTCTCAATTTCGTACCTTTTAATCTATCGGCCTTACTTTATCGGGCTCTGAGATTCTCTTAGCAATTTTAATTTTTTATTAGGACGAACTGTCCTAATTTTTGTCGAGAACTTGATCAAGGTTCTGACGTATTGAATTGTGTGAATTTCGGTTAAATATAGTTGAGTTGTATAAACTTCTTGACTATATAATCAAATTTTATTATGGTATTGTAGCTGAACCTCGTGAAAGGCTGCCTACGTACCCTTGGAATGGATCAAGCCACACATAGTTCCGACGTTTGGATAATTGTTGCCTATCTCGGGAATCCAAGATATCAACTTCTTTTTTTTACCTCGGAGGAGAAACTAAGTTCTTCCCTTTCGACCTTTCTTCATTGACCTCCCTAAGTATTCTTCTCTTTCGAAAAGTTTCGCCAAGATTTCAGCAGATGTCGGTGTATGCTTGTTCCCAGGATCTACAACGAGACAGCTTGATCCGAAGTCTTCGCTTCATTTTGAGTTCCTCGGCGGAGCTTATTTTCCGTTAAAAAGCATTTTCGTGCCATCTTTTGATCACCTCGAATAGTAAAGTATCCTTTTGGAGTCGGGAAGTTTAAGCATTAATGATAAATAGATGGGACTGCCTCCATAGAATACAACCACGGAGTCCCAACGATTGCGTTGTAAATGGTAGCTCTCTCCACTACGTCGAACTTTACGATATTCGTCACTTCTCCGATCGACACTGGAATCTTAATAGTACCGACGGTTGAAATAGTATCTCCTCCAAAAATAGTTGAATGCTTTACCCGAGCTTTTATCTTTTGGTCCTTGATCTTCTGAAAGGTGTTCAAAGATATTACCTCTACCAAACTCCCTATGTCAACTAGAATTCTTTGAACATCAAAGTCACCAATCTGTAGTTCAATCACAAGTGGATCATTATGGGGAGTATCAATTCCTTTTAGATCTTCGGTAGTGAATATCAAATCTTTTTGGAGAGTAGTACTTCGAGGGATCTGATCAGCGGACAACTTAAAAATGCTCTGTTGAATCAATTAAAAAGAATCCTCACAATTTGCAAGTCAACCCATTATCATATTGATCCTTCTTCTTTGAGTTCATGGAGGTGGGGGCAAAATCTCTCCTTCTTCCGTATCTTCGTTAATTTCAGGAAGAAACTGCTTCTCCTCCGTCTCCCTAGCTTTACGTTTTTCTTCTTCTCGGCCTTGCTCAAATCGGATAGCCATTAAGTGGTTTTTCAAGTTTCTGCAATCCTTAGTTTTATGACCCGGTCTTTTATGATATTCGCACCATGGAAGAGTTGGAGTGTCATGTTCTCGGGTATACGTGTACTTCTTTTCTTTTGGATCAGTCACGGAAAAAGACATTTATGACTTTGGCTTATCTTTCCGAGGTTGATCCCTTTCATTTCATCTCCCTTCGCCTTTTTCCTCACGTTTTTGTCTCTTTAGTCACTTTTGCGGATCCATGTGCTTTTCCGAGCTCGGCACGATTTTCTTCAATTCTAATATGGATGTTTGCCCAGTGAAAAGCGTCATTCATCGACTGAGGACTATGGATCGATAACTCATCCTAAAACCTCGATTATTACCAATTTTTTGTGCTAAGTGCTCCAATTGCCATGTCATAGTCTATTCTTAAACGTGAGTAAATTGCTTTGAATCTTTTTATAACATCTCGGAGCGGTTCCCTCAGTCCTTGTTTTACCGCATAGATATCCGAAGCGGTGGCTTACTGCTCTAAGTGAAATATATACTGCTTAAAGAAGGCTTCCCGGAGTTCAGCAAAAAAGCTGGTTGAATCAGGAGGTAAGCTGGTAAATCACGCCTGGGCATCCCCCCCCCTTAGGCTTTCGAGGAAAAGCTGGCACCTTCATTCAACTTCCTCTCCTCTTTGAAAATAGGCCCTGCCGACCTTTACCAAAAAGGCTCTCATGTAAACTGCTGGTTCTTGCATATGGTTTGAGAACGGCGTTGTTACACGTTGTTCTCTTGGTTGAGAGATGGGTCGAGGTATTGCTGATACACTTGGTCGTTCCTGAGAGTTTCGAATTCCTGCTGTTAGAGCTTCAATTGGTTGATTAATAGTGGTTAGAAATCCTTCCCCACAAAGTTTAGAGGGGTTCATTTTTTGGAATAAGTTAAGTAAATAAGAAAGACAAAAGTTTCCTCGGAAAAGAAGTATTATTATTGATATCGGTTACAAGGGTGTTAACTCGGAATGCCGAGTTAACTTTATCAAAGAGAAGTATTAAACTTAGGTTTGCTAGTAACTCTTCTTCCCGATTTTGAATATCGATTTTAGTGAAGGGGGTATGTAGTAATATGTCTCTGTAGTTGGTTATCTAAGCCCATGGGCTAATCTCAGAAATATGGAAATATTCCATTTTTCCGATATCAGGAAATATGTGATAAGATTTCATCTTATTCTATCCAAGCTTAGACTTCGGCTTTGGACGAAGTAGTTTATACCCCCGCTTCGGACACTAAAATCCAACCATTCTTTACCGAGGTATCCCTTGGTCATCTGGGCCAAGAGATCTAATATTATTGAATCGGCTTATAACCTAATTCATAATTAAGGAAAGATCGGTAGAAACCGGACCTTAATTATTTCCAAGCTATTGATCACGGGTGCTAATCCCACCATCAACATCCATCATTATCACCCACTCCATCTCCATCTCCATCTCCGCCATCTTCACCATTTTCCTCCCCAACTCCACACCTCAACCTCTTGATGTTAATGACCACACTATGCAAACCCGTGGAAAATCTGGCATTAAGAAACCCATCACACGACTTTTTTTTCATACCTGTAACATCCCCGATCCGAAATAGGATTGTCGGAATGGACATGGCCGAGTTGGGCAAGAGGAAATCATGAAGAAACAGCTAGAAACTCGACCATGGTGAAAAAACACTACTTTCTGAATTAATTTAATTAATTCAGAATTTGGTGGTAACTCTACAGACATTTCAATGTGTTCTGCTAAAAGATCAGAAAAAGCCATTTAAGCTATATAAGGGGGGTGGCTATCCGCGAGTGACCGGGCAGTCTAGGAACTTGACTGCAGATAGACCGTGGGATATTTATACTCATTCCAACTCGGATAGACCGTGGGCTAGTTATACTCATGCCAACTCGGATAGATCGAGACTATGGAGGGTTGAAGGAATCAAACGAAGGATTATGATCGAATCAAGACAGATCGATCATAAAGGGAACTGGGTGATCAAGAACATGGCAAGATCAATAAACCGATCCACCCAACCAAGATTTAGTATGGTACTTAGTCAAAAAAGATGATGGAAGGCTAAGTCATTTAGTTGATTAGCTCCAGTCGGCTCAAGCTAGCTGAACCATCGAGATAAACTAGTTGGATAAGCTGGAAGACCAGTCGATCAGTTGGAAGGTCACTCGACAAACTCAGCCTAGTCTTGGGAAGTGAAGTAAGCAAGTTATCATCAGATCGATGAACGGTTAGGCGGTTTAACCCGAAATCGTGCGAAGGACAACTCGCAACCCTTCGGTGCAACTCGCGACCTTTCGGTCTAGAATCTGATTGGTTGAAGGGAAAGCGGTTTTACTCGCAGAAACCGACTGTCGGCCCTATAACTGGACTACTAATCTTTCAATCTCCATCCCAAATATGACATCTCGAATGTTTAATGAAAGTTTCGTTTCTCGTATAATTGGATTTGTTTACTCGAAGTTTCTCACATTAATATTTCGAAACCCGGAAATAGCAAAACAAAATAAGGTGTACTTTCCCTATTTCTTTGCTTTAAAGTTTTACAATAAGTCCTACTTTATCAGACTAATTGTCGAACTTTTGCATTCGGTAAAGAGTGTGTAAGAGGTTTTTTGATTTCATACCCTTTAATCTCTCGGCCTTACTTTATCGGGCTCCGAGATTCTTTCAGGTAATTTTTCTATTTTTTTCGAGAACGTGATCAAGGTTCCGACTTTGTATGAACCTTGGTATAGTTGAGTCGTAAACTTCGAGACTAAAACCGGGATTCATGGTGTTGTAGCTGAACCCTGTGAAAGGTTGCCTACGTACTCTCGGAGGGGATCAAGCCACACGTAGTTCCGACTTGTCGATTTCTGTTGACTATCTCGGAAAATCCGAGAGATCAACGTTTTTTTTTTTTTTTTTTTTTTTTTTTTTTGCCTCAGGGAAAAACTAAGCTCTTCGCTTCCGACCTTTCTTGGTTGTTCTTCCTAGGTATTGTTCCCTTTCGAAAATTTCCGCCAAGATTTCAGCAGATGTTGGTTTCTTCTTGTTGATTGTGGTTAGTATGAGAGATTGATTCGGGGGTTCTTCTTGACTCCGTCGGAGTTTGTTTTCTGTTACGAATCATCTCCGAGCAATCTTTTGGTCACCTCGGACCGTGAAATATCCTTTTGGAGTTAAAAATTTCAAGCACTGATGATAAATAGATGGAACGGCTTCCATAGAGTATAACCACGATGCTCTGACGATCGCGTTGTAAATGGTGACTCTTTCTACTACTTCGAACTTCACGATTTTTTTTACTCCTCGGCCGATACTGGAAGTTTGATGGTTCCGACAGTTGAGACTGTATCTCCTCCGAAAGCAGTTAGGTGTTTAACCCGGGCTTTAATCTCATGCTCCTTAACCTCCATCTTTTGCAGTGTGTCAAAAGATATGACATCCACCGAGTTTCCAGTGTCGATGAGTATCCTTTGGACGTCGCAATCGCCTATTCTGAAGTTCGATTACGAGTGGATCGTTATGGGGGGCGTCGATTCCTTTCAAATCTTCAGTTGTAAATGTCAACTCTTTTTGCAAAGTGGAACTTCGTGGAACCTGATCCGCAGACAATCTAAAGATGCTTCGCTGAATTGATCGAATAGAATCTTCACAGTTTGCAAGTCCTCCCATTATCATGTTAATCCTTTTTCTCTGGTTTGGGGGCGGTGAGGGCATAACTTCTTCTTCTTCCGTATCTTCACGGGGAGGTGGGTTTTCCTCATCTTCGCGTGTTTTACGCTTCTCCTTTTCTCGTTCTTGTTCAAATCAGATGGCCATTAGATGATTCTTTAAGTTTCGGCAATCTTTGGTTTTGTGGCCCGGTCTTTTGTGATACTCGCACCAAGGGATGGTCGGATCGTCAAGATCTCGGATGTATGTATACCTTGACTTATCCTTCCAAGATATATCCTTTGGTGAGTTTGTTACGGAAAAGGTTGTTTCTGACTTTGATTTATCCTTCCGAGGTTGATCCCTTTCTACTCATCGCCCTTCTCCTTTCTCTTCTGGTTTCGTCTCTTTGTTTACCTTTGTGGATCCGTGTACTTTAGCGAGTTCGGCACGATTCTCTTCGATCCTTATGTAAGTATTTGCTCGATGAAAAGCATCGTTCATAGACCGGGGCCGATGAGCAGACAGTTCGTCCCAAAACCTCGATTGGTACCAAGGCGCCGCACTAAGTACTCCAATTGCTAAGTCGTCATCGATCCTTAGTCGCGAGTAAATCGCTTTAAATCTTTTAATGAAATCTCGGAACGGCTCTTTTGTTCCTTGTTTTACTGCGTAGAGGTCTGATGTCGTGGCCTGTTGCTCTAGATGAAGAATGTACTGTTTGAAGAAAGCTTCGCGGAGTTCTTCGGAACAACTGATTGAATCGGGGGGCAGACTAGTTTGAGCATCTCCTCTCAAGCTTTCTAAGAAAAGTTGACATCTTCCCTCGTCCTCTTCACCTCTCTGGAACTCGGCCCGGCCGACTTTGACTAAAAAGGCCCTCATGTAGACTGCGGGGACTCCGGTTCCGTCGTAGGTCGGGAGTCTTAGCTTGTCGTTGAGTGGGACTCGCACTCGTGTGATGTTATGAGTGAACGGACTTTTTTCCATTTCTGCCAGTAACTGGTCGACTTCTGGAGCGATGCTTGTGACCTTGTGGACTAGCGATCGCATCTCCTCTAGTTCCTTTTTCAAGATTGCGATCGATTGGTTGGTACTCGGATCTGAATTACATCATCCCTACTTCTCAAACTTTGACGGGTAGTGGGCGTCCTGGGTTCTCTCGGGCTGGTCTGGTCATCCTCGAACGTTATCCGATGAGGAGTGGTTTGTGAAGGTCTAACTGAAGTCGTTATAAGAGTTTGGTTATGACTTGGGCTCTCAAAGCTTGGAGTTCTTCCGATATCGTCGCGAGTTGGTCGATCAGACTTCGGTTAACCTGTTTCTGATGGTTAATTTGCTCTTCCAGCCAACTTTCACGCTGCTGCTGTGTTCTTATCATTGCTCCTTCGGGGGTCGTCACCTCTTCTATATTGGGAGCTTGATTTGTTATCTGGCATTCTTCTCAGTTATTTGACGATAGTATTCATGCGGGTTGCTCGGCTGTCCGAGGGTCAGGACGAGGCGTTATTGACGTGCTTGGTAATTCCTGCGAGTTCCGGATCTCGACTTTTGAAGCTTCGACTATTGGATTAGTAGGAGTTATGAATCCCTGCTCGCCCAGTTGACTGGGTGTAGCCTGAGGGTAACTCAGTTTACGGACTATGGGGTTGCGACTCTCAAAGAGGGTCATGGCCGATTTCCTAGCTAGATGATTGGTATTCTGGACCGTACCTTCTTCATCGCTTACTTCTGCGACTTCGCCGTCTCGACGTTCGTCTGTAGATGGCTCTTCTGTGTTCATCCTCCTGTTGTCCAAGGTCTCTTTGTTTTACTAAATAGAAGTCACCCCCCTTCCAGGCGCGCCAAATGTTGATACTAGTTTTAACTTCTAATTATTTATAATTAGAGGGGTTCGTTTTTGGAAAAGTATAAAGTAAGAAAACAAAGAGAAACCTCAGAAAGAAAGATTTTATTAATGATTTGTATTACAAGGGTGTTAACTCGGGATGCCGAGTTAACTTTATCAAAGAGAAGTATTAAACCTAGGCGATCTAGTAATTCTTCTCCCCCATTCTGAATGAATATTATTAGTGAGCGGGGGTATGTATTTGATGGTGCAAAGTTATTCACCCAAAATTAATTGCAAGTGCACAGTGTACAGTTGTAGTATTTAGGTTATCGATCCCACAGAGAGCTATGGCTAGTTTTGATTCAGATGCAAAAGTAAACGTACTACGATGACTCTAATATGCTAATGACTTGTGATGTGTTGCAAAAATTAAAAGGACATTAGATCTAAGAAAAATCAGTTGGGAAAACTTGGGATCACGGTTATTGGTGACTTCTTGAACTCTAAACACTTTAAACTACTAGATCATATTGGTGTACTAAAAAATAGCCTTTATTTAAATCCTTCTTTTTAGCTCTTTTTGCTCCAAAATGTCTTTTGCTAGTAAATCCTGCATAAATGCTCAAAACATGCTATAAAGACTCCATAAAACCTACTATATCATGGTAGAAAACCGGTAAAATCCATGATACATCAAACTCCCCAGACTTAAACATTTGCTTGTCCTCAAGCAAATAATCAAGGCTGCTAGGTGAAGTTATAACGATTTTGGGAACTTATTGGGGCGTCACATTAGCGAAGAATTTATCAATGCCAGAACCAATCAAGTTAAGACCAACATGCACATTCCCTATCAACTCAACAATCTTTAATGCATTTCCCACGATTTACAAGTCAATCAATCCAAAGCGTCACAGCTATTTCAAAACCATAGAAGTACTGCCCAAGAAACAAGTTCCTTCCCTTTTCGATATCATAATAAGAAGTCACAAAAGTTACTTCACTCTCCCTCGAACTTATTCATTTCTTTATCTTTTGAAACTCTCAAGGTTTAAGCGAATAGTGGTATTATAGGAAATTTTCCTAACCTCGCTGTCAACCAAGTTCTCAAAGGTTCTAATGCATAGTGGTATCGCAGGAAATTTTTCTAACCGCATAGATCCCAAGCTTCTAGTGACAAATAGTTGGCGTCCTAAGGAACTTCCCTCTGCCTCATCACTAGGTTTTAGTTAATAACGGATTCTTTTCATTTAAATGAGGGACAATGGAAGGCTATAGATATCCAGACATTCTTATTATGATATTGAACGAGGACTGACTTATATAGTTATGAAAGTGCACTAGCTCAAACTTACATGGGTTTCATGACTCAAGGATATGGGTATTTTCTTGTTGAATGAATCGTGTCAAGGTTTTCCAATAGTCATAGACTCTAACTGGGTTCCTGCAATAATGGTCTTAAGTGTGAAACAGAATGTGATTAGTGTCCCAGATTAATCATTGTTCCCTCAACGGTTTGACTCGATGAAAATAAACTAAAAATACTGAAAACTTGGCGAAAAACCATGACATAAACAACAAGAATTTCATTAATGTGGATAAACACCCCTCCCCCAGACTTAAATTACACCGTCCCGGTGTAACAAAAGTGAAAAGAAATGCGAATGGTATCCGAAATGAAATTTAAAAGGATCGAACGCGGTACCTCTGAGTTGAAGTCGGCCGACCCTAATGAGAGGTCGGTCGACTCGGGTAGCGTATAGTCCAGTTTTGCTGAATCTTCTCGTCTGAAAACAAATCAAAAATACCTAAAGATGAAAATAAAACGTACCTAGTGGGTTGCCTCCCTCTCAGCGCTTGTTTATAGTCAATAGCTTGACTGAAATTGGCGACTATGGCCGTGATGGCGTGTAAGTATTGCTTCTAGCATCCACTTTGTTGATGTTTAGGGGCTGGTTGTGCTCGTGAGATGGGTGCAAAGGCAACTGGAAATACTTTCTTACTGCGACTTCCAGGCGTGTAAAGAATGGTCGTCCGAGGATGAATTGCTCTTCAGTTAAATCAATCGAGCAGAGTACAACAAAATATGTGATGATTGCCACCTTGTTAACGCGCATTGTGATATTTCGGATTAATCCCATTGCTACGCAGAGGGTTCCGTCCTCTGACCTTGGCATTAAATCATATTCTTCAGTTTCTCCCTAAGTTGTTGCAAGGGTGGTAGATACCACATTGACTTCGTTTCCATGAATAACAGCTGAGTTGGGGTATTTCTTGCTGTTTATGGTGCAGTTCATCCTGATTACATCGTCTTCATTACCTCCAAAGTTCATTTTCTTGGCTTCTACTGCATCTTGTGTTTGACATAACTTGTTGACTCGTTGCGATTTGAGTTCCTTCTCCAGATAGTGATAGTCGGCCGACTGGAGGTATAGTCGGTCGACTCGTGTGTTGCCTTAGTAGTGACCAGTGACTGGGCGTTGTTCATCTTGACGAGATCATTTGCGTTTTGGCACGCAAGACTGCTCACTCTGCCGATAATGCTTACTAGTCTGATCAGCTGACTCTGCGAAGATGTCACAAGCTCCTCCACCAATCTCTCTAGTGTCTTGAATCTTTCTTCCTTCACGAATTGGAAGTAATGTGGTGGTAGTGGAATCTGATTGAGTGGTGGTGGCCGGTTGTAATTGTATGATGTAGAGGTGTCATGAGTGGTTGATTTCGGATGATGGTTAGTGATTCTCCCCTCCGGCTATGTTCTGAATACATGATTGGCTGTTGCAGCACTTGCTTCGTTTTGAAATTGTGCTAAGGCACTCGGAATAGCTGCTTGGAGTGGTCCTATCTCCTTGAATTGGATTGAATTGCTCGCGGTGAACTGATTTTTCCCTTTTTGGATGAGCCCTTTGGATTCGTCAACAACTTTCTTGGTTCCTTTGATCTTATTCACGTATTGCGGGTTGTTTTCCAGAGACTTCAGGTCCTGCATCTTGGGGTTGGTGTTGCTCATACCCGGGGGTTCCTTTGCTTTTCCCTTTTGCTTGATTATACAAATTATCATTCTCTTAAGTGCTCCCTTGTTGTCAAGTAATGTTCTCCCCTTGAGCGGCTCTTCAATCTTCAATAGTCTTTGATTGGATGCTCTTCCTTGTGGTTGGATTCTGATGTTGAAATGGAAGATTGGTGTGAAACAACTTCGAAAGAGATTAAATGCTCATTCGCCCGAGATGTCGAGTCGATCGTCTCTCAATGTGAGACGGTCGTCTCCAAGGTGGTCGATAGACTTCATGACCAGGTCGGTCGACTGCAATGCTTCTGTTTGTTCCTTTGTCTTGATTCCTTGATTGTAAGTTCTCCTTGGCGGTCTGATTACTCGAAGCATTTTTAGTTCTCCTATGGATCTTGATCTAGCTCCTCTTTCGATATCTATTTTCAAATGAGGATGACTTCGCGGCTTCTCATATTGATTGCCTCCTTCAAGATTTTCGTCCACCATTCTTCTTCTTCTTTCTTCAGCGATCTCTTGTTGATTGTTCATAGCCATCCATCTGTAATACCTATCTTGTTGTACCTTCCTGAGTGGTTTCATCGCGTTGCTTGGCATGGGTCCTCAAGTTGACTGCTCATGAGCCTTCCTTTTGTTTTGTTAATGGGCATCTTCTTCTCTCCTATGATTTGAAAGTTCAATCATTTGTAACCTCCTCTTGATCTCTTGGATCTCTCTGTCGTGCCTTAGTGCTTTGATTTGACTGATACCCCTGTTATTCGCGCTTTCACTCCTTACATAGTCTTGTATTATCTGGGTTCCCTTCTTGGAATTTAGAGCGTCGAAATTTCCATTGCTCATTGTATCCAGGATGACTTGATTCTCCCATAGCAAACCTTTATAGAAGATTGAAACTACCTCCTTTAGATTGAAACCATGATTTGGGCAGTTGCGCAGGTGGTCCTCCTATCTTCTCCATGCTTCATTGAAAGTCTCGTCTTCGTATTGCGTAAATGACGCAATATTCATTCGTGGTTCAACCAAGAACTTGTCAATAAACATTTCCCGTCAGATTTTCCCACGTCTTGATATTCTTGGATTCAAGTCTTTCATACCAAAGTAGAGCTCCTCCACACAAAGAGTATTTGAAAAGGTGTAGGCATAGCTTGTTATAGATACCTTCATCTTTGGCAGCTCGTATCAGTGTGTCTTCTACTTCTTTCAAGTTTCTCAGTGGGCTGCTTCTTTTGTTCTCATAAGGCTCGATCTCCAATAGACTTCGTATCACCTTGGTATTGATGTTGAGCTCATCTTCTTTTAGTGCGGCCTTGATGTGGTTTAGATTAAACCCTCGTCTAGGGTAGAAATTTTGTTCACAACTTCCATCATTGGTGGTAAGATAGACATCATCTTCTAGTCCAGAAATCTCCTGTTGATCTTCTCTTCCCGTCTTAAAAATAATCGAATTAGGCTTCTGCTTCCAGGTCGGTCGTTTTCGTGGAAGTGGGTCGACTCGAGTCTGGTCGACTGGGTTTGTGCGGATGGAACGAATTATTTCTTTGGAATTTGAGTTGATCATGCGCCCTTCAGTGCTTTTTGAGTCGAGGGTCTGTCTAGATTCGGTTGTTGTTTCTTCTTTCCTCTTCTCTTCTCTTGAAGAATCGTTCGTTGAGTTGTTCGATGTTGACATGCTCATTACTCATTGTGCTACCTTGGATTTGTCCTCCATTGTCTTGTTAACAGAACTTTCAGCAATGTTGGTACTACTTCCGCTTGCTATCTTAATGGCTTCCTTCTCCTCTTTCTCCTTCTGCTTTCCTTTCTCCTCCTTTTGAGGTAGATCACGAGTCGGTCGACTGAGAGATACAGTGTACAGTTCCCCGGCAACGGCGTCAGAAAAACATGATGGTGCAAAGTTATTCACCCAAAATTAACTGCAAGTGCACAGTGTAAAGTTGTAGTATTTAAGTTATCGATCCCACAGAGAGCTATGGCTAGTTTTGATTCAAATGCAAAAGTAAACATACTACGATGACTCTAATATGCTAATGACTTGTGATGTGTTGCAAACATTAAAAGGACATTAGATCTAAGAAAAATCAGTTGGGAAAACTTGGGATCACGGTTATTGGTGACTTCTTGAACTTTAAACACTTTAAACTACTAGATCATATTGGTGTACTAGAAAATAGCCTTTATTTAAATCCCTAAATCTCAAATATCTTTGGATTGTCGCTGAAAATAAATAAGCTTTAGTGTGAACGAGTTAGATCTGTTCACAAGGTGTCTAATCAAACATTCATTTGACTTATAACGCACCTTGCTCACTACAGACTCTTCCGGCGTCTCTATCTCCGTCTCCGGCAGAAAGATCGACCTTGATAATCTAAAAGTGGTTAATTTCGTCACCTCTAAATGTAAAATACTGTTTGTAGTGAAGAATCACGTGGCTTATTCCACAAATCAAAACCGTTTAGAATGATCCCTTGTAATCCCTTTGAAAACCCTAGATCTAATGAATAAACTACTCAGACATGGTTTTAGTAAAATAAATCATCTTTTTATAAATGAAGTGCATGTAAAACGAATTAGACAATAGAAGATCAGAGGTTCACAAAACTCAATTGAGAAAGAACACTCTCTAATCTCCTTCAGAGTCTAGAACAATGATAAGAACAATATCTAAAAGCTAAAAACAATGGAAACAAAAAGCAAAGAGAAACTTGTATTGCTCTGAGTTCTTGTGCGGTCCGTGCCTCTTCTAGTGCTTAAGAGGTGCTTATATAGGTCGTGAATGAGTCTTAGGGTTTAGGGTTCCGCGAAAGGCCCGATAAGAAAATCTTCTAAATTAAGTCGGCGTCACAGTCGGTCGACTCCATCTTCCCCAGTCGGTCGACTCGGGGCTCGCAGCAACATTTCTTCATTTTGGCTCCAAATCTTCTAAGTCTTCTCAAATCACGTGAAAACTTCCATAAAACCTTCTTTTTAGCTCTTTTTGCTCCAAAATGTGTTTTTCTAGTAAATCCTGCATAAATGCTCAAAACATGCTACAAAGACTCCATAAAACCTACTATATCATGGTAGAAAACCGGTAAAATCCATGATACATCAGTATTTATATATCCTTAACAGTCGGTCTTGTAAGCCCATGGGCTAACCTTGGAAAAATGGAATATTTTCATTTTTCCAAGACTAGGGAATCTATGATAATATTTGATCTTATACTGTTCGAGCTTTAGACTTCGGCCTAGGACGATGTTGTTTATACCCCCGCTTCGGACACTAAATTCGATCATTCTTCGCCGAGGTATCCCTCGGTCATCTGGGCCGAGGGTTAATATTCCCGTTGTCGGGACTTATAACCTAATAAGTTATCTGGGAAGAGCTCGGCAGGGACCAAACTCCAATTATTGACAAACTATCGATAAGGGGTAGAACCCCACCATCAACAGAAACCTACCATGATTTGTATGGTTCTCTGTGTCACTAGAGCTCTTCAATGGCCATTACATCAATTGGACGTCAATATCGCTTTTCTTCATAGTGATCTTAAGGCGATGTTTTGCATGCACCAACCTTCGGGTTTTCGCGATCCATCAAAGCCAAGTCATGTATGTTATCTCCATCGCTCTCTCTATGGTCTAAAACAGGCTCCTTGCGATTGGGACACACACTTCACCATTTTTGCTTAGAAGATTGGTTTTCGATAAAGCCTCTCCGATTCGTCTCTCTTTACTCTTCGTTGCGGGTCTGGTATAGCCTATTTGCTGCTCTATGTTGATGACATTGTTCTACTGCTTAAAAAAACTTCTCTTCTTCAATCGATCATCACCAGTCTTCACTCTGAATTCTCCATGACCGATTTGGGTCCGTTGCATTATTTCCTTGGGATCACTATCACATCCAATGCTTATAGTTTGTTTCTTAGCCAGCAGAACTACTCCGCTGCTTTTCTTCATCGAGACAAATTGTAATATGTGTCTCACGCCGGTTGCTACTAAATCGAAGCTTGCGGCCGATGATAGTCCTCTTGTTTTTGATCTGACGCTGTATCGTAGTCTCGCAGGTGCACTACAATATCTCACTTTCACCAGACATGATATTTCTTATGCTATTTATCAGGTTTGTCTTTATTTGTGTTTATGGTGGGGTTACCACCCCTTATCAATAGTTTGGCGATAATTGAGGTTCGATCCCTACCGACTTTTCCCTGATGATCTATCAGGTTATAAGTTCGTTCAATAGGATTGGAACCCTCGGCCCAGATGACCGAGGGATACCTCGGTGAAGAAGGATCGGATTATTGGTGTCCGAAGCAGGGGTGTAAACAACTTCGTCCCAAGCCGAAGTCTAAACTCGGACAGTTAAGATCAAATCTTATCATAGATTCTCTGATCTTAGAAAAACGAAATATTTCCATTTTTCCGAGGTTAGCCCATGGGCTTAGATAACCAACTACTAGGATATATAAATACACCCCCCCCCCTCACTAATTTTATTCATTCAGAATCGGGGAGAAGAATTACTAGATTTCCTATGTTTAATACTTCTCTTTGATAAAGTTAACTCGACATTCCGAGTTAACACCCTTGTAACCGATTTTATCAATAAAAGTTCTCTTTTCTGTGGTTTCTCTTTTTGTCTTTTACTTAACTTATTCCAAAAACCAACCCCTCTAATTATAAATAATTAGACGTTGAACCCAGTCTCAACATTTGGCGCGCCAGGTAGGGGAGTAGCTCCTTTAGGAAAAAATAAAAGAAGTCTCGGAATGAAGAAATACATCGGCACGATCCTGGGCAGTTCAGACTCAAAAGGAACCATAAAGAAGCATATCCGAGAGATACCTATGACTCGACAGATGAGCCCGACTCCAACGTATCATCCTTTGGCAGCTTTCACAGACGTGGACCTTAACGGGGTCACGATTCCCCATAACGATCCCCTGGTGATTCGCCTTTATCTAGCATGAAACCCTATGGAAAAGACACTGATAGAAACAGGAAGCACGGTGAACTTGCTGAGCTTAGAAACAATGAATAGAATGAACGTAGTCTCGAAAAATATGGAAGCAAGAACAGAATCAATAACCTCGCTTCCAGGGAAAAGAGAAATAGCAGTAGGGACCGCAGTTTACCCGGTATCCATTGGAGTAGTTACTATGAATACTGTTTTTCATCCAATATCGGCAGCCTTTGTATTCGATGCAATTATGGGGTACCTTGGTTAACAATGATGGAGGCGATCCCGTCAACCTATCAACAATGCCTCAAGTTTCTAACTCCACATGGTTTCTACTCGGTGAAGGGGAATCAACGATTGGCAAGAATTTGCTCCATGACTACGAAAATCGAATCGCGTGTTAACTCTTTGATCTCGGAACCAGAAGTCCTAGGTAACGGAAATCCGAGGTTGTCAGTATTTGGAGAATTAGATCCAAATATCTTCGAAAAGGATCTATATGAAAAAATCTGCATTGACGAGGAACGTCCGGAGCAATGTATAACAATAGGGGGAGGTTTAAAAGAAGAAATAAGAGATAGACTGGTCGACCTATTAAAGAAGAACAAGGGAGCTTTTTCCTGGTCATCCGAGGACATGGTAGAAATTGATCCTACAGTGATATCACATCGTCTGAACGTTGATCCGACCCACAAACCAATCATGCAAAAGAAGAGAAAACTAGGACCCGAGAGAGCAACGGCCGTTAACAAAGAAATTTATTGAGTGTTAAAAAAGGATCGATAACCGAGGTTCAATATCCGGAGTGGTTAGCCAACCCCGTAGTAGTGAAAAAGAAAAACGGAAAATAGAGAATTTGTGTTGACTTCACGGATTTAAATAAAGCGTGCCTGAAGGATTGTTTTCCGCTTCGGAGCATAGAGAGATTGGTGGAGACGACCGCCGGGAATGAGCTTCTTTCTTTCATGGACGTGTTCTCTAGATACAATCAAATTATGATGCACCCGAACGATAGAGAAAAAACCTCATTTATAATGGATAGGAGAACCTATTGTTACAGTGTAGTGCCTTTCGGTTTGAAAAACGTTGGGGCAACATATCAGAGATTGGTTAACCGGATGTTTGCGGAGAAGCTCGAAAATACGATGGAGGTTTATATCGACGATATGTTGGTAAAATCTCAGGTGGCATCCGACCATGTCACCCACCTACAGGGTTGTTTCGATATCTTGAACCGTTTTGGTATGAAGCTGAATCCGGACAAATGTACGTTTGCAGTTACTTCTGGAGAATTTATCGGATATATGTAACAAAACGAGGAATAGAGGCCAATTCGAGACACATCAATGCAATAAAGAATCTTCCATCTCCGAAGAATTCAAAAGAAGTACAAAGATTCACTGAGAGAATCACGGCCCTAAACCGATTTATCTCACGGTCAACCGATAAATGTTTGCCTTTTTACAATCTACTAAAAGGAAACAAACAGTTTGAATGGAGTAACGAATGTGAAGAACCCTTTCAAGAACTAAAAATATACTTGTCGACTCCTCCGATCTTGAACAAACCAGAGGACGGAGAGATCCTTTTTCTCTATGTTTCCGTATCCGAGTCAGCCGTAAGTGATGTATTAATCGGAGAAGACAGAGGAGCACAGAAACCTGTTTTTTATATAAGCAAGTCATTGCTTGATGCAGAATCCAGATATCCAGCATTAGAAAAAATAGTATTCGCCGTGGTAATAGCAGCTCGGAAACTCCGACCTTACTTTCAGTCACACCCGATAGCCGTGATGATGAGCCACCCCCTTCGAACAATACTACACAGCCCTAGTCAATCAGGGCGATTGGCAAAATGGGCTATTGAACTTAATGAGTACGATAGCGAGTACCAAACTAGGTTGACGATAAAATCCCAGGTGTTAGCTGATTTCTTGTCCGAACTACCCCCAGAAGTCTTAACAATAGCTCCGCAGAATGAACGATGGACTCTCTTTGTGGACGGTTCTTCGTCGAAATTTGATGCTGGAATTGGAATTTGGTTGAAGTCCCCAACTGGGGAAGTTTTGGAACAAAGCTTCCGATTAGCATTTGAAGCATCTAATAATGAAGCTGAATAAGAAGCCCTAATCGCGGGTTTACGTCTTGCAAAACAGTTGGGAGCCCAATATCTCCGAGCTTGCTGCGACTCTCAATTAGTAGCAAATCAGTTTAGTGGCGAATTCGAAGCAAAAAATGATCGGGTGGGAGCATATGTAAAGCTGGTACGGTACTTGGTCGAACATTTCAAAGAATTCGATCTAAAATGGATTCCTCGAAGGGAAAATACGATGGCGGATTCCTTGGCCGCTCCCAGTTGCAAAGGACGATCCCAGTTGAGACAATCAACTATCCGAGTATTGGCAGTCACAAGCAGCAATCTCTTGTTATTGAAAACGCGGATGAAGAAGAGGCTCAACCAGAACTTCTCGGAGAGGACAAAGAGGATTGGACGACTCCCATTGTTCGCTATATCAATAATGGCGAGGTTCCGTCAGATAAATGGGCGGCACGTCAGCTTAAAACCTTGGCTGCTCAATATTTGATAATGGACGACGTTTTTTTAAAAAGATCGGCCGGAGGACTAATGCTTCACTGCATCGGAAAAGAAGAAGCAAACGAAGTAATGACTTCTACCCATTCTGGAGAATGGGGAAATCATTCAGGAGGAAGGATGCTAGCTGTAAAACTTTGGAGATTGGGTTATTATTGGTCTACCATGATGGCATATTGTGACAAGTTCACGACACGTTGTGAGAATTGCCAAAGACATTCTCCGGAGATTTATGTCCAACAGAACTGCTTATGGCCGCGGTACCTCCTTACCCATTCATGCGTTGGGCAATGGACGTCGTAGGACCCTTTCTGAAGTCAACAAGTGGGAAGCGGTTTCTATTAATCCTGACTGATTACTTTATTAAGTGGGTCGAAGCAGCCGCTTATCCGAAAATTCAAAGTGGTGAAGTCGAAAGTTTCATCTGGTAGAACATAGTTTTTCGACATAAAATTCCTTATGAAATAGTAAGCGATAACGGCTCACAGTTCATTTCAAACAATTTTGAGGCTTTTTTGTGAAAAATGGAAAATACATTTAAACAAGTCAACTTCGAGGTATCCACAAGGAAATGGACATGCCGAAACTAAAAATAAAACGATTTTGTCCGGAATAAAGAAAAGACTTCTCGGGAAAAAGGGAAGATGGTCAGATGAATTAGATAGAGTATTATGGTCACACAGAACAACCCCTCGAAGTGCATCCGGACAAACTCCTTTCTCACTTTTTCATGGGATGGAAGCAATGTCTCCTGCCAAAGTTAGGGTTCCGAGTTTGCGGAGAACCCTAATGATACATGATACCGAGATCAATGATGCGAAGTTGAAGAAACAGAATGATGAAACTCAGGAACTTCGGGACCACCCTCTACTTCGTATTCAAAATTACCAACAAATTGCTTCTCGATATTACAACAAGAAGGTCCGAGATCGCACTCTAGATGAAGGAGACTTAGTTTTACGAATGGTGTTCGGGAACACAAAAGAACCTGGAGCTGGAAAGTTCGGAGCTAAGTGGGAAGGCCCCTACTTAATCGTAAAGGAGTTTAAACCCGGAGTTTATCGTTTGAAGACTATGGAAGGCGAGGATGTGCCTCGGGCGTGGAATTCATTCCATCTAAAAAGGTATCACTACACGGATAGGCCGTAGAATCGCCCAAAAAAAAAAAACCTAGTAAGGTTCGAACTACAGATGGCTTTATCCCTTTTGGGTATGTAGGCAACTCTTCGGAGTCTAGCTATGATAAAAAAAAAAAAAAAAAAAAAAAAAAAAAAAACATAATTGGTGCCTTGATCACGTACTCGATAACAGTGTTCATCCCTTTACACATTCTTTACCAAATGCAGCTGGAGATTTCGGAGCCTAATAAAGTAGAGCCGAGGAATCACAAGGCAAATTCGGGTCATTCCCGCACATTTAAAACCACTTCAAATGTTGGAATTCGATAAAGTAGAATCCGGCATAACAGATAAAGGTCGAGCATTTCTCGTTAAATCAATTTTATAAAAATGACAAAAGCTTTAATGTGATAAAGTAGCATTTAAGCCAAAGATCATCAAAACTTCAACAAAATCATAAAACTTTCAAATGAGTTCATACAAAGGAAATACAAAAAGAGAAAAACAAAACAAACAATAACATAAGGAAAAAATTACAAGGTAAGAAAAGATCCATATGGATTACACACTCTTGGGGTAACTTCATCCTAACATCATCTGACCGACGTTAGTGTCCGAGGTCTTTTTGAATTAAAGGCGGGACTGTCATGTCTGAAGGATTAAGGGGAAAATAGGGAACTTCTTTCAATCGATGCTCGAGGTTTTTCAGTTGAGAAGAAAGTTCATCTTTCATTACAGAAGGGATCGAAGTCTTCTCCTTCTCAAGTACTTCAATCAGATCACACTTTCCTTTCACCTGATGAAACAAATCAGTCAGAGAATTTCGAAGTCGGCTTACGTCGACGTATTTCCGAATCTTTTCAAACTTACCCCTACATTCTCCGAGAGGATCTAAACGACCAAGTATCTTTTGGTCGATAACGTTACCTTCCGTATTATTCCAGTTTGGTCCAGAATCTGACTTGGACAACTTAGGTTGACGAGCTGCTTCTAATTCATGTTCCAGACGTCTCACTTCACCAGTAAGCTTGACAGACTTTTTAGATTCTTCCTCAACTATTCTCACAACAGCTGCAGAATCATGAGAAGCTTTCTCCACCATGGATCTTAAGCTCTTGATTTCCCTCCCCATCGCTGCTTGCTTTACCTCGGCGTCTAACAAAAGACAATTGAAAACGACTGCCGTCTGTAAATAGAAACGAATCTCAGATAAAAGTTTTTAAAAAATAAGAAACACGAATAATAGTGAAACCTTGAAAAATGACGAAGCCGCGCTTTCAATTAGTGAGTTCTTTTCGGCTTCGGAAAGAGGAGAAGGAGAATTGGATCAACCTCCAAGTCTGCCAAATAGTTTTGCACATTCTCTCTGGTCTTCAAACAAAGGAACATTTTTTTCGAAGGAGTATCAGAAGGAATGAGATGAAGGTGGAACAAGCGGACCTTGTTGAGAAGCCTTAGCCGAACTCTTTTTGGGAGCTTCGGGAAGCAGCTTCAAGGAACCTGCTGGAGTAGGAATAGGAGTAGCAGAGCTCGGGATTTTTTATTTTGGAGGAGCATAATTTTGGAAATTTTACCTCTGACCCGGGTTTCGCGGGTAAAAATACTAGTCTTTCCTCCTGGATTTTGGAAATCCGGGATCAAAATTATCAGATTTTTCTCCGAGGATATTGGATTCGGGTTCTTCTCGACGGCGGGTGGAATGGTAATAGTATTGCTCGGGAGAGTAGAAGAAGGCGGAGGAGCTGCAAGATTGGGCGCTGAGGCATCTATGAAAGACTTTTTGGGGGAAGACTCAGTTTTTCTTTTCTTTTGCTTATGTTTTCCTTCGGGAGTTCCCGAAAGAGCTCGCTTTGTGGTTGCTACCTTCGGAGTAACCGCTTCCGAAGAAACCATTGGTTTGGACTGCATTTTCTCTTCGAATTTTTATTCCTCGGATTGTGAAACAAATATCCGAGGTTTGTAGATTTTAAGGTTCTTCATGAAAGGGTTCGACATATTTTTAGAGAGATAAAGGGAATTAAAAAAATTTGAAAATGAGAGGCGGTGAGAGAATTCTGGTTTGAGAAGTGAATATTTATAAGGCGTGACATGCCTATTTCACTTCCTCATTCAATGTGTCTTTTCAGAGGATGACACGTCATGGGAAGACAAAGAGGTTTTGATAAAATCAAGATTGTAATTCATGAATCATCAAAAGAAGACTCTTCGTTCTTACATCGAGATTAAGAGAAGGTGGAAAAGATAATTCAAGGCTATTGTAGACGAAGATTGACCGCAACCGAGCCTCATTTAATGACAAGCTATTAAAATAATGGAAATTCGCCAACTCTACCCGAAGACATCGTTGGACGAGCTGGGGAGGACTTACTGTTGATGGTGGGGTTACCACCCCTTATCAATAGTTTGGCGATAATTGAGGTTCGGTCCTTACCGACCTTTCCCTGATGATTTATCAGGTTATAAGTCCCTTCAATAGGGTTGAAACCCTCGGCCCAGATGATCGAGGGATACCTCGGTGAAGAAGGATCGGATTTTTGGTCTCCAAAGCGGGGGTGTAAACAACTTCATCCCAAACCGAAGTCTAAACTCGGACAGTATAAGATCAAATTTTATCACAGATTCCTTGCTCTTAGAAAAATGGAATATTTCCATTTTTCCAAGGTTAGCCCATAGGCTTAGATAACCGACTACTAGGATATATAAATACACCCCCCTTCACTAATTTAATTCAGAATCGAGGAGAAGAATTACTAGATTTCCTAGGTTTAATACTTCTCTTTGATAAAATTAACTCGCATTTCGAGTTAACACCCTTGTAACCGATATTATCAATAAAAATTCTCTTTTACGAGGTTTCTCTTTTTGTCTTTTACTTAACTTATTCCAAAAACGAACCTCTCTAATTATAAATAAATAAAAGTTGAACCCAGTCTCAATAATATTCACGATCCTCGCGAATCTCATCTCCATGCTCTCAAGCGGATTCTTTGATATGTTAAGGAAACTATCTCTCATGACCTTCAACTCTATCGCTCTTCTATTTCCGGTTTAGTTGCTTATTCTGATACTGATTGGGTCGGTTGTCCTACTTCTCATCGTTTGACTTCTGGTTATTGTGTGTCAATTTGGTTTATTAGTCTACTAAATGACATAATATTGTCTTCCGTTCAAGTGCTGAAGCAGAGTATCGAGGTGTTGCCAATGATGTCGCTGAACTTACTTGGGTTTGTCAACTTCTTCTTGAACTCGGAATTTCACTTTCAAAAGCTCATGTGATTTATTGTGATAACGTGAGCGATGTATATTTGTCGTCGAATCCGGTTCAACCAAACACAACGAAATTGATATTCATTTTGTTTTAGAAAAAGTTGCTTTCGGATAGATTAAAACAGATATTTCATTTTCTTACAATTGCATTAATGCTACAACAACATTATGGTTTTTTTATGAACCATCGTTGAAATTAAGGTTCTGACTGGGGATCAAAGAAATGAGGAGGAACATTAAATTCCTTATCATTCCTTAAAGTTTACACCATTCATAAAGAATATTTTTTACACATTCTTTATCATTCCTTAAAATGTATACCATTTTTATAAGAAATATATTTTACACATGATTCATTTCTATTCCATTTTTTTTAGGGAATTACAGAATAAAACATTTCTCACTAAATTTGAAGAAGAAAAATAATTCCTTTTTTTTTTTTCTCTCTTTGTTCCTTTTTTATTTATTCTTTTTGTTTCTATAAGACCAAGTGCATCGCCGGGTTTCTAAGAGGGATTTTTTTAAAAAAAATATTATTTAATTCGTGGGACCCACTGTTTTTTAAGATGCGGTCCGTAAATTTTTTAGTTAAGACCCGACTTTTAACTGTACACGTGCACGTGTTGAAACGTGATTGGTTCGACTGTTTTTTTTTTTTCTTTATCGAAAATATATAAACCTCACATATTTTAATAATAAAAAATTAGTAAGATCTTTTTATTAAAAATCTACCGATATTCATGCTTTAATGGTTACGAGTCACAATTTAAGTTTTTACAGGATTATTGTGATGGTTTACTTACAAGATTTTCAGCTTTATCTAGTTTATACTAAGGTTCATTTATTTATAATTGGTTTAAATTAATTGGATAAACCAAAACTAGAACTTTGACATATGAGAACAGCGTACTTAATTTTTTTATTATTATTGTTATACGTTTGAAACTCTCCTAAGAACAGTCACTTTTACATTTAACCAAACAAAAATAAATCATTTTACCCTATATTTAGTGTTCACATGCTTCGCATAAAAAAAATCCAATTTCGACGTAGAAAAACAATTTTGGAGGCAGGCGCCACACGTGTCGAGCCGAAGAGAAGACACTCCAAGAAACAGGAGAGAGACACGTGCAGAACACGTGTCGGAAAAAGCCGCACCGATTCCTTCCCTCTGATCATGGGCCTGGACCTGGACCTCTCTAAGTTTGCATCTCATTGGTCGAAGATAACTTTGAGCAAAAGATGTTGACCTTCACGCCACAGTCCGTGGCCCCACGCGCCACCCCCTTCTCACGGTGAACATAAATACATCCTCTAATCTCTTTTACCGCCTCCCCAACATTTATCTCTCACAACAGAGAAAAATAAATCCCAAATCGTGTTCTTTCTTCCTTTTTTTAAGTTAAAAATTCCAAAACGGATTTCAAGCTATGTAAAGGAGGAAACACTACAGAAAAAACAAAGTAATAAGAACAAACAATTTTTCAGTTTTCCGGCGGTGGAGGAACACAGAACCAGCGGTTTCGGACATTGATTTTTTCAGGTTCTCTTCCCGCTATTAATTTTCTTGTTATTTCCAAAATCTTGTATATTCATTTATCTTATTTATTTATAGCTGAGTTTAGCTACGAACCGTTTATTTAACAGATTAATCATAGGTATTGTAGGTAATACTTATTTCCATTCTATATTAAGGTGTTTAAACATTTATAAAGTGATACTTTATAGTAGGTGGACATAAGAATGACCCAAGCTATAGTAATTCTTATATGTTGTTAATATTAGATTAAGCTCTGAATTAGCTTTTGTATTACCATACGGTTCATAGAAGATAAGGACAACTAAACTGGAAAAAAAAATGTGTTGACAAAAAGAGTGGGGTATGATATTTTCCACTTTTGGAAACAGAACCTTTATTGAAATGAGTAATTATTAGTTAGTTTATAGCTAATTTAGTATCGTTAGTCGTTGTCACGATGTGGATGGACCGTTCTGCTTTATTTTCACGTGGACCGACTTAAATACGGTTCGATTCTCTTTAATTTAAACGTTTTTTTTTCTTTCGTTAAATCCCAACAAAAAATATATATATATAATATTTAATGCTTAAAAGATCAAACAAATTCAGTTTCCTTGTATATATTATTTTTTTGATAAGGGTTTCCTTGTATATTTCCATTGATTATTTCGTTCTTTCAGATTTAAATATCAGCAATTTCATTTCTCCTCCCATCAGAGAGCATCACAGATATTTTCTTTTCATTTGTTTTGATAAAGCATCGTTGAAGTATGTAATGTTTGGTCATTAGTACAATTAAATATGGGGATTTTTAGTTTGTAATAGACAAAGTAATTATGACATTACATATTTGATATAAATATCGTATACGTATATGTTAGAATCCAGACATCTAGTATCTAGATGTTGTGTAAAAAGAGAAACTAATCTAATATTCTTTGTACTTTTATTTAGTTGAATGAACTATATCATCGCTTTGTTTCGTTATTTGAGCAATATAATATAAAATAAATTCATTTGATTTGTGCAGGGAGAGAGCAACATGAATAGCTACAAAACTGAACATGAAAAGTTGTCTATTGTTCTATGTGGTTAAACTGATGGTTGTTGTGTATATGCAGTTGGTAGATGGTAGGCAGAGAGAGGGCAATGATGTCTGAGCGAGAAGTTGAGTCATCGAGGGCGCAAGCGAGGCATAATGGAGGAGGAGGAGGAGGAGAGAATCATCCGTTTAATTCACTGGGAAGACAGTCTTCCATTTACTCATTGACCCTCGACGAGTTCCAACATGCTCTCTGCGAAAACGGCAAGAATTTCGGGTCGATGAACATGGACGAGTTTCTAGTCTCCATTTGGAACGCAGAGGAGAACAATAACAACCATCAACAAGCAGCTCCCCAGAATCATAGTAATGGTTTCAACAGCAATAATGCAACAGCTACGGAGAGCGGTGGTGGCGTCTTTGGTGGTGGTGGTTCCAGTTCAGGTAACCAGGGGGCTAGTAATAAGAGAGGGATAGTGAAGCAGCCAAGTCTTCCTCGACAAGGCTCCTTGACACTTCCAGCTCCGCTTTGTAGGAAAACTGTTGATGAGGTTTGGTCGGAGATTCATAGAGGCGGCGGTGGTGGTGGTGGAGACAGCAATGGACGTAGTAATGGTAGTAGTAGTCAGAACAATGCTCACAATGGTGGTGAAGGTGCTGCTAGACAACCCACTTTTGGAGAGATGACCCTTGAAGATTTCTTGGTGAAGGCTGGTGTTGTCAGAGAACATCCCAATGACCCTAAACCTAATCCAAACCAAAACCAAACTAGTGTTATACCCACGGCTGCGCAACAACAGCTATATGGTGTGTTAGGTGATCCTAGCTTCCCGGCTCAGGCTATGGGTGTAGGTGATCCCTCGGGTTATGGTAAAAGGACAGGAGCAGGAGCATACCAGCATGCACCACCGGCTCAGCCGGGTGTGTGTTATGGTAGCGGGTATGGAGGGGCGGGTCAGCAGATGCAGATGGTGGGACCGTTAAGCCCGGTGTCGTCAGACGGGTTAGGACATGGACAAGTGGATAACATAGGAGGAGGTCAGTATGGAGTGGACATGGGAGGGTTAAGGGGAAGGAAAAGAGTAGTGGATGGTCCGGTGGAGAAAGTAGTAGAAAGAAGACAGAGGAGGATGATCAAGAACCGCGAGTCTGCTGCCAGGTCTAGAGCAAGAAAGCAGGTTAGAATAGAACGCTAATAATCGATGACTATGTCTCTCTCATCTTGTAGCATTATCGCTAATGTTTGAAGGGGTGGTTTATCTAGGCATATACAGTGGAACTGGAAGCCGAACTGAACCAGTTGAAAGAAGAGAACGCTCAGCTAAAACATGCATTGGGGGAGTTGGAGAGGAAGAGGAAGCAGCAGGTAAGAAAAAGCTTCACATTCAAAATTAGTTTGCATTTTTTTAGATCATGCCTATAATTTTCTGGTTTATGGTTTTGCAGTACTTTGAGAGTTTAAAGACAAGAACACAACCGAAGGTGCCAAAAACGAGCGGCAGATTGCGGTCATTAATGAGGAACCCGAGTTGCCCTCTCTAAACAAATAGTACAAGATGAAAGAAGCAAAACTGATGCTTGGTTGGCTGTTTTGTCTTATGGAATGAGATAGAGAAATATCCTTATACTTAATGTTTTCTGTGTTCCTTATCTACGGGAAAGTGATTCTGTGTTTCAACATTTACGTATCCTTTGGAAAATACAACACTTGGAATCTGATAGTGATGGGTGACCACCCACTTACCAGCAAATACCAAATGTGCTAAAAGACACGAACACGGACCTGGCAGTACACAAAGTTTCCATCTTGCTCTACAAATCTTTCTTTTTCTCTATGGTTACAAAAAATTTCCTGGTGATCCTTACTTTAAACTAAGATAGGCTCTAATCAATTCTTTGCTGAATCTTGTGATGTATGGTTAGTCCATTTTCCCAAAAAAGTTACAGAAAAACCCAATGTGATAGATAGCTTTGGTCTAGTTTATAGATCAAAATGGCTAGAGTAGAAACACGATCAGTTACAAAGACCGGACTTCTTTGAAAATTTTCCAGGGCGGGACAAACCATCCATCAATCTATTATATGTAAAGATATCAGGCAACATGTCTTTATCTAACATCTCGTTCACAAGAACTTCCCCTTCCTTTCTCCTTCCTTCCTTTCTAAATCCCGAAACCAAAACATGGTATGTCGTCTCATCGGCTTCAAATCCTTTGCTTGTTGCCAATACTCTCAATCTGTTTGCATCGACCGAACGATCACAACTGCAGAGATCCTGAAGAAGCAAGTTAAACGTCACGCTATCGGGAAGGATACCGATATTCATCATCTTCTCCATAAACCCTGATGCTTTCTCTGTTTTTCCAGATTTCCTCAACCCTTCGATGAGCGTGGTACAAGCGATCAAACATGGGATTTGACCATTCTTCCAAAGCTCCTCCACCATTTCCATTGCTCTATCTGCCTTGTTTACTCTACATAGTTTCTCGACTAAGCTACCATAATCAAAATCTCTCGGTAAAACCTTCTTGTTTGAGAGATCAATCACCAATACAGAAGCATCATCAACCCGAGCTTCTCTACACAACCCATCGACCAGAATTTCACAAGTGGCTTCCGAGAATTTACAACCTAGCTCAATCATCTCATAAGCCATTTTAATACCTTGCTCGATTTCACCTCTGCTCAAGAACCCTCTGATCAGAGTGTTGAAGCTAATTACATTCGGTTCACAACCTTTCTCCTTCATCTCCCTGAACAGATCCAAGGCCATGTCGAATTTAGAGCTCCTGCAGTAGCCATTGATGAGGATGTTGAATGTGCATACATCTGGTTTTGCCCTTTCCTTTCCCATCCTCTGGTAAAACCCTAAAGCCTTGCCCATATCGCCGGATTTCACATAACCATTCATGACAGTGTTATAAACACCGACATCTGGTTTACCATCGATCAATCTCTTCATGGTATCGAAAGCTAATAACGCGTAATCCATTTTCCCAGCTCTACAGTAAGCATCAATGGCGGACCGGAAAATAGGGTCGAGATGTGGACAAGAGAAGATACCTGAGGAACACGGGCACGGATTTGCCGCGATGAAAGAGAGGAGGCTATAGAGATCGGCAAAGCGGTGTGTGGCGGCGAGTGATCTCGACATCCAGAGAAAAGATTCGTGATCATGGCGGAAGGTGTCGAGCGTAGCGGCCCAATTGAAGACGGCGAAGTCATAATGAGCGAAGAGTGGATGGTGGCGGAGCTTAGAACGGAGGAATCCGAGGAGACTTTGTGGAGTTAGGGTTTGGTGGTGAGGGAGGTTGGTTTCGAGGAAATTGACAAACTTGGAGTGTCGAGGAGATGGAGAAAGAGTAAGAGTCGGAGGAACAGAGATCTCCGGAAGTTGCGGTGGAGGATGAGGTAGTCGATAAATCTCTGGCGACGGTGGCGTAAGAGGCGCCGGGAGATGACGGGACTTGGAGACGAGATTGATAATATTATTTTTGTTCCATGGCATTTTGCAAAAACGAAGCCATTTTGTCGATTTTAACTTTTAAACCAACAACACAATGACCCGACAGAGGCAAGCAAGCCACCACTTACTACGTCGGTAGCAAAAATCCACAACACAAACGTTAGGCTCAGTCCACCTAGCCTGATGAGCAAAGAAACTCTGGCAAGTGCTGCACCTTTCACGTCTCTCGCCACATAACAGAGGAGTGTCCATTCATAATAACCGAAAAGGAAGTTGTTGTCACACATTGCTCGATCCAAGAGATGAAGAGACTTGGGAAACCATAAGCTTGAAGAACTCTAAGCAGAAAATCTCAATTAACTGAATCAAACGCTTTCTTGATATCTATCTTCGGTAATCCTCTTTTGGAGATCTGGTTTCTAGAAAACCCCTGAACCATCTCTGAATCAAGAAGAGTATTCTCAACTATCGATCTCCCTCCTACAAAAGCAGACCTTATAATTCTGTTTTATGGTAAGACCTCTTCTCTCCATGGTATTCTTAACATTTTATCCAAGTTCAATGAGCTATCTGGTATGGGTATGAACAGAGAAAAATCAGCTATATTTTATACTGGTTTGGATCCTCATGAAGCTTTTACAGTTTCTGAGTTCGGGTTCAGAGCTGGTTCTTTTCCTCTTCGATATTTAGGGCTGCCTCTTGTCCAGAGGAAGCTTCAAATAAGAGATTATAGCCCCTTGATTGATGCTCTCTCAAGGCGCTTCAATAGTTGGGAAAACAAAACTCTTTCCTACCTAGGCCGTCTTCAGTTAGTGGTTTCTGTTATTAATAGCACCTTGAATTTTTGGATGCAAGCCTTTATCCTGCCTAAATGTTGTTTAAAGCTTATTGAGAAAATGTGCAGCAGATTTATTTGGAATGGAGATATCAGAAAAGTTTCAGGTATAAAGGTTGTTTGGAAAGACTTGTGTTTGCCTAAAGATGAAGGTGCCCTAGGGCTTCGGGATTTGAGAATCTGGAATCAGGTTCTTTGTCTTAAGTTGCTCTGGAGTCTTTTCGCTTCAAGTGGATCTCTTTGGGTCACTTGGACTCGAGATTTTTACTGTAATGGTATTAGTTTATGGGATGTTAAGTTTCGTTCTTCTTCTTCTGATAGTTGGATTTGGAGGCAGTTGCTTAAGTTAAGGCATGTTGCAAGACCATTTATTGATTGTATTTTGGTAAATGGTCTAACAACAAGTTTCTGGTTTGATAAGTGGAGTCATCTTGGTCCTTTGATCGATATGTTTGGAGATAATGGCCCTAGGCACATGGGTATTCCAAGGGGAGATGTTGTTGCGGATGTCTGTTCTCAACAGGTTGGCATTTTCATCATGCAAGATCTTCTCAAGCGCTAGATCTGTTGATCTTTCTCACTTCGATTGATCCCCCTAATCGAAGCCTTGGTCCAGACAGAGCTAGATGGAAGATTCTAGGAGATGTTTCAGACTCTTCTTCCTTTTCTTCTGCGAAGACCTGGCAATATCTTCGTCCTAGAGCTCCAAATTGTCCATGGTTCAAGGCTGTCTGGTATAAATTTCACATTCCTCGTCATGCTTTTATATTTTGGCTAGCGAATTTCAATAGGCTGCATGTTAAATCTAGATTGGTGAGTTGGGGGATTGTTATTTCTTCGAATTGTATTCTCTGTGATCATATTTTGGAAGATAGGGACCCTCTTTTCATGCATTGTCCCTATTCTCTTCAGGTTTGGAGATTAGCAATGATCAGGCTTGGTCAGTCTTATTTTCACTTTGTTGATTGAGATTCTCTTATTACTTGGATGCTTCTTCTACTGCTAATCTCAAGCAGACTTAGAAGCTTATGGTCGTTCAGTGTGGTATCTACTTTCTTTGGAAGGAGCGAAATTCCAGGATTCACAACAATTCATCGCAAACTTCAGATATGATTTTCCATGCAATGGATAGATGTATTCGGGATAGAATCTCAGCCAACTTGGAAGGAAAGCTTTTAAGAATATGATTTCCTCCTGGTTCACTTATCACTAGCAGCTTTGTTCTTGTTTGTCTGTCTTCTTTTGTTTAGTTTTTTTTTTTTTTTTGGGCAAAAGCAGCTTGTAAATGAATTTTTTGTTGTAAATCTTTCCTTTTGGGCAATAAATTCAATTCTTTCAAAAAAAAAAAAAACAACGAGGATCAAAGACAACCTCACATCACATCAACGATAATAGACGCCTAGCTGGTCTTGAGTATCACAATGAGCCTTCGTGCCCTCTTCAGTTCAATCTTGAACCTCCGAGATGAGACTATGATGACCACAACAATCCAGTCCGGCGTGAAATCAACTTAATCATGGGTGGTTTACCATTAGCAATGACTATAGCCGCTCAATAAAGGAGTACGAGTACATAACCATCATTGTTGTTGTATGGAAGGACAACTTGGAAGACGCACTTGGCATATTCAACTACATGTACGTCGACGTGAGCGAACTAGACGCATTTCACAACAACCCACTCATCATCGAGTTCGAATTCAGTGACTTCGAAATCGTGCGAATACTCCTTTGTCGGAATCTTTGTTTACCTAATCTTCAAAGAAACCCTAGTTAAAACTATTATCAAATTCGACCAAATGAAGCTGAAAATCATACCATCTCCCCCCCCTCTTATTGGATTTTGTGGTGATTTCACAACAACATACGAACAATTAAGCTACCATTTTGTGTCCAGGCATCACCAAAATGCCAAATTATATGTGCTCGACAAGCATTCCCCCTACAATGCCATTCGTTACGACCTCGATTATGTTCCTTCATCGCGGATTAGCGGAGTAGAACATTAACTCGGTTGTTCCGAATCATCGACTTGGTAACTTTGGCCAGCCTCATAGCATGACGGCATTTACTGCACTTCAGTTTTTTCTTTTTGTTCTTGTGTTTTTTAAAGAACGCTTTACAAAGTATTGTATTATGAACTACAAACGGCTTTATCCTCATTAAGGAACGTATGTAGCTCTTCTTCGAACACATCTCCAACTATTAATAAACATTGTTTTTGTCTTTAATTCTCAAATCATCAATAAAAATTTTGAATGAGAAACTATATGAAATTTCCTCATAGCAAAAAGAGGCGTTGTTAATAAAATTTACCTGACTTGAGGTAGTATACCTGGTAGGGTGGATGGTCCGACTAGAAGACGAGTCGGACATGTACGCAATACACAAATTAAATTCACCTAATTTATTTATTCTTTTTTTTTTCATCTGATTTATCGTTCTTGTGTTTGAAAACGTTGCAAAGTCCTTGATGTGCTTTCACAGTTATCAAAACGTGTGAGCTTGTTTATGAGCACTAGTTCTCCTCTACACCTGACACATGTAAATCTCGAGAACGTGAATGACAAGTTCTCAAGTATAATCTCATTTGAAATACTTAATGTATAAGATAAAATATGAATAAAGGTTATGGTTACATGCCTCAGTTTCATACTCAATTTAAGCTCGTAGTCCTGCTCAAGGCATTCCACATGTCGGACCGGCTCATATTTAGTGCTTCTTCAACCCGAATGGGAGAGCATCATAGGGACGTTCCAAATGCTTTAACTATGTGCCATATTTTGATCAGGCCATAGAGTTGCTTCTACTCGAAAACTCTTTCCCTAGAATTCTCGGTCTATAAGATGTAGTTGCGACATTGGTTTTTGAGGCACATAAGCCATGGTGGTCGCACTTATAGAGGATTGAAGGTCCTTACGTAATCAAACCCGGTTTTCCATGAATGTTGGTAAATGGTTCTAAGAGATTCATCTAAACTAAACTCACATTGTAGTAAGGATGATTTCCTAAAGTTGATTTGAGTGACACTAAGATGTTAGTTGATATGTGGTGCTGCAATTGTAGTAATTAAGGGATCAAATCCATAGGGACAAGGAAAGACACAACGGTTTTCAGATTCAGGCTAAGCTAAGCAATCCCTTATTATATAAAACACAAGTCACCTTACCAATAAAATGGTGACATGTGGCATGTGCATCATATTAAAAAAAAAAACATTGTTTTAAAAAAATTAATAAAGAAAAAAAAAAACAGTATACGAGTTAGAACTGCTTCACATGCCCCACATCTCCACGATCTCTTTGATCCCCTTCTTATGATCCCTTCATAACCACGATGTTAATAAACTGTCGACGGTTACGTCACAAGTAAAACTTTTTGTACTTATAAGTCATGAAACACGATTCTCATTTTGCAGATTTAGCTTACCAGTTACATCTTCATCTCATGTCCATGTTTCTGATTTTTGAGTCATTAGCAATGATTCAACTTAAAAAAACAAATCTAAGGTAATTGCTTCTCAATATCATCTATATCTCTAGACATTATTGTTTTTTTTTTTGTCTCGGTTTCTCTATTTCTAACTAAATGCTTTTGTTTATTTGTCCCAGGATTGTATGTTCTCAAGTCTCACAAATGGACAATGTTTCTCATCGAAGAATTTTGAACTTTTAAACCACTTCTTCTCAGCTTTCTGCAGATCTAAAATACAGCAAGGTGTTTCTATTTATTCTCGGGAATTAATTCAGTTTCTGTATCATTTTAGTGTTTGATAACCTCTGTTAGTTTTCTAGGAATTTATCAATTAAATTTTAAAGCACATGTCTGATCAGGTTAGACCGTTAGAGTCAATAATCAATTATTTGGATCGTGGATCTGGCATAAGTTGCTGAAAATCCAACCTCGAGTGTTTGAGTTTGTGCATTGGGAGATAAATAATGAAGACTCCATCTTATTTTGACACGATTCATGGATAGAGTTGGGAAATTATATGATCTTATTACCGATGCAGGTACTCGGGAGCTTTCTGTGGGGACTTAGGCTATGGTGGCTAGCGTGGCCTAAAATAATCGGTGGGATTTTAGGCGTGTAAGGTCTACTCAAACAAGAACGATTGTCGAAGCGGTCAAGAAGATTAATCTGCCTTCGCCGCTATCAAACTCGGACGATTGTCTTGTTGCTATGGCTTCACCGTCTCACTTCGCCGGATGGAACTCTTCTTCAGTGCAGATCGATGGCTAGAGCGATATAAGTGTTTTCATTTATTACTCTGTTTCTGGCTAAATACTTATGCCCTGTTTTTTCATGTTATTACTTTGTTGGATACTCATGTAGATAAAAAAAAACATCTCTTTTATTTTAACTAAATCAATTATTTGGATATATTAGGAGATCTCTTTCCCTTGTGAAAATTGACTAAGCTGATTCTGTTTTTATTTGTTTGTTTAAGGCTTATAACAACTACAAATTTTTACTTCTTAAAATAGGATTTTAAAAAATCATTCTTAGACATTTGCTATTCTCTGGTTTTCTTCCGGTATAATGCTTTTTGTTTAAAATTCAAGAATCCATGACTAATATATTATATTCATTGTTATTACCACCATTTTATTTATTATTTTGATGTGTATTGTTTAACTATCCTTTTTTTTTTGACATCAAGCTATCCAAAATCTAATAATTGGAGTTGTTCTGTTTGAACCGATTGTATGTGCTTGACGGATATTTATACCTGGACCATCTGATAGTATTAAGCAAATCGATACGTGAGTTTATTCTAATATGTTACTATGCAAAAGTTATCTATATATAGGTCGTCCATTCTGTGTTTTTTTATATTATGTTAACTGAGTCATGTCATCTGTTTAGTCGTATATACACTAAGTTGATAAACCTTGTTAGCTATGTAGCTAATGTCTCTCTTATTGCTTTTTCTAAACTTTGAACAATAGGTCTTTGGATTATCCTTACAAAGAGAACTACTAAAATGTGAAATAAGAATAATGCAATGCTTGAAAGACATTTAATTATCTCAAATGTGATAAAAGTTTTTAGAATTTGACATGTTATGTATGTTGTCATTTGATATCATTGCTATAGTATGTTTTGTTGCATACTTTTTTTAGTTTTTACTTGCATCAACATCTTGATCTTGATCTTAGTCTGGTTCTAGTAATATGCAAAAACTTTTGTTAAGATCTTAGTATTTTAATAAATATCTCAAAATGTAATGACTATGTTAATATTTTAGATCACATAGTTATCAAAATCCTCACTGCCAAGAGACAGATGAGCTGAAATTTGAGTAGGTTAAATTTAAGTAAAATTTATTTAATTTATATCATGAAAAATAAAAAAATATTTAATTATTTTTTAATTTCATTTGGAAAAAAGAAAATTGGACCCGTACTAATCTAGTTAAAGATGTAATTAAAAGTAACGGTTTTTAGTCAGATGGAAAAAACGTTAAGTCTAGGGTATTCCTAAGAAGAATCCAAATTGTGACTAACAAATTAATTAGGGTTTTCTATTGAGAATCGTCTAGAACTCAAAACACAATAATGCGCTCGCCAACTTTCGCTGCGTTAGACACCTATGCCTAGAAACTAGAACTTCAAGTTTCCTATGAGAATCCTCCGAGTCTAAACATACAATAAATTCAAGTTTGATATGTTCACAAAGTCCCTAAACCGAGTTTCCTACGCGTTTAGGAAAACTCGGTTTAGGACACCTTGCTCTCCTAAGATAAATCCAACAATTAAAAATACTTTTGCATCTATTATTACCTAAAGGCTTAATCCCATGTGATCAATCTAGAACAAATAATTAAGAACAATCAAAAGGGAAGATTTTAAGATAAACCCTAACAATTTAAAAGCATCAACAATTCTTCATCAACTTTATTTGGAATCCCTAGACCTAACAAGCAAACTAATCAGACATGGAGACAATAACAATCATCATGCTTGAATAGAATTGCATAAATTCAAGAGTATAAACAAAGAGGGTTCATATATCTCTTCTCCATAAAACAATCTCTCTCTAAAACCCTAAATAAAATAAAGTATAGCCTAAATATGGGTTAAAGTATGTATTTATAAGTGGTTGGATGTCCTTGGGTCTTTAGGAAAAGAAATGGAAACTTCAAAGCCCATCAGATTTTTTATCTCCTCAATTCCCGACAATTCAGACATGTCTTCACTAAAACAGGAATATCTAAAGCTAGAGAACTTCAAACGACTTGATTCAAATTAGAGGTGAAAAATAACTTCCATACCTTCATTTTTGTATGTCTATCATCTTTTAGCTCATCTGATAAGTGGTTAAACGAATGTCTAACTTCTGAAAGTTGTTTATGTCTCTACATTTCTTTTTCTTGTCATTTTTGCTCCAAAATCTCCACTTTCTTCAAAGTTGCTTTTATTTTTATTTGAGTCTACTTAGCTCCAAATACTTCTAATAAACATATAGAAACATACACAAAACCATGGAAAAACCCATAAAAACGCTCATCTATAAGGCGCTAGAAGATTCGCTAAATTATAATATGGATGATGCTATATATGAAATCCGCCTAAACTAATAAAATGAGTTATACCCAAATAGAATCTTATATTAAATGAAAATTACTATAATATGTGAATTAGAAAGTGCACTAGAATAATGAATTAAAATTTTAAAATATATTAAAAAGATTTAGATGATTGAAGGGTATAAAAGATGAAGAATTCTCTCATGCTGCTTACCACGTCAATGGGGTCATATCACTTTTAAAAATTGTGTAAGAGAAGTAAAGAATTTTACACAATTTTTAAAAAAAGACTTATATCATTTTGTTTTATGAAAAAGTTAAACAATATTTTAAATAAGTTATTTAAGATGTTGTAAATCTTTGCAATTTCTATAATTAAATATTTAATAATATTGAATCAACATACACCATAATAATGAAAAACTCTTGGATGTAAGTGCTGATAATCACTTAATAATAAGATAATAATATTAATTGAAGAAAACCAAAATGTAATATGTAAACCAGAGCTAAGCATGTTATTTTAGAAACCAGTTGACTTATTATTTTAAGATTTAAAAGTAAAAATCTAAACCGAAGTTATATCAAACCATATAAAAAATTAGTACAAAATTGAAATTTAAGTGTAGTATCCACAATAAAAAAAACTAAAAGTTAGGTTTTTCCACGTCCGATATATGGGCCTTGGACGCATTAATGAGGCTTCTAGTGGACTCTTCTCTTTTGGAACAGGGTGTAGCCACTTATTCCTGGTTCAAACTGCTTTTGAGTACATATGGCTCGTAATGGAACAATCTTGATAGAAAGGTTTAGTCCACCGAGGAATAAATCTCTTGTCAGCCGTGTGAAGTCTCAAGAAAAATGATGAGTTACGAAACCTGAAGATTCTATGACGCTCAAGTCAGAAATAAAAGAAAGTGAATAGATTCCATAGACAGAGATCATGGGATCAAAAGTTTGAGACAGAAGGTAAATGATAATGGTTGACTCCGACCGAAAAGAAAGGGTGGTATGAGGAGTAATGTAGCATTTTGGGTGGTTATTTGATAACAGAGAAGGAAAGAAGAGTACTTGGTGGAGCTTTTACCAAAAAGAGAGATATGAGGTTGTGAGTGGAAAACCCTCCAGAGAAACAAAGGGAAACATAACCCTTGAACCAAAAACCGCATAAAGACCAAATCTTTTATATAAATATCATACATTTAAGGGTTTTTAGTGAGGAAGGTGACAAATTTGAGAGCGAAGGTGGGAAATCTGGTGGGGGAGAGAGAGAGAAAGACCCATAAAACTCATAGAGAGAACTAAAGTAAGTGTAGAGTGAGAAAAGGTTCGACCATCTATTGTTTCAAGATAGGGTGTATTTATGGAGATCACCTAACCGTAAAAATTAGACCGGTCGGATGGATAGTCTTGTCGAGTAGTAGGTTGGATTGTAAGAAGCACTCAAGTGTTTTTCATGAGGTGTTCAAATTTTGTTACATGAGGTGGCGGGAGACGCTTGACATTGTTTATCGTTTGATGGAAGATGTGTAGTCAGCGCATAGGATTGTTGACAAGTTTTTGATCTTACCAGTTTTTCTCTCGTTTTGATTATGCTCATGGTTTGATGACCCTTAGTTGTAATTAGTTGTCCATGTGATCGAAAGGTTATTGTTGAGTGATTAAAGAAAAAGAGTGGAAAAAGTTTAACTTATACATGCACCAATATTTATCTCATTTTTAAGGGTTATTCAAAGACCCAAATTCTTACACGCATTCACTACATAGTTATTTTCTCGGAGTTCTCCTGTCGAAGTGTATATTAACTATTGGAGACTCCGCTAACATGTTTATGATTTTTTTACGGTCCTTCTCAGTTTCGAATTTTAAAGTTAAGGTATAAACAATACTATTTTAGACCTTTAAAGATGTTACCCTTTTTTAGTCGTTAGGTTTAATATAAATCTAAAATATCTAATAATGAACTAGCGATTACATATTTCCTTCAAAAAGTTAACTAATTTATTATGTTCGTGCATGACCCGAACCAATCATCTAACTACCCTTTTTTTTTTTTGGGTCAAACAATTACCTTATATTTTTTTTCACATCCAACTACCCTTTACATCCAATTCCATATTTTTGTTGTCATTCATTAATTTAATATCGTCTACGGTTATGTGTATCCGATAAGGCATCGGACGATCACCAACTCCATTTTGATGTTGAATATTGGTCATTAAAGTCATTAACAATGATTGGTTTATTTTTGTAAAAGAAGCAATCGGTTGATTTAAAAGCCATCCTCAATTGACATGTTATATATTAAAATGAATGTCACAGACCATATGTACGAGACGAACTTCCGTGAATCACCTATATTATCCTATATATCCTTTGCGCCAATGTGCTAATTAAGGTACGAAAATAATAAGTGGTGCGCCATATTTTAATTTTTTATAGTCCAAGAGACATATATCACGTAACCATGATTTGCGACGAGATATATGCACCTTTACCTATTTAATATATAAAAGAAAATACAATTCACTCCGCCAAGAAATGCACCCCACTATCCGAAGTCAACACAGACAAAAAAAAGTAAATAAATGAAACAAAGTCAAAAGCTCGCCAGTTCTCTTGGCCTGCCCTGTATTAAAATATTGTTATACATCTTATCTTGGTATATACAACCATTTTTCCCTCTATTTTCGTCATCTTCACAATCATAATAATCTCCTCCTTCTTCTTCCCAAATACATAAAATAAAATTAAAAAAAAAGAGAAGAAAAATGATGGGAAAAAGAGTGGCTTCATTCAAGAACTTAGCCAGGAAAGTGAAGAGCATCAACACGACGACGAAAAGCAGAGAAGGCGGCTCGGAGTCAACTCAGAACGAGTCTCTTCTGGTCGATGCGGATGACACTTCTCCGGTGGCGGCGACGGCGACACCAGCGGGGACGTTTGCCGTGTACGTAGGGGAAGATCGCGTGCGGCGCGTGGTGCCGACAAGCTATTTGAATCATCCTCTCTTTAAGATGCTTCTTGACAAATCACACGACGAGTTCCACGGTTTAGAGCAGAAGGTTATGTTGGTCGTCCCTTGCAGCCTCTCCGTTTTCCAAGACGTCATTAACGCCGTAGAGTCTTGTAACGGCAACTTCAATTTCGGTGATTTTGTCGAGGAGTTTCTTTAATTTCTTCTTACTTCATTCCTTCTAATTTTGATTTTCTTAAGCAAATCACTATTTAATAGGGAAATATATATCATAGATATGATTGTGAAATTTTGTTACATTAATACAGATTGTAGTGAACACCCCTTTGCTGCGTGGTGTGGATCTTTCTCTCTTCCGGTGGATTTTCCATCTTTTTCCATAATTATGATATATGTTATTTTGCATTTTACTATCAATACATAACGCTATTGTTCATATCTATTGAGTAAATTCATTAAAAGTGACAAAAAAAGAAAGATTAATGTGGATACTGTACCTTATATCAAAGATATTTTGTTAAGAAAATTCTTCATAAGTGCTACATTTTTTTCTCTCTTTTTTTCTTGTTTTCTAATTAGTCAACCAATTTTACCGTTATACCTCTAAAGATCTGCCTAGGTCTGTCAACAGTTTACTCCGAATATTTGTTAAAGGTCTACCACAAAGATCTTCCAAACGTTAGCCAAACATCTACAAACAATACAAAGGTATGCAACCAATGAATATGTTTTTTTTTAAAAAATATATGTTTTCGGTTCCTTCTCTTCTTTAAAAGATTGGGTTTGCTTTTCATATCTAGGGTTGATTTAAGGGATCAAAATGTGGATTTAATATTTTTTACTTCCTTCGTGTTTTTTATAAGTGTTTCGTGTAATCATTGTTGGTATATGTTGTTTAAACCTAAACGTTTGTAAAAATTATTCATATCATAAGTAGCTTTACAAACTAACTTAAATTAAGTTATAGAAGAAAATTGTAGGTTTCGACCGATAATATGTGATATCAAAGTTGAGTTGTAGTACATATAAAAATTTGATGTAATTTACTATAAGAATTATGTGATAAAAACTATAAATTGACTTAATTTGTTTCAATATGTTATATTCTCCTTTTAACCAATCAATAAGAACTTCAGAAGAAAAAAATGATAAACACTAATTTTATATTTGGTGTCGACATCTTTGGCTTCAGTGAGAAACTAGAAGATGACAACAATAAATAGTATAAATTTAAAGATCAAAATTGTTAGAAGAAAATGAAAATAGACAATATTTCTAAAGTAGATAAAAAAATTAGATAACTTTGATATTATATTATTAAATTCGGGTCAATCGGTTTGATTGTTTCGCCAAAACCTGAGTTTTTACCATATTGAAATAGATGTAAAAACATTTATGTTACAAAAGAAATGACTAGTAATTTTTTGATGTATAAGTTGCGGTATGCATTATCAAAATTAAATTATATTGAAAAAATTTAATAATAATATTTAAATGAAAATTAAATGAAATATACTGTTCATTTAAATATAAATAAAAATATATTAAATAAAATAACAAGTAAAAATATTAAATAAAAAATACTAAATTTTAAACATAAAATAAATAAATAATACTAAAATAACATAAAATAAGTCTATCCTATTTTTAGACAAATTTGGAAAAAACAAATTTGAATAAATTAACATTTTTTTTTATTATTCTCTTGCCAACTAAGTTGGTTAATCTTCAATTATCATTTTTCAGTTAAATTATTATTTTCACGGTGAAGTCTGAGAAATGTATTTTCGTGAATAAAACAAGTAAGGAATGACAGTTAAAATCATTTTGAAAGTTGAGGAAAGAAGGGTCTACTTTTGACATTGACTTTAATTTGGGATCTATTTTTGAAAGAAACTCAAAACTTATAAAAGTTTTGTTTTGATGATTTCATAGGTATTTATTTTAATTCGATTATGTTTCATAGTTTATCAAAAAAGATTGACTTAATTTGTTTCAATATGTTATATTCTCCTTTTAACCAATCAATAAGAACTTCAGAAGAAAAAAATGATAAACACTAATTTTATATTTGGTGTCGACATCTTTGGCTGCAGTGAGAAACTAGAAGATGACAACAATAAATAGTATAAATTTAAAGATCAAAATTGTTAGAAGAAAATGAAAATAGACAATATTTCTAAAATAGATTAAAAAAATTAGATAACTTTGATATTATATTATTAAATTCGGGTCAATCGGTTTGATTGTTTCGCCAAAACGTGAGTTTTTACCAGTTTGATATGGGGTGTTTACTGTTTAAACTACCCTTTGAGTATTTCATCAACCCAATCCATTTGGTCATTCGATTCATGGTTCATGGTCAGTGATTTAACGTTGCATCTATATTTTTATATTTCAACCTTTACGGTTTAGATATCAAATTTAAAGTGTTTGGTTCGATTTCGACTATAATTTTACCTTTTTTGTGGTTTAATAAAAAAAACAATAACCAATGTAAAATCGGAATTGTTATGTCTCGGAATTGATAATAAGTATACATATCTAAAAGCAAAGTAAATTATTTCTTTGTCACTTTATTGGATCTGTTTTTTATATTTCAAAATCTAGATAATTAATTGTGAAATATAATGGCTTCTAAGGCTGTCCATATCATCGTCCATCAATTAATTGCCTTTAACTTCTGTTTTGATAAAAAAACCTATAATGAATTGTTGGGTAATTGCAAATTAGTCCCTTCCTATTTAAATTGCAAACGAATTTACAAAATATTAAGGAATAATATTTAACTTTAACGAAAAAAATATATCGAATTCCCCAAAAATTAAGAAATAATATTTATCTTAAAGGAAAAAAATAAATATAAATGTATATCTTCTAATTTTTTTTTTTATCACTTTGAAAAGAAAGTTTATACAAATGGCTTTGTGATCCAAGTCGGAGGAACACAACTTACATAAGAAAATTTCCTACCCTGAGCAGTAGCACTACATGCCAAACAGTCCGCATTTCCATTTGCTCTTGTGGGATAAGAGAGAGGGTGAAAGTTTGGAACTGGCTTCTAAGGGCATCGAAGGTAGTAAGAAGGGTCACAAAGGCGGGCCACTCGCCATCGAGGTAGTCATCTTCAGAAGCTCGGAACAGTCAGTCTGAAAAACCACTTTGTATATCTTTTAATTTAGATATGAAATTATTCTATATTATTTAGATAAATATAAACCTTTCTATTTAAATTGCAAACGAATTTACCAAAAAATTAAGGAATAATATTTTACTTTAAGGATCAAAATATATCGATTTCCCAAAAATTAAGAAATAATATTCATCTTAAAGGAAAAAAATATATCTAAATGTATATCTTCTAATTTAGATATGAAATTATTCTATATTCTTTAGATAAATATAACATATAAAAAAAGGTATTTTCAAATTTGATATAATAAAATATCCATACTAAAATTATTAATGGTCTAAAACTATTGTTTTTCTTAGAAAAATCCATAATAAAATTATTGATAATTGCAATTTTGGCATCACGTAATATTAAAAAAAACGGAAAAAAAAAGAAAATAGCATTCGAGTTTTAAAGAATCTTATATATATATGAACAAAATAGAAATAACATGGAAATAGAAAAATACTATACTAATATATATCTTTTGGCAAAATATATATTTTTAAAATGTATATATTTTGTTTTGATATACTTAAATTTAGTAAATATTCTTTTTGCTGATAATTTAGTTTATTAAAAAAATAATAACTTAAAAAAGAAAAAAATTTCACCTTTATGTATACCTAAATGTAAGGTTTCTATGGTTAATATATCCTAAAGCCACGCTTCTTAAATGTCATATATTAGAACTAATTTGTGAACACAAATCTTTTTCTTAATCATGATAAAAATATAAGAATATTACTTGCACGCCTAGCAGAGAACTTGGATGTTTTTATTGAAGAAGAAACAAGTTTTTAGGTTTGATAGGATTTTGAATTTGATTAGTTGTAGTTTTTGAAGATGATTACTAGCTTACGGAGCAGGTTTTCGGTATGAATTCTTTAGAAGAATAATAACAGGAAGACGTTTTGATTTTTAATGAAGAATAATAAGTTACTAGGTGAAGAAGAATAAGAAGCAGCTACGGTTTTGGAGGTGAAGAAGAAGAAGAAAAAGCTGAGTTTTTGGTGGTGAATAAGAAGAAAAAAAGTTGCCTTTGGTTGTGAAGAAGAGAAGTACGTGATTTATTTTTTGTTTGTTGTTGATGATTAGCCCTGTCCATTTCGGGAAGGGAATCCAGTCCCGTCCCGTTCCCACCCCAAATTTCCCATCCCGTTTCCGTTCCCGTTTAAGTGATTTCCCGTTTGGGATCATTTATTTTATTCAACCGGGTAAGGGAAGGGAAAGGGAAGGGAAACGGAATTCCCGAATTTCCCATTTAATATCTAATTTTTTTAAAAAAATTATGAATATTATCTAAATAATACTAAAAAAACTCACAAAAACTTCAAAGATTTCCCAATATTTTACAATATATCCCAAAATTTTTAAAACTTTCTCGAAATTTCCAGTTCCGTTCCTCTTAATTCCCTTCCCGCACCCGAATTTTCCGTCCCTTTTCTTTGTCATTTCCCGTTTGGGAATTGTTTTTAAATACCCGAATTACCCGTTCCCGTCCCGTTCCCGTCCCGTTCCCGTTATTTCCCGTCCCGTTTCTCGCCATTTCCCTTTTGGGAATTTTTTTTCCATTCCCGAATTACCCGTTCCCGTCCCGTACCCGTCATTTCCCTTCCCGCTTCCCGAAATGAACAGGGCTATTGATGATCATGGTTTCTCATACTAATTCCAGATTCTTCGTTTTTGTTTGTTTTTGATTTCCGAACAACAACAAAGCATGACATTTATTTTTGGTGACGAGTTCTCTTCGCCATCTAATGAAAGGTGTTTACGGTTTTAGTGTGATGATATAATGAACCTGTCGATCATATGGATGTCCATTCATTGATAATTTCACGTGCTTGATCATTATCAACTCATGTTTATTTTGTTTGGCACTTTGTATTGGAAAGGTGTATTTTTTACTACAGGTAAAGTCCAAGCTCGAGGATGCATAAAGGTGGGCCTTAGGTCTTTGGTTGATCAGCTCTTGGTAATCATCATAAAGGAATTTGGAAAGAATACAGAAGGGAAGAATGAGTTGAAAAAGCTATGACAACTTGTTTGGCAAAGACTTATAATAAGTTCTTTGCTCAATTTTGTTTTGAATTCTTGATTGATTAAAGTTTGTTATATAAGTATCAGTTACGTGATGATGCTACTACTCATGTTTGTGAGTACGAGCTTTACAACATAATCTTTAAGATAGTGCAGATTCAATTCTAGAGATCATTCTAATCAAAGAAATGGTGCTCATGTCTTTACCAATGTACTTGAGATTTTTGTCGTTGTTTTGTAATGCGTTTCAATAGAAAGCTGACTCTTTGTTTATATAAGCAGGGTGTGAGTTACAATGGTCAAAATAAGCTAAATTTTGATGTGGTAATAGATTTAGTTGGTGGAACTAATAAACAATCAATGAGATATAGTTAAAGCATCAAAAGCTTAGTCTTTCCGATGGATCAACCTTCTTTCGGTCTGTTTGTTTTAACTTTAAACGAATATTAAATCTCTCAAAATCTTTGTTTGGTGTTTTAACCAATAAGTTTGCTCTTAACTTTCATAGATATGAGAATAGCAAACCAATTGATAAAATCATTGACGTCGAGGCCAATAGTTCAGCTAAGTGTGAGCCAAAGACATCATCCAAATCACATGAGAAGTTACAAACCACGACGAGCAGTGACGACTACCAGGATAATATTGGATCATTAAGCATCCGGATCACATGAGAAGTTACGGACCAATACAAGCAGTAAAAACTAACTGGAGAATATCAGAACATTAAGCATAAACGGACATCCGTAAGTTCTTCAATCCGTGGTTATTGCAAAAGCAAGATTTTCTTTTTGTAAGAAGAAGAAGGAGAAGGAGGAGCATAAGAATATCGATATTTTGATACAGAGGTAAGAAAGCCATAAGCTAATGGATTCTTCATCTCAGAAAGCAAAGATAGGAGGTTGATTCAAAAGTTGATTTTTTATTTTATTTATTTATTTTTATAAGAATATGTAACTGCAAGTGTTAATTATATTTACACTTGAATTTGTAAAGAAAAATCCATTTGTTTAATTTAAGGTTTTTGAACTATGCTTTCTTAAAAGCATTATTGAAAAAATGAAAAATATTCTAAAATTCATATCCCAAAATTTTATTGGAAATATTCTACTATCCGAGATATGTATACATTTACCATTTATTTATATAACTAAAAATTCAAGGAATGATCAACCTTTGAAATGATCAAATTCAAGTTCTTTAAAGCGCATTACACACGCTTGAGGAGATGAAAAGGAAAAATAAATCTAGAAAAAGAAGAAGAAGAATAAAAATAATAAGAATGATACGATGAAGAAAACGAATAAACATTTTAAAAATGAATGGTATTACAAGTCCGAAAAACAAAAAATATGAAAAAGAATGAAGAACAATAAGATTTGCCAAAATTGGGTTTAAGAGGTAATGATTATTGTAATTACTTTAAATTACTTTGCAATTATTTCAGTAATGGTTCTAATACTTTAAATTTTTAGGTGTCTAGCAAACTACAACATGGGTTGATTGTTTCAGAGTTTTGTCGCATCATCAAGTATCAATATTCTTGAGTAGTATGTTATGTTCATTAACGTCTATCGGAATTTCATGGTCATTCATGCTTTATTTTGTATTTCATCTAACACACCAAATCATGTCCACCTACTACTCAAGAGATGATTCGAGAGGAAGCTCGAAAGGGATACCCACGTACTACTTAAGAGGAGGTTCGAGGGATGTTGAAGACAATTCTTGAAAGGTATCAGTTACTAAAGAGGAAACTTCAGAGGAAGTTAAAGGGGAAGCTCGAAAGGGATCTAAAGATCAACCTACTGCTCAAGAGGGGGTTCGAGGGGATGTTGAAGAGGGTTCTCAAAAGGCACATGTTATTGGAGAGGAAACTCTAGAGGAAGTTAAAGGGAATGCTCCCTTCGCGGGGAAGCTCAAGGGAATTTTGAAGACTGTTCTCGAAAGACACATGTTACTGAAGAGGAAACTCCATAGGAAGTTAAAAGGGATAGTTAAAGGAGCAGCTCGAAAGGGATTTGAATATTCAACTACTATTCACGAGGAGGTTCGATTGGAAACTCGAAAGGGATCTAAATATCCAACTACTATTCAAAAGAAGGGTCGAAGGAAAGCTCGAAAGGAATATGAAGATCCACCTACTACTCAAGAGGAAGTTTATGGGGAAGCTCGAGGGGATGTTGAAGAAAGTTCTTGAAAGGAACCTACTATTGAAGAAGAAACTCTAGAAGAAGTTAAAGAGAAGCTCAAAAGGATAGTTAAAGGGGAAGTTCGAAAAAGATCTGAAGATCCACTTACTACTCAAGAGAAAGTTCAATAAGAAGCTCGAAGGGTATCTGAAGATTCACCTCCTACTCAAGAGGAGGTTTGAGGTGAAGCTTGAGGGGATGTGGATGATGGTTCTCGAAAGACACATGTTACTGAAGAGGAAACTCTAGAGAACGTTAAAGAAAAATACCGAAAGGGATTTGAAGATCCAAATACCACTTTGCAAGGAAGATCGACGGGTTGCTAAAGGTGGCTCTCGAAAAGCACCGGTTACATAAGAGGAAACTCCAAAGGAAGCTAGAGGGAAGCACAAAAGTGATCGACATATCCACCCACTACTCAAGAACGATTTAAGGGGAATCTCGAGGGGATGTTGAAGACAGTTCTCAAAATGCACATGTTACTGATAAGGAAATTAAAGGGGAAGCTCAAAAGCGATATGGAGATCCACATACTATTTAAGAGTAGGTACGAGGGGAAGCTCGAAAGGAATATGAAGATCTACCTACTACTCAAGGAGATGTTCAAAGTGAAGTTCAAGAGGATGTCGAAGACGGTTCTCAAAATACACCTATTACCGAATAAGAAGCTCTAGAATAGTTAAAGGGAATCTTGAAAGGGATATGAAAATCCACATACTATTCAAAAAGAGGTAAGAGGGGAAGAACGGTGGGATGTTGAAGACTATTCTCGAAAGGCATCTATTATTGAAGAGAACCTCCAGAAGAAGCAAAAGGTGAAGCTTGAAAGGGATATGAAGATCCACATATTATTCAAGAGGATGTTCGAGGTGAAGTTCAATGGGATGTCGAAGACGGTTCTCGAAAGGCACATGTTATCCTAAGAGGAAACTCCAGAGGAAGTTAAAAAAGGGGCAGCTCGGAAGGGATCTGAAGATCCACCTACGACTCAAGAGGAGGTTTACGGGGAAGCTTGAGGTGATGTTGAAGACAATTCTTGAAAGGCACATGTTACTGTTATTGAAGAGGAAACTCCATGTGAAGCTAAAGGGAAACTCGAAAGGGATAGTGAAAGGGGAAGCTCGAAAGGGATCAGAAGATCTATCTACTACTCAAGTGGAGGTTCAAAAGGAAGCCTGAAAGAGATATGAAGATCCACCTACTACTCAAGAGTAGGCTCGAGGGGAAGCTCAAGGGCATGTTGAAGACAGTTTTTGAAAGGCGCATGTTATTGAAGAGAAAGCTATAGAGAAAGTTAAAGGGGAAGCTTGAAAGGGATCTGAAGATCCACCAACTACTCAAGAGAGGTTCGAGGGAAAGCTCGAGGAGATGTCGAAGACGGTTATGAAAATGCATTTGTTACTAGAGAGGAGACTCCAAAGAAAATTAAAGGGGAAGCTTGAAAGGGAATTGAAGATCCACCTATTACTCAAGAGGAGGGTTCCAAGGGAGATATGCAATAAAATAAAGCAGTAGTTTCAAATCCTTGATGATACTCATTGAATGTCTAAAATAGTGAATGGATTAATGTGTCGATAATATCCAAATGGTCGATAATATCCACGTTGATAATATAGCGATATACATAAATAGTGATTGTAATTGTGACCAGATCAGATGATATGCCGATAGTATACGAAGAAACGCAATTTCAATATATGTGAATATAAGATAATGTAATTAATTACAATAATTACTATGAGAAACGAGAAATTCATCCCCGCGCGATACCGCGCAGGCGAGATACCTAGTAGACTAAATAAATGAAAAATATCTAAAACAGATTAGATAACTTTGATGTTATAATTATTAAACTCAGGTTAATCGGTTTGATTGGTTCACTAATACCTGGGTTTTGATTGGATTTTTACCGTTTAAACTACTTTTTGGGTTTTCATCAACCCAACCTGGTTGGTCATTCGATTCATGGTTGATGAGTATTCTATGTGCAATCTAAAACCAGGTACAAACCTTTCGGGATTGGTTAGTAAAGTTTTGCTAATAATTTGAGACAAAACTAAGTCGTCATTTTTTTTGAAAATTTGAATCAAAACATGCAGGGCATACTCAATAAATCAGAAAATACTCCTTTTGGTGGTAAAGTAATTAGTGGTGTCTGATACTTCCAGTAAAAAGTAAGGAAGTAGAGTTGATACTTTCATGGCTTATTTCTTCTGATTTTTGGAAAAATGTAGAAATCTTGAGACTAACGAACAATATGAGGTTATTTGGTGGTGTAGATATTAAAGATGTGAAGGAGATAAATATATATTCAGATTGACTGCCTGATGTTGATACTGGATTCAACTTCTAATTATTTATAGTTAGAGGGGTTCGTTTTTGGGAGTAAATTAAGTAAATAAGAAAGACAAAAGATTCCTCGGAAAAAGATGTATTATTATTGATATTGATTACAAGGGTGTTAACTCGGAATGCCGAGTTAACTTTATCAAAGAGAAGTATTAAGCCTAAGTTTGCTAGTAACGCTTCTCCCAGATTCTGAATACCGATTTTAGTGAAGGGGGTATGTATTTATATATCTCTGTAGTCGGTTATCTAAGCCCATGGGCTAATCTCGGAAAAATGGAAATATCCTATTTTTCCGGAATCAGGGAATCTGTGATAAGATTTGATCTTATTCTGTTCGAGCTTAGACTTCGGCCTAGGACGAAGTAGTTTATACCCCCGCTTCGGACACAAAAATTGACCATTCTTTGCCGAGGTATCCCTCGGTCATCTGGGCCGAGGGTTCTAATCCTATTGAAGGGACTTATGACCTAATCCGTAATTAGGGAAAGATCGGTAGGGACTGAATCTCAATTATTGCCAAGATATTGATCTGGGGTACTAATCCCACCATCAACAGTAAGTCCCCCCAGTTCGTCCGAGGATAACCTAGGGAAGAGTCGGCGAATTTCGAAGTAGTGTAGCTTGTTGATAAATGAAGCTCGGTTGTAGACGATCTTGATCTTCGGAAATCTTGAACATTCCTTCTTTCTCTTGTTTCATCAATTAATATTGGCGGGAAAAATATGGAAACGAAAGGTCTTTTCTGACGTGTGTGCTAAATTCCCGGTATTCTCAAACCCTTTAATCTTCCCCATGACGTGTCATTCTTACGCATACCTTTGGTTGGTTGAAAAACCCCGGATGCATTTTTGGCGGGAAGAGAAAAGAGGCTGATCATTAATTGAACCTAAGTTCCCCCAATCCTGATTTTACAATGATGACGTGTCTCATTTTAATGAAGACGTTAGTTGAGTTTCCACGAACCCTCAAAAAGTCGCAAATCCCTTTCAATAGCCACTAAACCTAGAAAGATCGTATCTTCAGGTCTTAAAATTTGTACTCCCTTTAGCAAAAATTTTCTCAAAATCTTAAATCCTCCTTCCACAATCTTTCCGTAACTTTCTTCAAGATGTCGATTCATAAGCAAAACTCTCTCGGTTCTGACACCGAAACTGACCTATCTTCATCGGGATCCAACGGATCTCAACAGAAAAATTCCAAAGATCATCAATCTAATAACTCTCCGGTTAATATCGAAGACATTTCTTCTGCAGAAAATAAAACTTCGATTCGGAACTTGTCGATCCCGGCTAATTCCCTGAATAGGGGTGATAGTTCGGAAACCGTCTTTGACCAAGCGGTGACGGGTGGGGAAGAATTGTCGGAAGATTTTGGCGATTCTTCTTTTTTAAAAAGTGATATTGAGACTCTCCGATCTTCTGCTTCAAACCCAGAGGATCTCGATATTCTGGTTCCGAAGAACGGTGACCATGGAACCCTCCAGAAGGATTCATGTGTTTATACCATCATTTCTTCACCGAAGCTTGTCTTTGGTTTCCAATTTCCTTTCTGATGGTCGAATTCTGTAGACGCCTGGGAATCGCTTTTACTCAATTGAGGCCTGGCGCCATCAGACACATGGTCGCCTTTCTAATTCAGGCTGGAAGAGCCAACATCGTCGTCCCGTGCTGGAAATTTATAGAGCTCGCCAAACTTGTGGATAACCGCAATGGAAAAACTTGGTATACCATGGTAAAGAATGCAAGTAAATTGGGTACTTGTTTTACTTCTAATGCCAAAGGTTGGTGCACTAACTTCTTTTTTGTCCGGATCAATATAGCCTCTATTTTCAATCCCAGCGCCGAGGTTATTAAGACATGGTCGATTGATGCTTTGAAAATCGCAAAACCGATCATTTTCAAAGAACTTCCCCCAATATCCAAAGGAGAAATGGATCGGATCCATGCACTTAGCCCATTAAAATTTCCGAAGATTCCCGCAAACTTCATTGACTTAGCTCAGCTGCGCTCACGTATCCTATTCCTCTATTTCTTTACTTCTAATATCTGTTTGTCGTTATTTCAATCATCATTGAATTTTTCTTTTAGGTTACGAAGTCTCAGAGGTTGAATGTCCGTCAGACTATTCTAATAAGGCACTTGTCCAAGCATTTCCAAAGAAGTCAAGGTCTAAAAAATTGTCGAGGAGTGAACTGACCCTTCTTTTCCTGGCACTTCATATCTAAATATGGCAGCTTTGGAGAAAAAAATGCGGCCCCTTCATATCTCAATCTCCGAAGGTTAAATCTTCTAATTTTCAAAGAAATGGGCAGCCCCTCCAAATGTTGGAAGTCCTCTTTTGAAAAAAGCAAAAAAGTCAATTGGAGTAAATTTGAATTCAACTCTTCGCAGCTCATTTCGAAATATGAAGAAAAAAGTGTTGAGTTGTTATGGAAGATGGCCGGCTGTGAATCTCTGAAACAGAAGGATGTATTTGCCGTGAAAGAACACATAACTGCCATTGCCAGAAGCTCTGTTCGGGTTTGCTAGTCTTACCTTATTTTTCTTTTCTTTCCGAACTTTATTCTTATCTGAATATTTTTTCTCCCTTTTTAGGAAGTCCGCAATACTTGTCTTATCGTCGCCGAATATAAATGTCTAGTGACAGACACTCGGAAATTCGTCGACAAACTTCAGACGAAGAACGAGGTATTGGAGGTTTATCGAACTTCTCTTGCTCACCAAGTTGAAGCAATGAAGAAGGAAGCTCGAATTTCAGGCTCTTCTTTAGCTCAAAAGGTGAAATCGACAAAAAGAAAAATAGCCGAGAAAGTTCAAAGCAAACTGAACTCCATCCGAAAGATCGTTCAAATCTGGGAAGATGGACTAACGAAGACTATGAACCTTGGTCAATCTCAGGCTGTCTTCGGGGTACTCAGTCATATTTTTTCTCAGGGTTTGAATATTCCTACCGACTTCTTGAGGCAAGTGGAAGATGACGCAAGGGTAGCTGAGCAAGAACTGAAGGAGAGTGAGTTCGCCGAATTCGAACCTGATGCTTTTCTTTTTGATGTTTGAAGATTGATGTTGTTTTGTTTATTTTAAAAAATATTTAAGACTTATTTTAATGATGAAACCTCAAAAATTTTCCGAAATTTTTCACTTTTATGTCTTTGTTTTTGATTTATTATATATCTTTCTTTTAAAAGTTCATATTTAAACTTAAAATAAAGATTCTTTAATTGATCTGTATGTTGGACTTTATAGAAAGTTCCTTCAAAAGATCACCGGACGTTCATGGGCAAAGCCGAAATTTGTTTTTGTTCAGTGAGAAAATCCTCGACTGTTAACCTCTAATCCCAAGATCCTACTTTAAAGATCTTTAGATTTTTGGGTCTAGGTATTTTATGTTTATTATAAACATAAGCGGGAATGACCCGACTTTTCCTTACAATTTCTCGGTCCTACTTTATCAAGCTCCGAAATTTCCAGCTGCATTCTGTAAAGAATGTGTAAAGGGACGAACCCTGTTATCGAGTATGTGATCAGGATACCGATTATTTTTTGTGAATTTTGGTTAAATAAAGTTGAGTTGTATAAACCTCATGACTATGGAACAAAAATTTATTATTGATGTTGCAGCTGAACCTCGTGAAAGGCTGCCTACGTATCCTCGGAAGGAATCATGCCACACGTAGTTTCGAAGTTGCTATAAATGTTGCTTATCTCGGAAGTCCGAGACATCAACATGTTTTTTTTTTTTTGGGTTCACATTCGGAACCTTTTTAGTCTTAACGTTTCACTCCTAAGGGAATAACAGGCTTGTTCATCTCTTCGAGGATTCTCTTTGAGGCAGCTTCTAGCTTCGACTTAATTGCCTCTTATGAAAAAGATCCCTAGTGGAGTCGGGAATTTGAAGAATTGATGATATGTGGAGACTACTCCTTTCATTAAAAACAATCAGGGGGTTCCGAGAATCATGTTGTAAAGAGTCGGTCTTTCTACTACATCGAACTTGACGATCCTGACTGTTCCTCCAATTGTTACTGGAAGTTCTACCATACCAAGTTTCAGAACATTCTCACCGCTAAATGGCGTTAACGTCCTTACTCCTGGTTTAATCTTTTTTTTTTTTGTCCAAAGCTTTTGATACATATCAATACATATCATGTTCGCCGAGCTTCCAGTGTCTACTAATATTCGGGGAACTATACAATCTCGAACTTGTAGTTCAACAACCAATGGATCGATATGAGGAACTTCGATCCCTTCCAAATCATTAGGAGTAAAGACAAGTTCTTTCTGAAAAATCCACTTCATTGTTGGACGGACTAGCTTTGTTTGAGATTTGGATTGTTCTGACGCCTCTGCGGGGAATACCGAAATAACATTTATCCTTCTTCGTTGAGATGAGAAGTCTGATCGAGGAGATTCCTTTTTACGTATGAATTTTCTTTTCGAATTTGATGCTCATCCTTTTATATCTACTAAGTACCTTTTCCCGGGGATTCGCTTTAAGTTAGGTTCTTCGGAAATTTTCTCTAAATATTTATTCAAAAGATACTCCGACAAGCTACGACGTTTCTATGTTTTGTGCCTGTAAGCAGCAAGATAATCACACCACGCCAAAGGGGCCCTTTCCACATTTTTGGTTTTGGGCTTCAATATGTCTCCCCCCGTATTGTCGAAATTATGATCTTGTAGTTCGGCCGTCAAAAACGCAACCCTTGCTTTGGACTTTTCCTTTCGTTGGTACCCTCGATCGTAATGCTGGCAAGGTTCTTTATATTTTGGGTTTGCTTACCTTCCCTTGAAGATTTTGTTATATCCTTCGGACAGCCAAGCCCGAATTTCGTCTGCTTTGATATATATGTTTGCTCTATAGAAAACATCTTCCATGGATAGTGGTCGGTACGCTGAAAGTTCTTCCCAAAATCTTGTTTCGTACAAGTTCCGCCAATTAATGCGTCGATGGCTAATTCGTCTGAGATATCGAGCTGAGAATACACCGTCTTGAATCTCTTTATGAAGATTTGAAGAGACTCATATGACCCTTGCTTAATATAGTAGAGGTCATAAATTGTTGTTGGTCATTCGAAATTGAACATGTATTGTTTTAAAAATTTATGTCGTAATTCATTAAAACTCCTGACCGAACTAAGTGGAAGATTGGTTATCCAAGCTTGGGCGTTTCCACGCAAACTTTCCGCAAAAAGTTGACATTTTTTTTCATCTTTTCTGGATGAATGGAATTTGGCTTGTTTGATTGTGATCATGAATGCCTTAAGAAAAGCCTTCGGATCCCCCATTCCGTTATAAGTTGGGAACTCCAATTTTCCTTCTTTAAGTGAATAAGGACCAGAAATTACTTTTCTAGACAAACCTCCATCCAAACTTTTGAATATCGGGCTAAACTGCGGGGTATCGACAGAGGACTTTTGAAATAAAGTTTTCATGACTCGTAATTCACGATGCAATTCTGCTATCGTATTCTCCATTTTCGAGGTTAGATCTCCGTCTATCGACCCCGTAGCACAAGTCTTCTCTTGGTTTCTTCGCATCAAACTTCGGTTTTCTTCTGAGATATCAGACGTATCTCTTTCTTCTCTTGTTGGTGGTGATGGTAAACGGATATTCAAAAGTTTATTCGTCTGATTATGATCACTATTATGACTTTGAACATTACTTTCCCAATTTAACATGGGATTCCCGGCATTTTCTGTTGGGATCATCCCAATATCTGATAGTTCTCCTAGTTCTGGGGATACATGCTGATTTGAGATATTGAACTCCGAGGTCACGATCTTGGTGGGTTGCTAATCCCAGTGAGTCATCCTTGGTATTCTTTGAATTTTAGATTGCATCCGCTTGATTCCTCCGAGGTTTCATTTGCTTTTTACTCAAAGTAGCCCCCCTACCTGGCGCGCCAAATGTTGATACCGTGTTCAACTTCTAAATATTTATAATTAGAGGGGTTCGTTTTTGGGAGTAAATTAAGTAAATAAGAAAGACAAAAGATTCCTCAGAAAAAGATGTATTATTATTGATATTGATTACAAGGGTGTTAACTCGGAATGCCGAGTTAACTTTATCAAAGAGAAGTATTAAGCCTAAGTTTGCTAGTAACGCTTCTCCCAGATTCTGAATACCGATTTTAGTGAAGGGGGTATGTATTTATATATCTTTGTAGTCGGTTATCTAAGCCCATGGGCTAATCTCGGAAAAATGGAAATATCCTATTTTTCCGGAATCAAGGAATCTGTGATAAGATTTGATCTTATTATGTCCGAGTTTAGACTTCGGCCTTGGACGAAGTAGTATATACCCCCGCTTCGAACACAAAAATTGACCATTCTTTGCCGAGGTATCCCTCGGTCATTTGGGCTGAGGGTTCTAATCCTATTGAAGGGACTTATGACCTAATCCGTTATTAGGGAAAGATAGGTAGGGACCGAATCTCAATTATTATCAAGCTATTGATCAGGGATACTAATCCCACCATCAACACCTAATATAGGAGATGGTAAAATGAATGAGCCTAATGATGGAGAGGTTTTGATTGATATTTTAGAAGATTACTGATGTATCATGGATTTTACCGGTTTTCTACCATGATATAGTAGGTTTTATGGAGTTTTTGTAGCATGTTTTGAGCATTTATGCAGGATTCACTAGCAAAAGACACTTTGGAGCAAAAGGAGCTAGAAAGAAGGTTTTTTGGAAGTTTCCACGTGAATTGAGAAGACTTAGAGGATTTGGAGCCAAAATGAAGAAATGTTGCGAGCCCCGAGTCGACCGACTGGAAGAGCTGCAGTCGACCGACTGTGATGCCGACTTAATTAAGAAGATTTTATTATCAGGCCTTTCGCGGAACCCTAGACCCTAAGATTCATTCACGACCTATATAAGTACCTCTTAAGCACTAGAAGAGGCACGCACCCCACAAGAACTCAGAAAAACACACGTTTACCTTCGCTTCCATTGTTTTTAGCTTTCTAGAGAGATTGTTCTTATCATTGTTACAGAATCTGAAGAAGATTAGAGAGTGTTCTTCCTCATTGTGAGCTTGTGAGCCTCTGATCTTCTATTGTCTATTTCGTTTGTATTCATTTCATTAATAAAAAGATGATCTGTTTTACCAAACTCATGTCTGAGTAGTTACTTTATTAGATCTAGGATTTTCTTACGGATTTGCTATGAATTGCTAAAATAGTTTTTAAACAATCTTTCAATCACGAAATTCTTCGTACAGTTGTTCTTCACTGAGTAGACGGACTCGCGAACCGTCTTATTCAATCATAAATCGAGATCCGGTAGTCGAGAGACACCGAGGATAGGTAGATAGTTCTGTAGTGAGCAAGGTGCGTTCTAATTCAAATGAATGTTTATTTAGACACCTTGTGAACATATTTAACTTGCACTCTCATGCTTGTTTATTTTCAGCGACAATCCAAAGAGATTTGAGATTTAGGGATTTAAACAAAGGCGTTGTTCTAACACATCATTAGAACATAGTAGCTATTATCGTGTCTAGAGTTCTAGAGTTTTGAGATTTGAAATTGATTGTGTTCCTAATTCATAAAATTCATAGTTTCCAACTGGAATTCCCTAAGATCTAATATTTCCCCGAATTTGAAGTCACCAAACGTTTTAAAAAGTTTTCTCGGTTACAAAGAAGTTTACTTAAGATATTTCACTCTCGAATCAACGACAAGATCTATGTGGGATCGATAACCTAAATACTACAATTGTACACTGTGCACTTGCAGTTAATTTTGGGTGAATAACTTCACGCATCAATTACCTTATTACCAATTGTTCCAATCCGATTGTATCCATAATTGATAAAGTTTACGTGAACAAGTTTATAAATACAACAGACTAACAATTCTTTCAAGACAAAGCTAAATGATGTCCTACTACTGAAGATGTAGCCATGGTTAACGATTATATGCTATCTTTGTTACCACGTATTAATACACTTTGTTTCATCATCAATTTTTAAAAATTCATATAATTTTGATTCATTTATCTAATAATTATGAATTATGTTAGGTGATGACAAGGAGTATCTTAGTTCCGATAGTATTGATCCAACTGATTATAAATTTTAAGATAGCAAGGTATATTCTCCCGATTTTCTTATTTCTGTCAAAGTTGTTGTAATGTAAAACCATAACATTAGGTTAAAAGTTAAAGCTTTTGTGATGTTTCTTAAAAACATTGATCCGAGAGTTGTAACGGGTAATAAATGTGGCAACAAGGTTTTTATTTCCATAGTGATTTGTAAACCAATTGAAAGCATATATCCATTTAGATGAGAAATGAGACAATTTTCAGTAGTCATCGTTTATGTAATATTAATAAGCATCAAGGTCAAACCCTTTCTAATGTCGGATTGTTCTTGCCAAGATTAATGTTTTAACTTGTGATTTATTTTTCTAATGCATGCCAAAAGAAACTCTTCTGTCATGAGTTCAATCCGTTGTTTTGTTTTACTGATGTTTTTTTCCATTATAAATAATTTATAATTGTGTACTTCGAATCTATTACAAATTTTACTATTTTTAAAAAATCAATTTTTAGCCTACTTCTTTTAAACAAATAAAACCCAAAAAATCTAACATATTTTAACAAAATCTTATTCTCCCCATGCTGCAACTCATGAGTCTATTCGAATGTCCGGGTTATTGAGTCTGTTGGACGGTGATTAAAAAAAATCTCTTAATCGAGATTATATTTTATTTCGCCGCCCAAGTTTCATGGATCTCATGGATCCCAATTTTCGTGGGGCTCTTCGACTCATAGATACATGAGTCTATTCGAGCATTCGAAATATTGTATCGGTTGGACAATGATTAAAAATTTTTTTTTAACCAAGATTATATTTATATTGTGGCCTAACTATCGTAGGGCTCTTGGGTCCCAAGTTTCATGAACTCTTCGGCTCTTGAGCTGATGGGTCTATTCGGAGATTGGGTCTGTTGGGCAGTAATTAATAAAATCTCTTAACTGAGATTATATTTTATTTCGTAGCTCAAGTTTTGTGGGAGCTCTTGTGCTCATGGATCTATTTGAGTGTCCGTATTATTTGGTTGGGATGGTGTTGTTTAAAAAAAAATCTCTTAAACGAGATTGTATTTTGATTGTGACCATCTTGGGGTCCAAGTTTTATGGGGCTTTGGACTCATAGGCTCATGGGAGTATTCAAGCGTCTGGGTTATTGGTTGGTTGCGCGGTGATTAAAACATATCTTTCAAAAAATTATATTTTAATTCGTGGTCAAAGTTTGGTGGGGCTCTTGAGGTCCAAGTTTCATGGGGTTTTTCGAATTTGGCAATCGAAAGTTTTTTTTTTTTTTCTTCCAATCATTGTACATAATAATTTCAAAAACGTAAAGGAAGTAGAGGTTGTTTTTTATTGGCTTCTTTAAATTCTTTGTATCTGTAGCAGCATTTTAAAATCTTGATATTGACCAATAATATGAGGTTGTTGGGTGGTTTAGATAATAACGCTGTGAAGGAGATAAATGATTTTTATTGGCTGCTTGATATAGGAGATGGTAGAATAAACGAGCCTAATGACAAAGACGTTTTGTTTGATATCCCATAACATCTTCTTACACTACAAGAAAACACGTTGATAAAGACAACCATTATCGTCGTTATAGTGTCGTTAATGGACCTTAACGACGATTTGACGACAACACTAAAATACGTCCCTAATCGAGTGATGTTAATATTTTTCGTCGTTCCAGTGTCATAAACTAACAACATTTTGGAAGATGTTGAGATTGTGTGCCTAAATAACGAAGTGTTTGATGTTGGTAAGTAACGACAATATACCAACATATTGTTGCGATATTTTTTACCAACAGACTGTGTGTCATTAATTTTACGACATGCTTTCGTCGTCTTTAATTCTCGACACTCTTCTCATCATTAACTCATGCATATTTACGACAACTTTAAATGTTGGTAATTGTTGACAACTTAAATATTGAGTTTACAACATATATTGAAAAAATTAAATGTCCTAAATTCATATTTTGGAAATGATTTTTAAAAAGGAATTGAAAATGAAATACTTATTTTTAAAATGCATATAAAATCTGTTGAAAAACTAATTAGTCGATCATACGAACTTTTAATAATCTTTACTAGTTTCAAACTCTTAACTAGTTTTAGTTTGAAACTAGTAAAGAACAAAAGACATGAGTTTTCAAAAAATACAAATTACTAACATAGAGTTTCCAAAAGCTAACTGCTAATTTAGACTTGAGTTTTCAAAATATAATTTAGATCATAAAGACTTGGGAGACAAGAGTTATGCACGTTTGGGAGACAAGAGTTATGCACGTAACCGTTCTTCCATAGCTTTGAACCAAGCTTCCATCATTGCTTCCATATGTGCATTTTCCTCTGCTTTCATTGCTGCGAACTTCTCTTCAAATTCCACCTTATGTTGTGCCATGATCTCTTTTGTTGCACGAAGCTCCTTCTGAGTTGAAAGGAGTTCTGTTTGAAGAGTTGTGATGAGGGGATTTGGAGGCAATGTTGTTGACACACCACGACAAAGTGTAACATATCTCATGCCATAAGAACGCCCCCTTTTAGTAGGGACAATTTACAAAACAAAAATGATTGTATGAAGAACATCTAGATGTGTATATCAACTTAAGCAAATAACAAAAATACATACCCTTTTAAACACATACCCTTTTGAATACATCATTCATTTCTTACATTGTTAATTCTCTTTCAGCTCCTTCTTGACTTGAAATCTGCGACATGCGGTCATTGGCTTTCTCAGTCACGTCGTCGACAATTGTAATGGTCATCAGGTCAATGATAACGCCATCAGACCTTCTCTTGTGTGTGTCCACAAGAAGTTCCATGTCTGTAGAGAATCTACCTAATTGAACTCGCTGAAACAATTAAAATGATCATAAGCAAAGTTACAAATTTCAAAAATCAAAGATTACCAAATTAGAAAACAAAGAAACTGTAACTTTCTATCTGATTTTACTAATAAAAATATTTCATATTTTAAGACCAGACTAACGACAAAAATAATATAAGATCATTCAACAATAAAGAAAAGGAGGAAGATAAAGATCAAAAACCAGCAAATACATCACATATTTAACTTAAAGAATGACAATTATGAATTAGAAAAAGCTAATATAGCAACTCATATTTCTATATCCAATCCGAAAAAAACAAGTCAATTTTTAATTTCATTTTATCTTTTTTACATTATATATTTAACATCTAGTTTATCATACAGACTGTTGTTAGAGAGCATAGTTTAGAATTTTGAACAAATATAATCTATATAGTCACGCAAACAATTGAGTAGTAAACAATTAGAACCTTTAAAAATTATAAGAAGTTAAAATAGAGAACACTTTACCAGTTCATGTCGGCGGCGAATAAACGACTTCTGACCCATGCAATGGAGATGCGGTCTGACACCATGTTTCCTCGTTTTCCTTGCCTTTGAATTCCTCTTGCTGATGCGTAAGTGTCTGGCACTCTTCCAATGACTCAAAAACCTACACCAAAGTGCGTCGCCCATCCATTTAGGTTTCTTCATCCTTCTCTTCCAATATGCGACTAAACCTCAGAGCTGCTTAGCGGCCTGAATCTTGAACTTTCTCTCGATGATATCCGTATGGATGAGATCCCAGTTGAAGCGTTGCTACAAATCAAAGAAAAAACCGAAGTCATCAGAGGTTCAAAGAAAGAACAAAGCAATCGAATCAGAGACTTACAACAAAAGATTTGAACCAACGGTCTTGAACGTTTTTTGGAGTGTTCGTCCAATTGTAATATAGCTCATTCAAATCCCCTTCTATAATGTCCCTTATCTCCCCAGCAACTCTATGAGTCAAGTGGAACCTACAAGTGAAACAGTTAAATCATTAACATTGATTTCAAACCGACAAAACAAAAAAAGATGAACTTCACTACATAAATTAGCAACATTACCAAGGTGTAGGCTCTTCATCATCAGAAGGAGGCACCAACTTCAGCAAGTGCTGCCTACCAGAACTTTCGAGCAGGTCCTTAAGCACCATACGAGATAACATTTCTCTTGCTGTCTCTCGAACTCCATGGGAATGTTATGCATCGTTTGAGTGAGTGTCTGCAAAGGATGGTGCTTCTGTCTCAGATCCAGAATCACTACCAAGAAATGCATAAAACTCTTCTCGGTTTCTGCTAGATGTGCCCACATTCTGAGATGAGGAACGGTGACCTTGTTTGGAGGCAGCTCGATATCTTTTGGGTTTCTTCTACTGGTTAGCCATGTAATCGAGAACAATTCCTCTTACCATCCATTGATCTGATCCATATGACATAAACAAAACATAGATTAGATACAAATAGAGTAATCACAAATCATAAAATATAAATTAACTTTAACAACACCTTACGCCAATAAGGCAAAGACCAAAATATACTCTTCTTATGCCAATGATGCAAGGACCCATATGAAACCCCTGAAGTATCTCCATTACCCCCACAAACAACGGTCTCTTTAACATCAAACTTTTCCATTTCCTCGAGCATATACTCACCCTCCAAGTCTGGCGGGGGACCAGATTTAACCATATTTCTTTTCTTAAATAGAGTCTTGCTCTTACGGTGTGGATGTTTTTGAGGTAAAAATCGATGATGACAATCAAAACAGCAAGACTTCTGACCGTATTTCAACTGAAATGCATTGGTACTTTTATGACAGTATGGACAAGATAACCTTTCGTGTTCCATCCTGATAACATCGCATACACAGGAAAATCACTTATGGTCCACATAAGTACTGCCCGCATAACAAAATTATGTTGTTGGGATACATTAAACGTACATGCCCCATTATACCACAACTCCTGCAACTCATGTATAAGTGGCTGAAAAAAAATTTCTAGAGATTTAGTTGGTTGTTCTGGACCAGGGACTAATGTGGTTAAGAACAAGAACTCTCGTTTCATGCAAAAATTAGGCGGGAGATTGTACAAAGTCAATATAACTGGCCATAGAGAGTAGTTTCGACCCGTTTTCCCAGAAGGGTTGAATCCATCAGTGCATAAGCCGAGGTAGACATTTCGTGGCTCACAATAAAATTCTGTATATCTTGATTGGAAGTGTTTCCAAGCTTTTGCATTAGATGGGTGCGATATATCTCCATCAAAAAGGTGCTTTGCATGCCATCTCATCGGTGCAGCTGTGTGGT